>LPNX011219819.1:0-77078 GCA_001517045.1 Pseudotsuga menziesii
ACCAACAACTGCCATTGGAAGTGTGTACATTACCGTGGGATGAGTAGGTTGATCCTCATGCACATCCGCTCTGTTCAAGGAAGAGGGACCTCGTCTGGTGTAAACAACCCCCTTATTTATGTTTGGACTATGGGGAGATTCATACCAAAGAGGCGGTGTAGGGATCTGCGATGATGTCTGCATTCATAAAGTGTTACCATAGTTAGACATGGATTTGAATGGATGGAATAATATGTACTGAAAAAATAACATGTTGTAATATACTTACCCCTTCCTGGTACATATCTCCACAATGGGAGTGACCGCTTCCATCAATTTCATGCCCCTCTTCAGATGCCCCTAGTATCTGCAAGTTTAAAAATTATATTTACATTAACGATCTCTATAAAGGAGTGTACAGTAAGAAATTTAAATAATTCGAACAAGATTCAATCATAACCCATGTACTTACATTCTTCTAGTAGTTGTAAATTCCACCTTGGACTATGTCGTTGATATCAATGTCTTCAGCATCACATTCCAAGTGGGGTTCCTGCAACTTCAAAAATTGTAAATATTAGACATTTTAATAAATTAATCAAGACTAACACATGCATTAACAAAATTATATATGTAATAACAAAATGACAAGTGTTTAAATATTACCTCAATTGTGGTTCTCTGGGTCTCGGGTACAACCACACTGGGTGCAGTACCACCCCCATGAGAGGCATCAATCTCCTGCAAGAGTAAATATTGCATATATATTACGAATCTTTTAATATGTTAGATATAGTATGGAACAATTAAAAATTGAATAATAACAGAGTTTTAAAACAATGTCCTTACCTGACCACCAGTCATCGTAGTGGTACCATGTCTTGGTCCAGGACCATAATAGGGTCCCCCACACGATGTGAAGACGTGCGACTTGCTCTGAGGCACATGGGATGTCGGTCTATCCCCACCAATAGATGTCCCTCCACCACCAGAAGCTGGTGGTTGTACACCAACAGAGGAAGAGGGTGCTCTCTGGTCAATAGTGGCCATGTGTCGAGAGACCATCTCAGCTAGAGTAAAAAATGCATCCTGTGTCTGGGCAACCATGTCATGTGCAGGAGGGATGTTTGCCCTCGGTAGCTGGGCACAGGGTGCAGGTATCTGTGGATTGGAATCTCTAAGCCTAGCATGGGGTCGGTGTTGGGGCATTCCCCTACCAACTCCCCTGAAGCCCAACATGTCAAAATAGTTGACATGTTTCCCCATCACAAACTCTGCATACAATTTTTGGAGGAATTACATCGGTACTTCCCTATTGTTGTGAGGGGGAATGTCAAAAACCATGTACCACCTATCCATCCAGTTGTCTCTGATGGGTGGAAAAGTGCACCATTCAATAGAAATATGTGGCCTGCTGATCTCCGGGATGTCATCCATCCTAGGTAGTCTAAATAATGAATAGATGGCTTGTTTTGTTATTTTCATCTTTTTTACCTCATTGTAACTCAACCCATCAGCATATTGTTGCCTTTTCCTCTCCCTGTAAGATGCGATGCTATACAATGCATCATTCGATCTTGCGATCATATCAACAATAGATAACAATGAATCTGACAGGGAGCGGTGGAGCTCATCTCCACCCCTCCAAGCTGAACCAATCTCTCTCAAATGGCCAATGAACCTCAGTGTCTCCACATTGTTATGATCCATAGTAGCCACTACAATCATAAATACAAATAAAATATCATTATAAATATAAACACATGATATAATGACATATCTAAGAACTAAAAACTGTATAAGTATTGACATATAAACTAAATCTATCATGTAAATTTAAAAATTGATCTTGAATTTTACAGTAAAGAATAGGCAGCATAATGTGTTGTTGATGAAGAAAATACCGGTATAGGCAACGATTTTGTTAGATATGTAATTATTTGTTGTAGTGTGATGTTTTTTGAACTCCAAAGGCTATTTAGCAGAAATTTATGGATTTTATGGTTGCAAGGGTTCCATTGGATTAAATATCATGTATGATCTAGTATGTGATTGGCATGTTTAATCAAATACATCAACCTACCTATGTATCTTCACGTTCATAGAGTCTAGTGTTGAACTTTGTTGTCTTGACCTTAACCAAAAAGTACCCTTCGTTCAAGACAAAATATTTGTTAAAAGCATGGGAAGTTGAACTATACCTTATTTTGACACTTGGATTGGGAAGTTTCATCAAAACTATAAGGTGTTTATTGATGTTCTTGGAAGAGCAACTTCGAGAAGTTTCATCAAAATTATAAGGTGTTTATTTGTGGATTTTGGTATGGATTCACAAGGATCCTTGTGAATATGCATATGGAAATAGTGATTTAATGAACTTTATTATGATGAGAATGACAATTATTCTTAATATAGATACCATTAGAGAGAATATCATTTGGATTAGGATGCTAGTTTTACTATCTTTAATTAAAGGGGGTTATTGTTCAATAATAATTTTAGTTAATTGAATTTGGAAACTAATATTTAAATGAAAAGGGCTGTAGTTAGGGATAATAAATGAGATTGATAGTTACTTCATGTTTTAATTATTGTTAATGATGGGAATTGTAATATGGATGAGACTAGTAGTTAGTCTCTATTCTAGTTATGGATCACGTTGTTAGAGTGTTAGTCTATTCATAAGCTATTTATTGTTAATGAGAGCGGCTATTGTTGAATGAAGTTGGTAATCAATTTCTAAGCCATTTATTAATAATGAATATTATTATCATTTTGATGAGGGTGATATTCAATGGCTATGGTAGCTATTGTTAATGAGGGTGACTATATTTCTATGAGGAAGGCAGGGTAATTCCTTTAGATGAGGCCACTTGTCAATTCCTACATCAATAATTGTTATCATAGATACAATGGGATGGTTTGGATCATATCACAACCAACTATATATAAAATACACAACTTAAAGACTCAACATTAGAGTGTACAAAATGTCAAAAAAAAAAAACATGACAAGGAAAAAATCCCAATATATTCATTTGTTTTTTGAGTTAATTGGGGTTTTGGTTTCCATTGGGCATGGGAATTTTGTTAAATAATCAAAATTATTTCATTTTTATCATTAAATTGAGGAATTGGTTTCAATTGGCCAATTACATTGGGGTTCTTGTTTCCATTGACCAATTACATTGGGTTTTTGTTTCAATTGGGCAATTCCATTGGGTTTTTATTTCAATTGGGTAATTCCATTGGGTTTTTGCTTCAATTGGCCATAATTTAATTTAATATGGTTTAATTTTTCAATCTAGGGCAAATAAATTGATGAAGAAAATGAAAAAAACATGAAAAAAAATGAAGAAAATACCTCACAAAGGGGAGGTTTATCCAAAGGTGGAGATGGAGGGCTCAAGCACACCCAAAATCGTGTATGCACAGTAGAGAGTTGGTCCTCGTTCATCCAATAGCCGCGCGGTTATGAGAAAAATACGGCCTTGGCCAATTTAAAAAAAAAAAGGATTTCGAAATCACTCCTCCGTTTTAGTGAAGGAAATCGCGCATGTGATTCTCTTCACTAAAACGGAGGCGCGATTTGTCTTACTATCCTAGTTGGCATGCCTATTGCCAGCCTTGGGACTAGGCTTGGCAGGTTTGGTGTTGCTTGGGATGATTTCTTTTTTTGGATCAAGAGTGATTGATTTCACTCCACCATTGCATCTAAATGGTCCCTCAACTTCTTGCACACACCCTGATGTTAGAGTGGATGAGGAATTACCACTAGGCTTATCAAATATTGAAGGAGATGAAGCAGATGATGGTGTATCTGATGAAGAATAGGATGCAAATGAAGAAACAAAAAATAAAGAGAATGAACATCCTGTAAACAAACATGCCCCATCTTCAGTTGTTAAAATTTCTCGGGCATACAAGCCCTACATTAGGGTTGTAAGAAGAGATCATCCAGAAGATTTAATCATTGGAAACCTAGATGAAGGAATGAAATTAACAGAAACAACAAGAAAATATGTGGCTCTATTGTCATTAATAGAACCAAATTCTTTTAAGGAAGCTTATGAATATGAAAATTGGAACAAGGCAATGGAATATGAACTAGAGCAAATTAAAAAGAGTGAAACATGGGAGTTGGTCTCACATCCAAAGGATAAGAACGTGATAGGAACTAAATGGGTATTTAAGAACAAAGTGAATGAAGATGGAAATGCTATTAGAAATAAAGCTAGACTTGTATGCAAAGGTTATGTGCAAGTTGAAGGACTTGATTAGGAAGAAACATTTGTGCCTGTTGCTAGAATGGAGGCAATCAGAATGTTTGTTGCTTAGTCATGCTTCAAAAATTTCAAAGTCTATCAAATGGACGTAAAATCAACATTCTTGAATGGAGAACTAAATGAAGAAGTCTATACAGAACAACTAGAAGGTTTCAAACAGTCAGGAAAACAGAATGATGTATGGAAGCTAAAGAAGGCCTTCTATGGACTCAAACAAGCCCCAAGGGCATGGTATGATTGGTTAGAAAAATATCTATGCCAACAAGGTTTCAAAGGTACAATACAAACAACAATATTTATTTCAAAACCAAGGAGAATGGACTTTTAATCACTGTTGTATATGTTGATGATATTATTTTTGGGAGTAGTAATGACAAATTAAGTCATGAGTTCGCTGATGCAATGGCAAGTGAACTTCCTGCGCCTTAGCAACAGCGTTGAGAACTTCCTGCAAATCATATTTAGTCAACATGTTTGTGTTCGTTGCTTTGTCGGATTTCTGCTTCTTGCAGGATGAGTGGCCCTCTTCTTGATGCACGTGCATATATGTTTGTGCATGCTCTTGAATCATCGGGTGCTCTGATGCATGATGGTCTGAGTCATCAGTATTATCATCATCCTCATTTTGTTCCTACGATGGATCATCTTGGTTGTCGTCACCTTCATGCTCTTCACCATTAACTTGATAAAGTGGCGGTTCCTCTGCATTCTTCCCTTCAGGAAGTGGCTCTGCTAGTGGGCCGCCCCATTCCTCTGGCCAAATATTAATAATTGCATCCACGTCCTCATTTTTCACCATGAAGTTTGCATGGTGCACCTATTTGAGTGGGTCCTTTGTTGGCAGCAAGGTTATAGTATGCGCGTCATATTGAAACTTGATGAATGCAGCGTACTTGTGTACTATCGCCGCATGGATTTTGTGAGATTGGAAAACAACATCATGCACAACCTCTACATGTACAAAGAATGCAATGTTGTTATTCTTCTGTCGATTGGTGTATATCGTATCTTCCCACAAATTCTGCTACCTTGCACCAAGGAAAGATAGTGGGACATCCATCTGGACGTAGTCTGGCGGGTCACCCCACACCGTGAACAAAATCAAAATTAGTAGCCAGGAATAGTGGAATTCATAGGTTTCCTTGTGCTGGGCCTACAGCACATTGTCTATGAGTTTGTTCAGTAGGTACTACGGCCAATTGAATACTCCTCCTATCGCACATAAATCTGCTAGTTCCACCATTGCTACGAAACATTGAGTGGGAATCATCTTGTGGAACATCTTACAAGATAGGATCTTTGTGGCGATGTGCACACTTTTGTCCTAGATGGGCCCAATCGAGAAGCCTTGGCCCGCTCGTTGAAGACTATGCTTCCGCTTGATAGGGTTAATGTCTTTCTTGGCCAAGTATGGCACATGATCATCGCCTTTGTTTAGGAGGCCAGTGATCCATGCAATTAACTCAGCATTGACCAGATATGGCTGATCTAGCCATAGGCATCCTCTATGGAACCATACTAGTAACTGCTTCATGTATGTATCAACTTGTATGCTATGGCCAAAGTGAGGCATGAATATCATGTTGGCCAGACCTGAGCGGGAAGGTCCCTCGTCCTAATCCTTTGGCTTGAGCACCTGGGCATCACTTGTAGCAAACTTTTCCGTGACCATGTAGTGTTTTATCTGTAGTCCTTCCTGCTATTGAGTGTCAAAGTCCTGGAACTTCAACCTAGCCAACTCGGGCAAGATATCCTTTAGAAAGGTAATTCCTATAGGATTCGCGGCGATACCAGAGTGATCACCACCTTCTTTGGGAGATCCCCCTCCTCTGCATCGGTTATCCTTGGCCAAATTTAATGTGGGAAGTTTGGATCAATTCGCTCTGCCTCTGGCTCTCTTTGTGGTAGCAAGTCTTCATCTATGACATCTTCTGCTCCGTCGCCAATAGGTGCCTTTCCTCACCCATCCAGAGCGGCCACAACCTTGCGTTTTCTCTGCTGTGGTGGTGGTGGTGCAGATGCATGTTGTTCAAGAATTAACACCATTGTAACCTAGGTTCCGGGGTTACCAAATTACTTATAAAAATTGCAGACAATCAGCTTTAAAGTACAGAAAGGAAATAGGAGGAAATGTTGGACTCACCTGATTACCGACGATTGATCCAAGCTTTGTCTTTTCCCGCTTTGCTTCTCTCCAAAGCTTTCAAGGATGCACCTCCTTCACCTGCAAAGAGAAAATTCTCCAAGTACGATATTATACATGTATATATGATAGGTTAGATAAACAACATATATAGCACTTAATCAAATATATTCATCAACCATGATACATGAAAGAGACTCAACACAAAGTTGTAAGAAGACTTCTCTTTATTAACAATTAGTGAATGAGATAAGTGTACAACCCAATGCCTGAGATAAGGACTCCTCTGCAACCAAAGGACTCTGATTTCTACTGATCCAAAGACTTCTGAATATATACCACCAGCATAACTTTGTTCTCCAAATCTGATTGATCAATACCCTCCCCAAGGCCTCTATTTATACTTTGGGAAATAGAGTAGTTTCAAAGGTTGAGGAGGTTGAGACAATTGAGATGGTTAATGATTAGGGCTCAACTAATCTGCATTAATCATGTTTTATATTTTTTATTATTGAATGGATGTGTACGCGACTATTGATATAGGAAACCCGCGTATGACACGCGAGTTACTTTGAAGGAAACTCGTGTACAGATATGTACACAGGTTGTAATGAGAATAGTCACATACAGTACGTGGGTTGTCAATAGATATAGTCATGTATGTACGCAAGTTTCAGTGAAGATAGTCACGCACAACAATCAACACAGAAAAATAAAATGGCAAGTTGGTTGAAGGGTAAATGCATCACATGCAATGCCCATCTATAATGTTTAGGAAAAATTCAATCCTATAGTGTCCTTTTGTGTACCAACATATGGGATGTCGGCACTCAGGTGGAGAAGTGCCATTTGGGTTGATAACATATTCCCCCTAATGTGTGAGGTCAGAGGGAAGCGATGGCCGAAATACATTATAATCATTATCTTTGGAGAACTCAGAAATCCAATGGAGCAAAGGTAGTACCTGAAACAAATACATAATAATGTCATATACAAAGTCATATCTAAGGATGCTATGTTCAATATACTATAACACTATCTCCTTTACAATATTTGAGTACATCATATAGTATGGGTACAAGACCACATATATTTCAAAGGTGGATCGAAGCCACTATATACAATAATGATGAGTCTTCAAAGATCTGGAAACTATGTAAATAGGTACAACATAATCTTGCACAGCTTAATCCATAGATAAGAAACTAAGGTTTTCATAAACAAATCCCAAAGAACTAGTACAATCCAAGCCATGTGAATAGATGTAAGTTGAAGTCAAACATGGAGCAGATTTAACATATTGTCAATCAATAGGTGATAATCGACAACTGAAGCAAAGGAATTCACCAATAATGAAAGTGAATCCTGAGGTATGATCGTCAAAACTCTAGGTCTTCGTCATCAGGAAGTACTGATGCGGAACCATATTGTGATAAGGAAGGAAATAGATCCTCCAACAGATCATAAGAGTGACTAGGAACTAGGTAAAGGAAGGGAGACACAAGTGATAACAGATATGATAATGATGGGATCAGGATATAGATCACCCAAGGTAGATTTTAACTTTATAGATAGAACAACTAGACTTATCTGTCATGTAGGAGACATGATCAGATTCCCCAGGTAGAACCGACAAGAGGAGGGGTAAGAAACTCGATGTAATAGCTGAACTGAAAGTGAACACTGAGACATGAGTATCGAAAAATACAGAGAGTGCTATGTTCAAGGATGACATGCTTCCACTAACTGAAAACCAAAATAAAACTTCTTCCTTACCTTCCCTGTTAAATTTTAATGAGTCCAGAAAATTCAACTCAAGTCTCTCTTCATTTTTTGACAAGCTTGAAGAGAAGAGGGAATAATGCTTGATAGTGTCACTGATTCGTGGATTTTATGAGCCTGAACTAGTACATGCTCAGTTGGTATTTTCATGTTTAGATAGTCTAAAAACTCCAAAGAAGACTCCAGGGGGGTCCTTTTTAGTCCAATTTAGTCTCCTGAGGTTGGAAAAGTATAAAACACACCACATAAGAACTCTTTTAACTTCCGTAGAAGAAAAGGTGAACCTTTTTCCTACTTAGTCAAGGAGGTCTGAAAAAGGTTAAATGACCACCTACCTAATGCTCCTTCGAGAGAAACATATAGCTTGAGTTTTACGAGTGTGAAGGAAAGCAAGATCACTCGAAAAGATCCATTTGAGTACGAGAAATGGGGCTTACAACAATAAAATCGATGCTTTGTTCTTAGTGTTTAACGAGCATGACAAAGACATAAAGTACACTCGGAATATTTTTCATGTTTAGGTCTAGACCATGGAAAAGAGAAAAATAAGCTCATACAGGGTGTTCCTTTTCTGTAAATTTAGTCCCTCAGGTCTGTAAAAGTGCTAAACCTATACCTGAGAATACTCTTCTCAATTCCGTAGAAAAGAGAGTGATCCTTTCTCGTATTATTCCACATGGTCTGAGAAAGAGATAACCTACCACCAATGTGAATGCCCATTCATGTATCCTTAACGACCTTGAACGGACAAGTTAACTCGGCAGTCAAGTCTGTTTTAAGGAGTCAGACCTGGGCCTAAAGACACTCCATAAGGGCGGGGAGTCCTATAAAGGGATAGCTTGTAAAAAGAGACCAAAATGAGGCTCAGTTTGGCATGAAAAATAGATAAAAAGATTCCCCTATACCTAAGACAGCTGCAGCATGAGTATCGAAAGACAACATAGATTCTAAATGAGGATACTCATGAGAGGAAAGCCCTATCCATGGAAGAACAATGACGAAGACAAGGAGCTGATGGTTAAAAATACCATAGTCCATGGTCAAAATGTTAATTGCTAGGTTTAAGATGGAGTAGGTATAAATGTAGAATGCATGTGAAACAACAAAAAACCATCCTATATGAGCAAAAAACACCTTAAAATTATGATAAACCTGTTACAAGGAAAAAAGAAATGGTATTAGTTTTATAAATTATGAACTACAGGGAAAAAACCCACTTGAAAAATAAATTTTCTATAAATAGTTCAAAACAAAAATAAAAACTCACCATTTGTATTTTTAGCCATAAAAGACAATTTTTCACCTCTACCTTCAATTGCTCAGTGTGGACAGTCTGGTGGACCATTTCCAAATTCGCAAGTGTTAGGTAATACTACACTCCATGCTCTTCAATTTGATCCAAGCAATTATCAAAATTAGGCCCTAATTTCATGTTTTTAAGTGCCCTCAACAAAGCAATGTTGTGTACGTGGGTTTTCTATATTGAAAGTCACGTACATGCGTTCTGTACGTGGGTTTCCCAAAGGACAGTTGCGTACAGTACGTGACATGTCTTAATAGATAGTTGCGTAAGCTGCGTGAGGTGGAAAAGAAGCATACAGGGTCAAAATTTCAAAATTTTGTATGAAACTAAAGGTTTGCAATTGCTTGTTTACTAGGTTGAAAGATGGTGCTTGAGTGGAGGGAGCGCGAACATGAAGATATGGACCAAGAAGCACTCCAAGATTCCCCCACCGTGAATGTTTTGCATTCAAGTGGGTTGTTAAAGTTTTTTTGTACATCACCTATGCGGGCCAATGTCCGCCTCTTAGAGTTCCTGATAAATTATTGGGATCATGACTTGGGCATGTTTGACCTTCAAGGTGAGTCCTTGGAGATTACTTCAGAGGATGTCTATTTCATTGCTGGTGTATCACGACAGGGGGCTCCGGTAAACTTGGAAGGCACCGGAAAAGGTGATGACCCTCTAAGCGTCCAGAACTATATTGATATATATTACGCACTAGGCACACAAAAGAGGGGTAGTTGCATCCCTATTGTACACATACGTGACCTTCCTCTATAGGTGTTGACAAGTACCATAGTGAGGGTTGCAGGGTCATATTCACTTCACCTTACGACATGGAACTAGATGAGACTAGTAGTGGATTGTATGCATGGGGCCCTATATGACTGGTGCTCGAGAGTGATCCTGATTATGAGAAAACAGCTCTCTAACTGCAAGAGAGGTAGGAGGAAGAATTTTGGATATTCTAGCATACTAGTAGCCTTCTTCTTTGAGAGAGTGTCAGGATTGAGCCCTACAGTACCCTTACCAGTTCATTCTCCTCGTCAGCCTAGGATGAGTAGATGGAGAGATATCTTCCTTCGCTAGGAAGGTGGTGGCTTAGTGTAGAGTGTTTATGATGACGACTTCTATTTTTGGTGGGAGCGACAGCTTCTAGAACTGTAGCGGTTTCCATATGTTGGAATGGACTTCTGTGGTGATCCAGACCTCGTCCTCCCTCCAGGAGGAGCATGGGGAGAGCTAGGTAATTTTCATTTTCAAATTTTAAAATTTTTATGAATTTTAAATATAGAAATATATACATATGTATAAGAGTTCTAATCCTATAAACATGTCAAAATGAAAATATTGGACTAGTACACCCTAAAGGGCATCCACGCATGTATGTGTATCTTGTCTTGCGAGAAGACCAAGGGCTGATTAGGGTTCTTGAGGGGAAGCTGGCCAGGCTTACCCAGAGAGTACCCACCTTATGGAATGAGCACATCCCAGCCATCATGTAGGAGTTCGTGGTTGGTGTACCAACTGTCTGGATATGCCTTTTGGGGCGGGTAGCTAGAGAAGTATTGGTATACATAGATGTTGTTCAGGCTGTTGAAGCCAAGGAGTCTGAAGAAGCCAGAGTGCAGGGAGACTGGGGGGACCAGGGTGGTCCAGCTTAGATCTAGGGCATTTGATGGACTTTGATCCATATTTTGTATATTTTTTGTATATTATATAGTTATGACTGGATTTGAGGATCAAAGAATCGACCTATCTATGGACATATATTCACACACATATATATATTTTTCCAGTTTATTTACAATTTTTTTTTAAGTGTTTGCTATGTATTTTATGACAAATCTGTTAAATGCCAATCCAAGATGTAATTAGCATATGCATCAGTTAATGAATTTTGATTCCTTGGAATATGATTGAATGTAATAAACTCAAAATTTCTTTTCAATAACCTAACTTGCATAAAATGACGTAATAGAATAGGGTTCCACACCTAGTAAGCTCGATTGAGCTGGGAAACCGCCAGTTGAGAGTCCAGTCAGAATTCCGCTGAGTGATACCATGTGACAAAGCATCCCATAGAAGATCAATGATAGCCCTATATTCAACAACATTATTAGAAGCAGGACCTAAGCAAGCGCCTCTTGAGGCAACTAACTGTCCTGAGGGAGAATAAATGACCCATGCTGCTGAAGCTAGATTACAAGTGTGGTGACTGGCACCATCACTGAAACCTACAAACCTCTTAGAAGACATCTGAAACAACCAGTAAATGGTATAAAAAACACAAATCGACGAACTAGTGTACATAAAAATACATACAATAAAATACAAGAAAAAGTGCTAAGCCTAAGCATAGTACTTTTCCAGGTAGATCCCATTTCTAGGCTCAGGTAGCTTATTCCCATCAAAATCAATCAATTCATATGCACCCTTCTTTAACACCTTTGACATGACATAAGGTCCCAACCACATAGACCTGAACGTTTTTGTCCCCAGGGGTTCTTTGTCTTGGTCCCAGAGAAAAACAAGTTCCTCCTTAGAGAAAATTCAAGGCTTGATTGACTTATCATATTGGCTTTTGACCCTATTTTTGTGAGCTTGGTTTGCTGTCAGCGCATCTCTACGTTGTTGACCAAGATGTTCTAGATGTACTAAACGTTCTTTAAGCTCAGTCGTATTAGGTAACACATGAATAGCTATTTTCAAGGACGGGATTTCACATTCAAACGGGGTAACGGCTTCCACTCCATGAATGAGTTGGAAGGGGGAGAAACCCATAGCAGTTTTTACATTAGTTCAATACGCCCAAAGTGCAGGGTATAGCATGATATGCCAGTTAAAACAAGCTGCATTAATAGTATGTTTGAGGATAGTTTTCAAAGTTTTATTAACAGCCTCGACTTGACCATTTGCTTGAGGATAGTATGAAGATGAATGTTCTTGTCTGAATCCTAGCATAGTGGTCAGTTCCGTCATCATGCTATTTTGAAAATGACTTCCATGGTCAGTGACAATCACTTTGGGTATACCAAATCATGCTATAATTTGATTGAACACAAACAAAGCTACGGTTTCCCCGTCAGCTCTAAAGGTAGGCATTGCCTCTACCCATTTCGTAAAATAATCCAGAGCGACAATGATATATTTGTGACCCCTAGCCGAGGCTGGGTTACACGTCACGTAATCAATCCCCCACTTCATGAAGGGGCCCACCAAGATAATGGGAAATAATGGAGAATGATGTGACCACATCTTTCTGGTGTAAAGATGATAAGGATAATAGCGCTTCATGACTTCCACACAATCCTTAAAGATCGTGGGCCAGAAATAACCGACACGTAATATCTTCTGGGCTGTTTCTAACCCAGATAAATGACCCCCACATGCTCCACTATGGGCATCATTCAGGACAATCTCTACTTTCTTGTGGGTAAGACATCGACGCAAAATAGAATCTACACCCCTACGATATAAAGTATCTCCTATGATGAGGTAGTTCTTGGCATGTAGGCGTAGTTTACATCGTTCTTCCTGCAAGAAAGCTGCAGGATAATTCAAAGTCTAGAGATAGATAAGTATATATTTGTACCAGGGCTCAGAGGTAGATATCAAGATGATATGCTCATCTGAGAATGAGTCTTCTTCAATGACTACATCTTCTTCTATTGGAAATTCTGTGATAATCTCAGCAAAAACCAAGGATTTTTTGGATTTGGTGGATTGAAAATCCAAGTCAAACTCTTGGAGAACGACTATCCATTTGTTGAATTTTCCTCCATATATCCTTTGGGGCAAAAAATATTGAAAAGGATTAACATCTGCCACTACCATTGTAGTCCTCAGTAAAATGTAGTGACGTAACCTATGAACAGCATAAACAGCTGCTAAGGCCAACTTCTCGACGTGGGAGTACCTAAGATCAGGTCTAGTTAAGGCACGACTAAGATAATAAATGATATGCTCTTGGAGCTTATCGTCCTCTTGGACGAGGACTACCCTGATGGTCGACTCGGATGCAGCCAGATATGATATAAAATCCCTAGAGTAATCTGGTGGACGCAATAATGGTGCCGACAACAAAGCTTTTTTCAATGCCTCAAATGCGAGTTGTGCAGTTTCATCCCATACAAATGGGGTGTCCTATTTTAATAGGTGCATGAAACCCTTGGTAATATTGGCATAGTTTACAATGAAACGTCGAATAAAATTGGACTTCCCCTGCAGGCTCTAAAGTTGCCTGATAGAATGAGGAGGAGGCAGATTTACAATGGCCTCTACTTTTAAAGGATCCACCTGAATGCCTTTGTTAGAGACAATGAATCCAAGAAGTCTCCTTGACTCGACACAGAACACGCACTTGTGGGGATTCAAGAGAATCTTATAGTATCTACATCGTTAAAAAATTAGACACAAGTGATCTTGATGATCGATTATTTTGTGAGAATGTGCAGGCAGATCATCGAGGTAAGGTTCGACAATGCCTTTAATACCATGAAAGGCAAAATTCATTGCCCGCTGAAAGGTTGTCCTGGCATTTTTCAATCCAAAGGGCATTTTTTTGTATGGGAAGGTACCCCAAGGACAAATAAAAGTTGTTTTATGTTGATCTTTTGGTTTAATTTGAATTTGATTATATCTGAAGAAACTGTCCATAAACGAGAAGACTTCACTTCCCGCGCAAGCATCAATAATTTGATCTATAAATGGCGTGGGATAGTTGTCCTTAGGACAGGGTTTGTTCAAATCTCTAAAGTCAGTACAGACGTGTATGGCCCTTGCTTCTTATCAATAGGAACAGGGTTGGATACCCATTTCATCAGAGCTATGGGATAAATAAAACCGGCTTTCAACATTTTTTCAACTTCAGCCTTTACTGCCGCCACTTTACCCTGATTAACAAGTCTCAACTTTTGTTGAATGGGTTTAGTGTCAGGGTATGTTCGGATCTCATGCTTGACTATAGATTGATAGATTCCTGGCATCTCCTCATATGACTAGGAAAAAATGTCATGGTATTCCTTAAACAAGGACATATAGATCGCAATCTCCTCAGGAGAGAAGTTTGCGCCGATATGTATATTTTGCACAACGTTAGGATTTACAGAGATGTTGATAGGGATAGTAGTGGAAATATTTTCTATGTTCCCCTCAGCAAACATTCCTTCCCTTGGTAAGGGATTGATGGGTGTATCAACATCATCTGCCAGTCTCATATGAAACTCTTGATTCTCTATCCTTCTTAGCTTTGGAAGAAAATAGGATCGATGGTGAATATCTTTGCAGATATTATCACGTCCGCACATGGCTTCCAGAATGGCTTCATCAAAAGGTAAAACCATATCTAAATAGTCTATAGAATGTAAAGAGTTTTCTGCCTAAGCAGGAAAATAGGCTTCTTCCAGTTCCTTTGAGACTCTGAGGGGGACCGAAATGGGATCAATAGTGGTTTGGGTGATAGCTTCGTAAGCCAATTCCACTACCAATAAGGGTACTTTAGGTTCAAGGTGGGAAGGGCTAACCCAAGGATTAGTCCTATCAACAACCATGGCTATGGACTTCCCCACATTGGTAGAACCTATATAGTTAATCGAAGCTGGAAGATCAAATGTTCCCATCAATGATGTGTACATTCCAGCCCCTAATCTCTCTGTAGCAGGTTTAACCTGATCAACCAATGGCACAGTGGACTCATTAGATTCCATATGGACTTTTCAAGTGAAACTGAGTTGGTCAACAGTAACCAAATTCCCTTTGTGTGGAAACACTACCACTCGAAAGATGGCCGATGCAATAGTAGACATGACATAATTCCACCTCCTTCCTAAGAGCAGGTTATAATCCAAAGGTGCATCAATCACCTCTACCTCAACAGACACCACTTTCCCTGCCAGCTTAATTTCAAAAGCCGGTAGGATACCATGTAGATGGAAGGACCTTCCATCTAAAACAGTAAGTAGGGTGTTTGACGGAACCAGCTCTGGGGACCCAAGAGCTTTCCAGCAAGACAAGGACATAACACATGTAGAAGCACCCTCATTGACAACTACCCTTCCAATGGTCTTTCCACCATGGATGACATCTATTGATAAGGATACATGGTAAGGTAGGAGAATTTTAACATCAAATAAGTGAAATTTCACCATGAGACTCGACGAGTCCATACTGCCTAAGGCTGCTAAGAGTGCATCCCGCTGGGTGAGACAACTCTATAACACCTCTAAAGCTGAAATTGCATAGCGGGTTTGGGCTAAGTATTCAACCACGGAGTAGTTTGAAGCAGCCCTAGCATTAGGATTATGCAAGGTCTTCTTAAAGAGACCTTTCGGTATCTTGGACATAGTTTCAGTAGGTTTCTCGATCATGAGAGGGTTAGAAGTTTCACCTTTAGACTTACCCTTCTCAAAGATATCTTTTTCATAATTCTTATTCCTGGTCTGTAGCAAAGTTGAAGATCGAACCATGTTGATATAATTGGGGTCAGGGGCATTTGGATTGCCCCCTGCTACATTTGAAGCTGAAGCATAATTCTGTCCTTGGGGAAAAGGATCCTTTAGGACAGCTGGTTGTTCAGCTTTTAACAGCTTCTGGGCTTGTTCCATAAGGGGACAAAGATGGGTGAGGTGATCCTCATGGCACAACTTACATGGGTATTTCACCTTTTTCTTTTCTTTCTTTCCCCCATCAGCATTGTTCACGGGTTTCTTCTTGTTTTGGTTTCCCTCCCCTTTCATTCGTCTCTTCTTTTTCCCACTGGGCTGCTAATTTCCCTTCTAAGAGATCTATGCAAAAACATATGCATTTTGGGGTGAGGGGGAAGCCTTTGCTGCCTCCACCATAGAATGTTTGATAGACAATTGATGGAGCTGTTTGGCCAAAGATTCTACAGTGAGATTATTTATGGACCTATCCACACCATCAGCATGGGGTCCAGGCTTAGGTTTCTTTGCATTGTGGGTTGGCCTTGGTGCCTCAGGGATAATCTCATACAAGATCCCAGATTGAGAGTAAATCAAATCTAATTTCTAGGCTCTGAGGATAGCTTCTTCCTCATTCGTCACTCCTGAAGTAGATACGTCCTTAGATATATAAGGCAATAGGGATTTAAGGAACCATTCTAATAAAAAATCAGGAGGAATAGTGGCTTTAATGAGGCTCTTCTGCCTCCTCCACTCTTGGATGTGATCCGAGATGTGGGTGGCCTTGTTCTACCTAAAGGTAGATAACAAGTCCATTCTGAAATTGTATCGAACCGGAAGTTGGAAGTGGCTAAGGAATGCATTAGCCAAGTCCCAAAAATTACTAAACGCAGCAGAAGGAAACTCAATGTACCATTTTGCTGTAGTACTCGTCAAGGTTCTTTGGAACATCCTCAACCTAACTAAATATTCATTCAGTGAGTTGGAAGAACACCATAAATGAAAAGTGGTGGCATGAGCCCCAGGATCTTCACCAAGTTTTCCTTTGAATTTTGGGATGTCTGAGGTCAGCTTGGTAGGGACAAGTGGCCAGGAGGGATCATGCCTCACCGGGTCGTTCATCAATTTAGAAAATTCTAGCAAGTTTAACATTGCCAGGAAAGGAAGCTTAGGTCTAACTGGAGCATTAAAAGTACCAGAATGGGTATTAGAGGGACTTGCCCCAAATTTCCATATGTGAAGGTGGGGTTGCCCCCTGCTGCCGGTTGTGAAGTGGATGGCTTACTTTGGAATGGATTCCATCTGTAAGCCACAGAATTGTTGGTGTGAGGTGCAGTTTAATAGGTTCTAGCTTCCCCAATTGAAACTAGGGTCTGAAATACAGGAGCAGGTATCCCTTCGCTAAACAACGAAAAGGGAGAGCTCATGAACGGAACCAAAACTAGAGTTTGAAAACCTTAACCGTAAGGTTTATTGTTTCCAAACTGCACTCCTACATAAGAGGGTGATGAGCCTACGTATGGAGTGGATGGGGGAATATGCCCCCCATTCCAAGGAAATCCTTGGACGAAAGCCGAGGATCCTATAGGAACACTTTGGGTGGTGTATGTGAAGGAGGTAGGAATTGTAGGTATACTAGGAATCCCAATAACCATAACACTAGAAGCACCTGCTAGGCTTGTGGGAACCGGCGGTTGAACCACTCGGCTCGATGGATTTAAGGGCATAATAGGTATGATTGATCTGGGGGCACTTACCGGGAAGGTAGCACCCCTTCAGCTAGAGTGGCTGAGGTGGAAACAAAATAACTTTCTCCTGCAGTAGACATTATCCTACCCACAGGGACACCAATCACAGGTGGATCAAAAGGACGAACCTGGATGATCACAGGATTGTTTAAGTCAGTTAAGGGTGTATTAAAATTCCTTGCAAACATGTCAACCTGCAAGTCTTCTATCTCAACTGTATTTAAATAAAAAAGGTTTTCCCTAAGTTTTGGTTCACCTCAAACTTCACAGACTCCTATCAGTTCAAAAGAACCCTCTGTGTCCAATATTCACCTTTAAGGGGGAGGTGGAGGTTCCAATGTGATGAGAGGAGGAAGGTTTTGAAACCTTAGAGACCTTCTGATAAGTTGGTCCTTTAGGATTGTAAATTTAACTATTCAAACCCTAAATTCGGCTAAACACAGACAAACCACATAGCAATCACTACAAAAATTCCTAAAGTCTCAACAGACAACAAGGGTAAAAGATATACTTTTCTGAAGAAAGATGAAGGACAGTTTCTTGGCATCCTTGAAGAGGCTCTTAGGCACAAACAGAGGAATCAAACACCATCCTCCTATGCTTTCAACAAGGGTTACCTTCCAAGACTGTCCAAGGTAAACAAGAAATAGCCTTCATATTTACTTATGTATGAACCCTAGATGTCGAGATTAGAGGCTACCTTAACTATACCAACAGTCTGGGGGGACAGTCGCAAGCCTGATTCATATGCATGGGCAGGGTAGTTGAGCCTGAAACTCTGTCTAGGATAGAATCCCCAGATGTGTAAAAACCCTTGTTTATGTTTCGACAAGGAATCAGAGGGTTATCTCCTCAGTCCAATGCCTCCATGCGGCCTCATGTTTGACTCCCATTTGAGAGGATCTTCCCAGATACTATCGATAAAGAGAAGGATTTACCTATTGATTGGCCCACTATGTATGAATTTAAATACTTATGGGGAGTTTACACTTCCTATCCCATGAGTCTAGCCTAAGCTAGTAGGTGTATGGCCCTAAAAAAAAAAATTACTAATAAATTTTAATTATTGCATTCATTTTAAGGGCTATTTTTACTCAGAAGGCAAGTGGAGTGAAAGACTATGATGTTTTTGACTCGATAAGAAATGTAAAACAATAGGTGTATACTTCCAAAGCAAATTATCACTACTTAAAAAGAAGCTTCTCTTTTTTTTTTTTTGTAACTGTAAACTAATGAAAATGCAACGATAAAGAGAACACTAAGACTATATTTTTGTAATTTTTGAGATTATATTTAAAAATTGAAAACAAAACTACTGTTTGCAAATCAAATGCAAAAGCTTCGAATGTTTTCTTTTCACTTTTCAAATTGCTCAAAGACTACTATGCACCTAAATGCACAATACTTGAGTATGCTTGAATAAACTAATTGTATAAAGTAAGCAAAGTGAAGTAAAATAGATTAATAAAACCAAAGATCAACCACCTAAGGAAGACTTGGAACCCTAGCTTGGGCTGACACAATGAATGGAAATCACTGAGATCAAACAAAGGCAAGTGGCAAACCAATACTATTCAAAAATAGAATGGGGTATACAGTGTCTAGAACCCTGATCACTGATTCAGACAACCAGCACTTGAACCTATAAACCAACAGGAAAATCCACTTCAAGATGCTAACATAAATATAATCCAAACAATAAGAACTCAAGGGCTCTACAAGAAAGCACAAGGTATGGCTAACAAGGTCAGTAAACTCACAGTGCAATGCTCATAGTGAAGGCCACTCAGCAAAACAAAATCTATAGAAGGACAGGGACAAACAAACCCTAACCTAAAAACTTTGTTGCTTAGGCTTGTACATGACTGTGTACAAGAGAAACCCATGTATTGTACGTGACTATGCTATAGAACAACCCGCGTACATAGACCTCTGTACGCGACTGTGTATAAGAGCAACCCGCATACAAGAGTTCAATTTTTTCAAAAAAGGAAAAATTTTCAAGGACTTCAAAGAACCACTACAAATCTGAAACAAGACAAGACACCACACACTGAATCAAGGCAAAGACTAGTAAACAATCAACAAAATTAACCCACAGCAGTCTGGGCTCCCCAGCGGAGTTTCCATTTCTGTTGTTGAGGAATAAACACCCTTGTAACCTAGGGTCTGCGGTTACCAACTTACTTCTAAAACTTGTAGACAATCAGCTTTAAAGTACAGAAAGAAAATAGGAAGAAATGTTGGACTCACCCAATTACCGACGGTTGATCCAAGCTTTGTCCTCTCCCGCTCTGCTTCTCTCCAAAGCTTTCAGGGATGCACCTCCTTCACCTGCAAAGAGCAAATTCTCTAGGTATGATCTTATACATGTATTTATGATAGGTTAGATAAAAAACATATATAGTGCTTAATCAAATATATTCATCAACCATGATACATGAAAGAGACTCAACACAAAGTTGGAAGAAGAATTCTCTTTATTAACAATCAGTGAATGAGATAAGTGTACAACCCAACGCCTGAGACAAGGAATCCTCTGCAACCAAAGGAATCTGGTTTTTGCTGCTCCAAAGACTTCTGAAGATATACCACCAGCATAAATTTTCTCTCCAAATATGATTGATCAATGCCCTCCCAAAGGCCTCTAATTATACTTTGGGAAATAGAGTAGTTTCGAAGGTTGAGGAGGTTGAGACAGTTGAGATGGTTAATGATTATGGCTCAACTAATAAGCATTAATCATGTTTTATATTTTTTAATGTCGAATGGATGTGTATGTGACTATTGATATAGGAAACCCGCGTATGACACATGAGTTGCTTTAAAGGAAACCCGTGTATGGATCTGTATGTGGGTTGCAATGAGAATAGTCACGTACAGTATGTGGGTTGTCAACAGATATAGTCGCGTATGTACGTGAGTTTCAGTGAATATAGTTGCATATGGAAATCAACACATAGAAAAATAAAATGGCAAGCTGGTTGAAGGGTAAATGCATCTCATGTCATGCCCATCTATAGTGTTTAGGCAAACTTCAATCCTATAGTGTCCTTTTGTGTACCAACATATGGGATGTCGGCACTCGGACAGAGAAGTGCCATTTGGGTTGATAACAATGCCTCTCATGTTTGCATCGCAATGGGCTATCTTGGCTCTCTATCATGCATTACAGCTACTTGTTGTGGTCCTGGAGCTAGTGGCATTCTCTGAGATGGGTTAGGAACAGCTCATGAACCAAGGGTTGGAATGGTAGTATGACCATCCCCTCTGTTATGCTGGTTGCGTGTTCTCACCATGGGGTCAATCTCTGGTTGCTGCTACGGTTGATGTACCTTGGGTGATTGTATTTCTTCTTCCTCATTAATGGGGCAACCAGAGATTATAGTCGTGTCCAATGCCTCACTGTCACTAGGGATGTTAATTACCATGGACGTCAACGTAACTGAACAAGGATGGCAAGGTTTAGCTCTGCAATCTCATGGCTCTAGTTTTCTCAGGTTTCACTGTGCTTAACAGAATGCTTGATGGGGAAGCCGAGTATTTATATGGCCCTCTGCGTTTGAGTTTGAGGTCTAATCGATCTCTCGGGTTGCTTATTCCCACACTTTCTTCATTAACTTCTATAACTTGCTTTCTGGGTCGTACCTGTCAGGCTAGTTATGGGAGTTATGCTAAGGACAAGTGATGGGACCAAAAAGTACACTGCCCTGTTCCTCATACTACATCAAATTAATGTCACTTGGCTATCATAGCTGCCATAATCTTTATTAGAGATTCATAGTTTAATGTCGGCCAGATTGTCATTCCCGCTTTTTGCATCCTTTTGTCGCTTTTTGCTTTGTCCTATGTGCTAACAACTTTTTTCTTTGCTCACTTTTTATGTGCTTGCATTTCCTTGCTTGATTTCATGTGGTGACTGGATTATTGCACATTTTGTTGCTTGTGCTTATCTCTTGTGCTTTTATGCTGGTTCTGTCGTAGTCCTGTGATAGAGTAGGTTATGTCCTCTGGCCTCTATTTTTTTTTAAACCAAAATGTTATGCGTGTCATAACATGGATTTAGGCTTCTTCCATTCACCATACCTACGACATAGGGACCATCTAACTTCTAGAGTTTTACTGCACCTGCATTAGTGATGTGTGCGGTCCTATATGGCCCTAACTGATGTGTCTTCAGCTTTCTCGGTTGTTTGACCAATTTGTTGTCATAAAGTAAGACAAGTCTTCCTTCTTTAGATGGACTAACCCTAATATGTTGATCATGTTGTTCCTTTTTTCACTGCTCACTAGGTTTAGCATCTAGTCGCAGGGGTATTTTTGTCTCCCCTAAGTCTCCCACTATTTCCCTCATTTCTGAGAAGTTGGTAGGGAATAGGTTCTGGTACTCATACAATAGATCCGCAGTATTTGCAATTTCTTCATCATCCCAATAATCTATGATATTGGTGAGCTTTGGGTTCTTTAGCAATCCGATATGTAATTCTTGATTTTCAAGGGCTGGAGGAACTGGTTACTTGGAATGCTACTTCCTTCTACTTCTTGTGTGCCCTCTGATTCTGATATGATGATATTAGCTGGATCATCATCTGGGTCTCTCATTAGACTGTACTATTGAATGGTTGCGCTGCATTGGTGAGAATTAACCTCTTTGATAGGGATCTCAGCAAACATATTCCCCTTTTTAGTCTAAAGTGCAGCATCAATTGTAGGGTGCTCGTCAACAATTTCAAATGTATGCGCAACCTACTTAGCAAGCCTCTCGTAATCTTGGGTTCCTTGTTGCAGCTCCATAGAGGTATACTAGGTTCTAGGTGTGGTTTCCAATGTTTGTATGAAACTCTTGTAGGTGGGAAGTTCCCTGGACTCATTCTCCATCTATCACACAGTCCTTGTAACACTTGCACACCTTCTCATAGATACTTCATGTAATCTATTTTTCCAACTCTCTAAAGCCTTACTTGAGTCAGATGTACATGAACTTGTGCATCTCCAACTTAGGTTTCCATCTACTCTCGAATCGGTATAATCTTCATGCATATATGTGACATTGTAGATCTGGTTGAGGTAGTCACCCTGTCCCTCATTATAGAATGGATTGACATATATTTGTCCCTCGAATGGATCAATGGTGATACTACCCTCATTTATTCGTCTTCGAATGAGAGAATCCTTTTCTTGAAATTTATGATGGTCTAATTGTCTATGGCCCAATCTATTCCCAGTAGAGTGGAGTGTGGGTTCATGTCATTGACAATGTTAATGACTTCAAAGTCTGTGAATGTGTGCAGTTCTTTGACATCGACATATACGTTTCTCAACCGGCCAATGGGTAATACCTTCGCCTAATTGGCAAGTCACGATTGGATAGGAGACCAGTCCAAATGTGGCTTTTCCATACTTTCCCATGTTTGTCACGTTATAATATTGACATCTGATCCTAGATCCAAGATGATATAATCCATGTCGTAGTCACCCTCAACTTGCGACCAGTTTTACATTTTTTTCGTACCTGGTTAAATTTATTCTTAGGTCACGGCTCTAGAGGAATCTCTTCTATAATTTCTTGCAGTTCTGCAATAGTGTATTTATCTTGCATTACCATTAAACAACTTGACAGGAAGGTTCTTAGCTTAATAACCTTTGGTGGAACCTTTTTTTGCACTATGTGTTGAAACCGTTCAGGCATGTCTTTAACTTCTACGGAAATCGACGCTACTTCTAGGATTATGAATTCTGATTGTACATCTTAGAATACTTCTTTCTATTTCTAAACATTTAGTGGATCCCTTTTCTATGCCGTTGGCCTCACTTGTGGTTGTGGTTGCGGTTGCTTTTGCGGTTTATCTTGGTCTTCTCCAGTCGTCGCACCTCCTCGAGTTACGATAGCAATGTTTCAATCTTTCAGTTCAGCCACAATCATCCAAACATTCACATTTGGATTTGGGTTCAGGTTCTATGGATGTTTAGGTGCTACAATTGTCCTTGCTTACCACTTTGCGATCAGCTGAGGACATTGTTTGACATTATGGTCATGTCCCTTACAGTACGAACATGTCTTCGTAGGATCTAAACAATCTATGGCATAGTGACTCAGTTGTCCACAGTTATAGCACATAACTTGACATCTTCCTCTGCCAAATCCTCACCTCTACCTCTTCCTCTGAATTTTCCTCCACCCCTTCCCTGCGGGTATGGTTGCTGTGGTGGGTATTGGTTCTGCTGGTAGTGTGGCTGATCGAGGTTTTGTTGCGTGTATGGTTGCTGAAGTGCATACTATGGTTGATACTAATTAGGTGGGAACTGTGTAAGTTGATACAAGGCTTGCGCCTATTCAGCCTGAGCGAGCCCTTCAATTTTCATTAAGTAGTTGTCGACAGTCTTTTCTTTCAAGAGCTGATATGATCTACAATCTTTCTCATCATGTCCTACTGATTTACAAAATTTACAAAATAGGTTTGCAAGGGTACTTACAAATTTTTTCAAATATAAGCATTCTTTGTCGTTATGGCCTCTTGACTGGCATATACGACATTATGGTATCCAATGGTTGTTTAATGGGTTGGGTGCACCTGATGCAACATAGTTTAGGAAGGTTGAACAATTATCCTTAGTGTGTCCATCCATCCTACATTTTGTGCACCATAAATCTTCTTGTGCTTCTTTATCCTTCTTGATGTCTTGAAGTTGTGTCATTAGATTGGTTAGTCGCGACTAGATCTGCACCATCCCTACGGCACCGTCGCTAATAGGTGAGGCCTCTAACTTCATTGCAAGTTCTAGTGCTTATGTATGCAATTCAATCTTCTGGTGCATTAACGGCCCTCAAATGTGTGGTAATAGCGCAACAATAAACCACTCTTTATGTTGCACATATGACATTTGAAAGCTTACCTTGACCATTAGGGTTTTAAATCGTTGGTCTAAATCCCATACCGTTTCCGCTAGTGCTTGTTTGATTTCTTTGATCTCGGTAATACACTGCGACTTTGATTTAGGTTTCCTAAACTTAGAGATCATTGAAGCTCAGATCTCTTCAAGGGTATTTTGCAGTGTTTCGACTGGTGTGGTGCAGAACTTCATGAACCAATCTAGCACACGACCCCTCAAGGTCGTGACCATCTATGCCTTGTTTATATCCACATTATGGACTAAACGCACCATCCAAACAGCTTTATAGAGTAACCAATGTTGTTTTGGATCTTCCATCCCATTTCCATTGAATGTGGGTAGCCGAAAATCTGTTGCGGCCATTGAGTTGTTGTCAGGGTTTTCTGGTTCATAATTCAAAGGGGGTGTACCTTCTCTTGCACTAGTCATAGGGCTAGCACTATCTATATTATCAGTCCTTTCCAGGGTTGAAACTCTAGATCTTATCTCTAGTGATATTAATGGTGTTATGGAGTTACATCCTGACCTCGACATCTCCTCCGAATCCTTAGAATCTCCTGGTCCTCCCTAAATAGGGCTATAGTCCTCCTCTTTGTCGCAATACCCTTTGTCTTCGTATGACCGAATTTCATGTTCTCTCTCCTCGAACAAGCTAGTATTTTGTCATCCTCTTTCGGTTTTCCTTCTCTTTCCTGATTTGAATATTCTCCCACTACCTAGGACTCCAACTTCTAATTCATGTTCTGTGCTTCTTGGGAACATTTCAACTCACCCTTCCCATATTTTCAATAGGTCTTCTGGAACATAGCCTCCTTCTTAGGCACGTAACTCAACTACTCAGCTGCAAAATACCCTTCTCATAGGAAAGCATTTTTATCCATGTACTGATACGTAACAAGTATCTTCTTTGGGGTCCTTGGAAAAAATTTCTTTCAGCTTCACTATATGAGGTTATAGTATCTACTGCAAACTTAGTAATATATCCTTGCAATTTGCTATCAACCCAAAAATCAACAACTCTAGAAATGGTGTTACTTACATTGGTTAACTCACGAACCAACTGATTACTCCAATCGATAGTCTCTCTTCTCTGAAAATTTGTTTGCTTAGACGCCAACCTTGACAACCATTCATGCAGTAAAATGGGGAATTGGGCAAAGAACATATCATGAATATCAAAAATATATATATTCATCTATCCAGTTCTCTATGCTCAAGCATGTCGCTGAGCTCTCTTCTTGTGTGAATGCTAGTGTTTTAGAATCCAACCAGTCTTATATCTCCCTCTTCGTCGAGTGCCACAACATTTTGATCGATTTGATCAATAAGGTCCTGCCAACAGAACCATTTGTTGGCCACTTTTCCTAACTTGCATGACCCAGATTCTGTGGATCCCGTCAACCCAACAAATACCCGAGATACCGACCCAACAAAGCAAGCCCTATTGGTAACACCTGCGAAGCAGGCATAGTCTCACCCAAGATATCTCTTCGATGGGTAACCGCCGAAACCATGTTTTCATGATTGTCGAGGGATTATATTCCCTTGGTGTGCAGCCAAGGATATCAATGAAGGAAACAAGATGGCTGGAAGGAGGAGTCAGCCTTGCACGACTGAGCACAACTATATGTCATCGCATGCAACTTTATCCTCATTCTCAAACTATCAACTGACACAACCTATGTGGCGCAGCTGATTCGTACTAACAAGTTGTCTGCGACTTACATCGTGACTGAAGACCGAAACACACACGGGCCAATATATACACATAATGCAATGACACTTTCCCAAGAATTCATCTACTGATTACAATATAACATCAGACACTTTAGTCAATAATTCAACATTGTATAGAAAGAAAATAACAAGCATTCACATAAACATTCACAACATTAATCATCCATTCAAACACAAGAGGTAACGTGGAAACCCATATGGGAAAAACCACCAAGGTGCTCTTCATCTGGAATGAGAAAATCATATAGCACCTTAAAGTCTGCAGGATGTAGATTGATCTTAGGATAAGTCTTTAAGACTCAGACTTATGGTTCTCATGGTCTCTGGTTTGTTCTTCTACCCTACCTCTACTCCTAGAGGTCTGCGCACACTGCAACCAGATTCATGGATCAAGAGCCTCCTATCACTACTAGACTCTTCTTAAGTCTTCTCTTCCTCTAATCTCTACAGCATTACAGCAAAAATGGCATCCTTCCCCATGGATCGCCAATGAACACCCAAAAATAACAACTAGAAAACCAACCTAAATGTAATTAAGACCAACATAAAACGTGATTCAGACCAACCAAGATGTAGTTTGGACCAACATAGAATTAAACCTGGCCAACCCTTTTTCCATTGAATCCCTCCTATTTATACTATTTTACATGACCACCCAGGGTCAACTGCATACATGAAATCTATTAAGTGTCACCATTAGCCACCCCTCAGGATACAACTATGGTGATTACAACTTGACATGAGGCACTATCGGCTTGACTTACAAATATCACCTCGCACGTGTGTAGTTGCAGGTTTACGCTGCCTTAAATGACCATGATCTGGATTCTACACCTATTGCTTTCTCGCCATTATCACCTTCACGTTCCTGCGCTTTCCTTTTCTTCATCGTGCACCTCTCCATTCTGTCGGCGTTGGTCCTTTGCTTTATTCATGATTTCCTTTCTTTCTGTCGCGCATGTAGTGTACCTTCTTTGCTTGTGCATGAAATTCTTCCTTGTGCTCCTTTCCCAAGACAACACTAGGGTAGTGATTAGTCCACAAGGTCGATTCCCAGAGGTGCAGAAATTAGTCCAACACCCCCTTTAAACATCCACCAAACCATCAAAAGACAACAAATATCACCC
This sequence comes from Pseudotsuga menziesii, assembly GCA_001517045.1. Classification (NCBI taxonomy): domain Eukaryota; kingdom Viridiplantae; phylum Streptophyta; class Pinopsida; order Pinales; family Pinaceae; genus Pseudotsuga; species Pseudotsuga menziesii. The sequence continues at coordinate 27,401 of LPNX011219819.1, forward strand.
TACACTTTAACTACATGCCACCTACAAAATATAGACATGTTAAACGGTTTAGGACTAGGTTAGGATTTGACATAAAACATATTCTTTAGTGCATAAACAAAATTATGAAACATAGTTAGGTTCAAAATAGTACTGATGCAATAAATTCAAAAATAATTTTCATCTCTTTCAAAATTTAACACTCCACCGGTCACTGCGTTAAAGTTGGTCCTTGAGATGATTTACCAAATGCCATGTACAGTAACAATATTATATCTAATAAAAAATAACCATAATATCGTACAAGAAATAACAACAATAAAGAATAGTAACAATACTAATTTTGGACCAACGTTATACTCAGGTACGTTTAGGTTCTGATCTTGTCAGCGAAGGAACAAGTCACCTAGATGAACAAATGATGTACCTTGAGAGAGAGATTAAGAGGGTTATAGAAGTAAGGATATACAGACCTTAGATTCTTAATAAACATAAAGAGAAACTTCAATCATTTAATAATTCTTTAGCAACACTTCTTAAGAAGGAAAAGACACAGATCACACAGGTATGCCCAATAGAGACACTCAGTCACACTAGCAGAGAAACATGCAATCACTCTAGCACACAATCATACCCAGCAGAGACACATAGTCACACCTAGAATAGAAGACATTTCATTCATGACCAACATAAAATAAAGGACAAACAGTCTCACAGCCCAGCAGTGTAAACACCAAATAGTCACAGTTCAACAGGAAGACACTTCACGTCCAGCAGAGAAGAAAGGACCTGCAAAACGAATTATACCTTCCCCAAATCATTGTTCAATGTGTGATTGGATTTCTGTTTTTGATCATATGATGATGTTATTCAGATCATTATTTCATGTTTATTTGATTATCATTGTTTATATGTGGTCATAATGGTTTGAGGAAGGTATAATTCTTTTTGCAGGTCTCTTGGAGCAAGAGGAGCAAGAAGAGGATTGAAGAGAAAGCTTGGACCAGCCTTCAGTTAATCAGGTGTGGACCTTTCTTATCTCTGAANGGACTTTGTTCATCTCTCTTTCAACCCCAGTATGTTGATGGCCTCTTAAACCCTAGCCATAGGATACTTTCCTTTACAACAGAACTAACGACTCTGCTGGGGATAGCCTTGTCTGTTTGGGGTTTCTCTTGATTTCTTTCAGCCTTTTGCATTGTTTCAGGTCCTTCTTTCCATTTAGGAATACCTTATAGGTCTGATAGAACACCTCCCTTGCCTTCCTAAGGCAGTTTTTTACCTTTTTTATGAGTTTTTCCACCCATACGCGACTTGCAGACTAAACAGTCGTGTGTCTGGTCTGATACACACGACTGTGTATACTGTCAACCCACGTATGATACATGACTTGTCAGCTATACAACCCGTGTATGCTTACATACGCGACTTTCTGTATTGGCAACCCGCGTATGATACGCGACCTGTCAGTAGTGCAACCCGCGTATGCCCCTTAAAACAGTGTTTTTCCTCATTTTTTGTTGTTTTTTCTGCTGTTGTGGGTTGTTTGGTAGGTATTTTGGTGTCCTCTATAGGTGATGACTCCAGGGAGTTAGTGTCATCCCTTTTGGTTGTTCTTTATCTATGTGGTAAGCCCTTTTAAAGCATTAGGGTTTGTTCTTTGCTCTTTCCCCCACCTCCTTTGCTTGGTATGATTTTTGGCTTATGTTTCTCGTCAGCCTCTATTTGTGATATTTATCTGAGTTCAGAACCTTGTTGGTGTTTGTTTCCTTCTTCTTTTGTTGGTTAAATTCACCGTGCCAAAGTAGTTGACTTGTCTTTTATGCAAGAATTTCTTCGAAGTCATGTTTATACTGACTTTAGGGAATTCTAGAGTTTCTTTGGTGGTTGTATAGCAAAGTTCCTTTTTCTTTGTTCTTATTATCTGCATAATTTTGCTTTGCAGGTAGTTTTTCTTTTGCATTTATAAAAGAAAATTAAAAAGAACGTATACTTGTTTTTGCTGCTTTCCCCCCCTACCTCCTTCTTTGGCTTGACCTTGTTGGACAAGGTATTGAGCAGCCTTTGTTTGTAGGTTTAGATTGATACTTGTGACTTCTTGACTTTTGTTTATGTCAGTCTTATTGCTCAGTCTCTTCATTCCAAAGTTGTTGGCTTTTTTACCTTTGTAAGCCTTCTTTTCAAGAGAGGTTGATATCCAACTTTAGGGAAACCTAGTGTTTGTTTGTGGGGTGTAGAGTAGTTGTCTATTTTCTTTGCTTACATTACTTACTTGCATTAGTTGATAGGCAGTTTTTCTTTTGCATTTATAAACGAAAAAGACAAAAACACATGTTTGCTTTATATGCATGTAGATTAGGTTTTTAGTCTAGATTACATAGCATATCATTGTTTTTGAAAAAATAAAAAAGAATTTGTTCTTTTGTGGCTTTCAAGTTTCTATTTGAAAAAGAAAAATAAAGAGAATAGTTTTTTCTTTTTGCATTTCATTTCTCTTTGCTTAGTCATTTTTTTTCAAATTTTGAGTCAAAACACCACATAAGTTTCGTGCCATTTACCCTCTGACTAAAAATAGCCCTTAAAATAAACGATATAATTTAACAATTATTAGTAAGTTTTATTTTATAGGGTCATACACCAACTAGCTCAGGACAGACTTGTGGATTAGGGAGTTTCAACTCTCCACAAGTATAAAATTTCAGATGTGGTTGGCCAATCACTAGGTAAACCCTTCTCTACGTTGATTGTATCTGGGAAGCTCCTCTCAAATGGGAGTTAAGCACGAGGCTGCATGGAGACTTGGACTAAGGAGATACCCCTCTGATTCCTTGTCAAAGCATAGAACAAGGTTTTTACACATCTGGGGATTCTGTCTTAGACAGGGTTTCGGGCTCAGCTACCCTGCCCATGCATACGAATCAGGCTTGCGACTGTCCCCCCAGACTGTCAATATAGTTAAGGTAGCCTTTAGTCTCTTTGACATCTAGGGTTCATACACAGGTACACTGGAAGGCTATTTCTGGTTGACCTTGGACGGACTTGGAAGGTAACCCTGGTAGAAAGTGTGGGAGGGCGGTGGGTGATTCCTTCACTTGTGCCTAAGAACATCTACAGGGACGCCAAGTAACTGTCTATCAGCTTTCCTCTGGAAAGTGTATCTTATACCTGTTTGTCTGTTTGGATTTAGGAATTTTTAGTGAGTGCTGTGTGGTTTGTCTGTACTTAGTGTGCCTTTAGGTGTGTGCTTTGTAATTTTGGTTTCCTATTAACCTCAGACTTTGTCTCCTGGTTTGAAACTATGGCTAACACCCCTTCGAACACCAACCAAGAGATCCCCATGCTGGGAACTCCTTGTACTATTCCTCTCATGGGGAATGTTGGTGTTCCCTTGATGGCCACCTTGAATCTACCTAGATTCACCCTAGGGCTACCGGTGTAGTTGTTTTCCACTCCAACTGTCCTGAATGCTCCTAGTGCTTCTCAAGTAAGTTCCTTATATCAAGGGCATAAAAACACTGCTTCCCCTTCACCTGTAGTTGATTCTCCTCCCCCTTCTACCTCATGCGGTGAAAGTACTGATACTAGTAACCGACAGTCTAAAAGGAGTAAAAGAAGGAGGAATAGGAAGAAGGCACATAAGCAAGGGGGCACCCATTCAACCTTTGCAGGTCAAGTTGAACCTCACCACTCAGCCTCTGTGGTTTATGCTGGGGGCACCCATCCAACCTCTATAGGTCATGTTGGATCTAAGCACTCAACCTCTGCAAGTCAAGTTGATTTTCACCATCCAGCCTCTGTTGATCATGCTGGTAAGATCCTTCCAGCCTTTCCAGGTCATGTCAGATCCAGTCACTCAGCCTCTGTAGGTCACGTTGAAGGCACCCGTTCAACCTCTGTTGTTCAAGTTGAACCTCCCCATCCAACCTCTGTTGTTCATGTTGGATTCTTCCACCCAGCCTCTGTTGTTCATGCTGGGGGCACACACTCAACTGCTACAAAGCATGTTGATCCTAACCACTCAGCCTCTGTTGTTCATGTTGGTGGTGCCCGTCCAACCTCTACAAGTCATGTTGGACCCAGTCTCTCAGCCTCTGCAAGTCATGCTGGGGGCAGTCTCTCAGCCTCTATGGTTCATGCTGAAGACAATCCATCAGCCACTGCGAGTCATTTTGACACTGTTGAAAAGACTAACCGTTCAAAACACAAGCCCAAGTTTCCTTGTAAGCTTTGTGAGGGGGACCACCTTACTTATAAATGCCCTTCTATCGCGGAGGTGCAAAGAGTTTGGATTCATGGTCATCCCATTTTTGAACATTATGAATATTTTCAACAACCAACCTCTCTTAGTCAGGTTGGATCTAGTCACCCGGCCTTTGGAGTTCATGCTGGGGGAAAACTCTCATCCTCTGTAGGTCATGTTGAGAGCAAACAATCATCCACTACTAGTCATGTTGACACTGTTGAGAAAACTGGTCGTTTGAAGTACAAACTTAAGTTCCCTTATAAGCTATGCGAGGGAGATCATCTTACTCACCAGTGCCCTGCTATCACGAAGGTGCGAAGAGTGTGGTCCGAGACTCAAGAATTTCCTTCTCCTGAACAACCTATCGTTTCTCAACAACCTACTCAACCTTTGGTTGATCAAGTGGTCGAACCAATCTCATATTTGGTCGATCCCACTCTTCTTTCGGAGAGTGATCCTGATGTGATTGAACCAATGTCATCTTTGGTCAATCCCACTCTCCCTTCGGAGAGTGACTTTCACGAAGCGATTGAATCGATTCCAGTATCAATCAATCCCACTCTTCCTTTGGAGAGTGAAGTGTCTACTAGTCACATTTTCTTCACTGCCAGTTCAGAACTTACTGAACAAGGGGGCACTGAACTTGCTTCGGATCAACCCCCACCAAGCTCTTGAATTGCTTCCTTTGATTGGGATAGCCTAGTTGAGCTGCGTCTTCCTTCCGATGCACCTTTCCAGATAAAGGTCAAAGTTGAACCATATAGGATATCTCATTGTATTGTTGATGAAGGAGCCTTAGTTAGTATTTTGTCTGCTCGTGCTTGGCGAGGCATGGGATCTCCCAGCCTTGTGTTGACTGCTAGTCAGTTACTGGCATTTGATAGAAGAACTTGTGTAGCCTTGGGAATTCTTGCTCAAACACCTGTTACTTTGGGTGGGAATACCGTCTTAGTTGACTTCATGGTGATAGAAGACCCCTTGGATTTCAATATGTTCCTTGGACGTGATTATGTCTATGCTATGCAAGCTGTGGTGTCAACATTCTTTCATGTGATGTACTTTAATCGTGACGAAGAAATTGTCACTATCGATCAGTTGGATTTTCTTGATCCGTCTCCTGACCCAACTAGAGACCAGGTCTTTCCTTTATTGATTCCCAGTGTTTCTATAGACACTACCCCGCCACAGGTGAACTATGTGGCCTCATGTCCTTTGTGTTCAATTGCTACTGAGAAGCAGCCTCTATTTTCATGCTTACCTTCTCCGGACTTGGTCCCAGTAGTTGAACATGTGAGTCATCCTATACAGACTATGGGGCCTAATCTCCACTCTATCGATCCATTTGAAAGTTTATATATGTGTCCTATCTCGAATGATCTCCTTCCTTCGGATGAAGTCTTCCTAGAGTCTTTGATACAGTCTGATCTTCTCTTGGATGTTGGTTCCATTGTGACTAAGTCTAACCCTGATTTGCCTAGTAAGCCTAACCTTTCTTCTTATGTTGGTCTTGTTGAGTCTTTGGACTCTCCTTTCGAACAGCAAGTCAGTGATCCTAATGAGTTTGATTTTTCTTATGAATTTTTCAACTCCTGTGATATTGAGTTTGTTCCTGCAAACTCTATCTCCCATGTTGATTTTTGCTCTCCTTCTGAGGTTGATCTTACTGATTATAAATCCTCAAGCCTTGGTTCTATAGAATCTTCTTCAGTTGATTCTACCTTGACTTTACCTTTTATAGAAGATAGCAAATTCGCATGTGTTTCTGCCAAAGTGACCCGCGTCAGATCGTTTCTTCTGAATATGATTCGGATGTTGTTTTTTCTTGGAGACAGGATTTTTAGTTGGATTCACAACTATTTAATAGCCTTGTCTTGTTGTTCAAGCTGTAACTACATTTGCATGTGCCCTGCTTGCGCTTATGAGCCTGATGCCGGCTTCCACGCTTTTAGCTTGTTGTATAAGCCCTCATCTTTGTTCTCATCATCGCTAAGCCTTGTATCATTTTGCCTTTGCAACTTGACACCCTTTACCTTGAGGAGACATTCCCCGAGTGTCCTTATCTTGCTCACTTTCCTTGCATTATGCATAGGTTTGTTTCTTGTGCTTGGAACTAGTTTCACTTGTCTATGACACTCGTCTCCTCGCATTTAGAGCATTCTTTATGCTTTCCTTTGAGCTCATTAAAAACAGTAAGGAGGGCATGAGTTGACTTTTTCGGACTCGTTAAAACTTCACAGAAAATATTTTGAGTTTCTTTTGGCCCAGGTATAACTCCTCAAAATAGACTTGACTGCTGAGTAAACTTGTCCATTCAGGCTTGTTAAGAATATGTGAATGGGCATCCACATTGGTGGTAAGTTATCTCTTTCTCAAACCATGTGGAATAATACGAGAAAGGAACACTCTCTTTTCTTTGGAATTGAGAAGAGTATTCTCAGGCATAGGTTTATCTCTTTTCTGGACCTGAGGGACTAAACTTACAGAAAATGAACCCCCGGTATGAGCTTAGTTTTCTCTTTTTCGTGCTCTGGACCAAAACATGAAAAAGATTTCGAGTGTACTTTATGTCTTTGTCATGCTCGTTAAACCCTAAAGAACAAAGCATCAAGTTTATTGTTGTAAGCCCCATTTCTCGTAATCAAATGGATCTTTTTGAGTGATCTTGCCTTCCTTCACACTCGTAAAACTCAGGCTATATGCTGCTTTTGAAGGAGTGTTGGGTAGGTGGTAATTTAACCCTTTTCGAACCTTCCTGACTAAATACGAAAAAGGTGCGCCTTACTTCTTCGGAAGCTAAGAGAGTTCTTATTTGGTATGTTTTATACTTTTTCGGCCTTTGGAGACTAAATTGTACGAAAAAGCACCCCCCTGGAGTCTTCTTTGGAGTTTTCAGACTCTCTAAACTATGAAAACACCGTTGAGCATGTACTAGTTCGGGCTCGTAAAATCCACGAATCAGTGCTTTATCAAGCATTCTTCTCTCTTTTCTTTGAGCTTGCCAAAAATGAAGATGGTCCCGAGTTTGCTTTCTTGGACTCGTTAAACCTTTACAAGAAAGAGGGAAGGGAAGTTCATTCACATGTTTTTTACATCATGGAAGAAAGTCTTGTTTCCTTGAACAAAGCACCAGTTTTGAGTCTATCAAACAGTTGGGTCTTAGTATTTTGACCTTATCTTGATTTAGAGTTTCTTACTCCTCCAGTTGGTCTCTTTTCCAATTATATGGGGAATCTGTCAATGTCTCCTACATTGCAGATTTGTTTCGTTGGTCCTTTTGTGTTAAAATCTTCCTAAGTCACTTTTGTGTCATGCTCACTATTCAAGGATTAAACCTTTTTTGGCCATTCTGTAGTTGCCTTGACCTTTTGTGTTGGCCATTCCCTGGTATCAGTTCATTACATCATGTCTTCAGCATTCCTTGTCGTGAAATTTAGTACCAATTCCAAATCCAATTAGTCTTTGACTTACCTCGTGTTGGATGATGAAGGATGCCTTAATGCCTTCCTTCCAACGGATCTCTTCCTATCGACTGCAACACCTCTTGCTCTGGGAATGAGATTTAGATTTTTATGACAGTACCTTGGGGACTGTTGTCATCAGTGTCAATTTCTCTCGCTATTGGGTAGTGGGAATACCTTAATGTCTCCTACTCGATGGATTTTTCAAGTGTTCGACTTCAAGTCCTTGTAATCACACTTGTTAGAATGTGCTAGGTACCTTGGGGACCATTTTCATTAATGGTGGTTTCCCTTGCGTTTGTTAACGGTTCTCATTATTGACCGGTAATCAAACGGTTTCCTCCATGTTCGACTTCAACTCCCTTTATTCGCATGGTTAGGATTTGTACCTTTTTTTGGGCGGTTTGGATTGAAGAACTTGGGCCGACAGCAGCATTATCATTTTTTGCTATTGCCCAAGTTGTGCAAGACCTTGTTATACTTTATATGACATTTTGCTGAGACATAGATCCACCTTGTATTTTTTGTGGCTATGATCAATTGTTGAGCATGGATCCACCTTGTTCATTTGTGGCCATGGCTCCTTTAGATTTGATATGGCACCTTTTTGCATATTGAGCGACCATGATAGTTTCATCAGTTATACATATGTTGGATCTGCCTTATATATTTATGGCAATGTTTTGTATATTGACTTGTATGTCCCAGAGATCAGTCTTTCTAACATTTATCTCTCTTACAGGTACCTTTGTTCAAGCCTTTCGATCTTGGATTCTTTGCTCTCTCCATACTCAGCTGTTTCCTTTATAATGTATTTCGGCTATCGTCTTCCCCTCTAACCTAACACATTAGGGGGCATCTGTTATAGCTCAAAATGACACTTCTTTGCCTGTGACCACTTTCCCATGATTCCGTCACATGTCGACACTTCCATGACGACACTTCATGAAAGTCACTGAAAAAACACCTAACTTGGAGGCCCTATATATTGAGTTTTGTAATTCCGTTTGACCTCATCTTTGCACCGTTGGAAAGATATTTCTCTTAGCTAAAACTTTCCAGAAGACACCAAAGTATGAAAATGCCTAGAAATGTCTCAAAAATGAGTTTTTTTTGGTCTATACACGAATTTCCTTAAGGCAAACCCGCGTATGATACGCGAGTTGCTCTCTATAGTACCCGCGTATGCTATGTATACATGACTTTCTGTACTAGAAACCTGCGTATACTTTTCATGTACATGACTTTCCAGTTATGCAACACGCGTATTCCTTTTAAAAATGTCAAAAAACATGCCTTTTGAATTTCGGGTAGTTTGGGTAGTTATGCAACTGACTCCTTCAGTTGTAACTACTTTGTCTTCGCCCCTAACTCTTCCTTAACCATATAAATAGAGGGAGGGAGGTCCATGAGAGGGGACTTGAATTTTTGCATTGTTATGCTGGAGGATTTGGAGCTCTCTTTTCCCACACCTTTGCCCTGGCAGTCATCCCCTTGTGTTGCAGAGCTTGGAGGCTGAGTTCTTTGGAGAAGAGAAGCAGTAGAACCGGATCAAGGTTTCGTGAGGTGCCGAACTTGAAGAGAAGGTATACTTGTACTTGTTTTCAAGATTAATAAAGATGTGATGTCCTTCTTCTTCCCCAAATCATTGTTCAATGTGTGATTGGATTTCTGTTTATGATCATATGATGATGTTAATCAGATCATTAGTTCATGTTTATTTGATTATCATTGTTTATATGTGGTCATAATGGTTTGAGGAAGGTATAATTCATTTTGTAGGTCTCTTGGAGCAAGAGGAGAAAAAAGAGGATTGAAGAGAAAGCTTGGACCAGCCTTCAGTTAATCAAGTGTGGACCTTTCTTATCTCTGAAACTTGCTTATATATGCTTGCTGAACATTGTGCATCTCTCATTCAACCCTAGTATGTTGATGGCCTCTTAAACCTTAGCCATAGGATACTTTCCTTTACAACAATAGCCCAACAGTATAAAGAACAAACCGTTATGGTTCAACAGAAAGAAACTTCATGACCAGCAGAGAAGAAAATAAAGCCCACCAATGTACTAAGAAATCAAATCTGAGTTTTTCCACACTAAAAAAATCAGATCTGAGATTTTCCACATACAAATAAAGAAGTCAAAATTTTAATTTATAATCTTTGACAATCCTTCTAGAAAGGTCACTTAGGAAAACCCTAAGTTTTAGGAACGTTATCAAGAATAGGGTACCTGTAATAACTCAAAAAATCGTAAAAATTTAAAAAAATTTCAAGTGACATAAAATGTCTAAAGTCGCAGCTAAGTACCTGCTAATGGTTTAGCGAAAAATGAAATAGTTTATGAAAGAACATAGGATTGCTTCGTTATAAGAACCTATAAACTAAAAGTTGAAATCTTAAAACTTATGTTAGTGCTGTTAATGACTTAGCAGCTGAAATTCTATCAGAATTAGAAAAGGACTTGCATTTTCCTACTGCTAATATACTGACATTTATCTTTTGTCAAGTAGGGAAAGAATTCTTGTGTGTGATCGGGGCTTACTTAGCTTTCAGCTAACTCAATTGGACTTCTGGTTCCTTACAAGTTTAGGAGGTAAGTGTATGATCCAGTAGGGTATTATTTAATTTCAAGTTGAGAGCATACTTCCCTAGCATGAATAAGATGCTAGTCTTAGAATTTTTTTTAATATGCTGCTTGTCATCAAGGAGGTAAACTTAATCTATTTCTGTCGTTACAGCTCCATAATATAAGTATAACAAACTACAACAACATAGTTATAAAATTCTTTCCAGATCCTAAGCCGAAGGAAAATCAAATTATTGTTTGGTTTGAGTGCAAGAATACCATATACTTTTGTTGAAAGCAATTTTGATCTGGATTTTAACTAGGATGCATTTATAGTACTCCATCTTCTGCTTAGTTGAAGCATACGTTGGATCCTAGTTTTGAACATCATTAAAATGAATCATACTCAAGAACTAATTTGTAGTTCCTAAACCACCATCCTAGCCTATTTTTGCTAGAAAAGAGTTACTCTAAAACTCCTACGACCTAACATCCAAAGATGTATACCATTTTTACCTTATCCTATGTTTTTCATTATATACTTTTCATGTTATATAAGGATGTACTCTTTATTCTTCTTATATATATCTTTCACTTAAAAATTTGAGTGCACCCTTAGCTATGACTAAAACTTTATGCAAGTTGATTAGTAGACTTTTGAAATATCCTTATACAAAGTCTTAGCACATGAAGTTAGCAAAAGAATCTATTTAAATTTGACATAGCCTATGGGTTAATTCATATCTAAAGATTATGATTTAAAACCTATGTATCGCTAATCTCCATGGAAATGATATATATTATTGGCAATCATAAAATAGTGTATAGTTTATAATGATCGATGGTTTGAATTTGCAAATCGTTTTGATGCATCGCTGACTATGGAACTCTACCCACGCTTGAGGAAATATTTAGAAGGACATGTGGGATGGTTTTATCCACACAAGGGTTGACTTATAAATCCAAAACCCTACTCATTTGCTTTGCAGAATGACGATTTCTTCGTCTTGTTGGCCGAGCTGAGAGCTCACGGCCATTGGAGACCTGTAACCACCTTCAAGTTGGACATCTTGCTTCCATACTCAAATGTTGTGACTGTCTTGAGAGAGGTCGTGAGTGGTGTTTGGTCTTTAGAGGTTGAAGTAGTTTACAACAAGTGTAAATACCGGTTTTACTTTAGAACTCGAATTCTGTGTTTTTCTTGAGCCTGCAACTGATTGACAGAGCTCGAACAGGAGTACTTCTTCATCTGGTTGAGTTGTTTGCTCTTTTTCCTTTGCAGTGGTGACTCAGTGTCTTCTTGCTTTCTGGCCTGGTGCCAAAACAATCCATGGTGGCTGGTTACCTCAACTTAATCCCAAAACTTAACAAGTAAAGACTTACACTCATTTCAATTTTAGGTTAATTTTTATGGAGGGTTTTACAAATTTTTAAGAAAGATTTGTAATCATAAAAATGATTTGTAACTTGCAGGTCCTTCTCCTGGCTCCGGATCTGTAGGTGGAAGTGAGCTTACTCCTTCAACGTTCCACGTGAGCATAAATTTGGTAATCCTCGATTGCAAACGAGGGTTTATTCTTGTAATTTGTTGTGGTGGTTGGAAGTTAGGTTCTTTACAGTTGGTTAAAGCACGGATTTGGTTTACAAGCTAGCTTGTTGTTTCTTGTTTGCTTGATTCTGTAAGATTTTGAAACCCTTAGAGGGTACTTTGATGAAGACTATAATAGCCATGATGAAAACTGGTTTTTATGTCTCTGCCTTATGGCTTGAACAATGTAAACTTCTTTTGCTTCTTTTGATAGAGCGCATCTCTAAGCCCTACGAAGCTGTCAACCTATGTCTGGTTAATGTTTAGTTTTTAAAATAGATTTTTAAAGGAATAGAGAGACTATTAATCAGTCAAGACTTGTAAATGGATTAAGGGTTTTTACCTATCAGTAATGAGTTGTTACTATTTGATATATATATATAATTTTGTTTTAGTTAAGATTTGGTCAGGACTGAGCCTTAACCTGTAATGCGAAAGGCAATAAGCCATTTCTTCCTAATTTATTTTGTTTTTAAATAAATGGTTAGAGTATTATTTGAATTGTTATCGTGTAATATAAAAATATTTACAGTGCAATGTATTAATGGAAATTTTTACTGTGTTAAGAGTACTATTATTACTCTGTTTTGGATCATAAGGGTTGATATTTAAATATACCCTACAGTTTGATAATAGAATAAATTTTATATGGTGATTTCTTAGCTCTGTTTTGTTAATTTTCCTTCAATGATTTTTACAATTTTTATAATTCTTATAAAGGAATATTTAGGGTAAATACTGCAAGCTTGAGAATAGGATTTAGTTTATCTTTCAATAATCTAGGTAGTTTCCTTGAGGTTACAGTAGAAACTTCTGTTTTACTACCGAGACAAAATATTGTTCTGGAAATAAATTATTATAAGAATTTATTGAAATCTATTTAAATCTAAACCCTAAGTGATAGTGTGTTTACTATTTCTATGTTTGTTTGTTAAACTGTATATATTGTGTTTATAAAGAATAAAAGTATTAAAATAGTTCTATGAAGTATGATTACTAAATATGTTTATATATCTATGTTCAGTTCTTGTCTAAAGTAAATACATTCGATAGATAAAGTATTTACTATTTCTTCACAGAATAAATCATAAGCAAACTATAGCAGAATTTAGTTACATTTTTCATTCAGGGTTAAATAAGAATCATCATATTTACCTAAACACCCAGCTGTACTAGAGTACTACCTAAGCCAAGCGTGGAAAAATATAGTATGGAAATCTATTTCTATTTATTTCTCATTTAGCATATCTACTACTATTTCTAACATAATCTGTCAATTACTAAGTCCATCAATACACAGGTACTCTTTTCTTCATAAACCCTAATAAAATACTAACATGCTTGTATTTGAAAACTAGTAAACATTTTACTGAAGAGAGTAAGCAATTATAATAACATAAAACAAATAGAACCTGTCAATGATGAGGTGACAACAGCTTAAGGAGGCTATTCCTCCCAACCAACTCCTGGAGAAAGCTTAGTCTGCACTTCCTCAGGACCCCCAAGCCTATTTCCTGGTCCTCCTGGTAGAGTACTGGGTGAAGGATATGTCCTTAAGACCTTCTGTCACCTGACTAGTCAAATTACCTTAGTAATCCAAATCTGCTCACAGCAGTAATAACTTCAGCCTAATAGCTTCAATAAGTTTAATCTCAGCAATTAACCCCTAAAACTCACTTCAGTAATCCCCTCCATCGAATTTCTTATGATTAATTCATTCACCTTCAATGATCACCTCTTCGAAATGAGCAGCCTCGGCTGTCTTCAATGGGAAATTTTATAGATGTGCCTAGGTCTTTTGGGTCAGTTTTCACTTAATGAGCCACCTGCTCCAATTCCACTTTCTTGGGGAATCATGACCACAAATATAGGGAAGTTTCCACCTACAACAGTTGGAAGTAGTTTGAGGATGCTGCCACTTGTCAGTGTACTCTCCACCTTGTCTCCTCCACCAAGTGACTAGTTAGCACTCTTTTAACAGCTTTCCTAAGTTGTTGTCTCATCATTGATTTATTTATAAATAAAATATTCTGAATTACATTAATTATTCTTGACCCCACTTGGTCATCAATTATAAACTTAGCATAAAATATAACACAATGTTCCTCAAATAACATTAAATTGTGTTTGAAAATTGGGGCATGTGACATACACATCCCCTTAATTTATAACATCGCCCCCGATGTTATTTATTCCTCATCATCATAGTTCCCCTGAAATAGAATTGGATATGCATCCCGCATATGACTTTCCAATTCCCAGGTGGCTTCTTCTGGACTAAGGTGCCTCCATTGCACCTTCACTTGACTAATGGTGCGATTATGAGGTGAGATCTACTTTCGTTCGAGGATACAATCCGGTTCCACCAAAATATCTCCTTCAGGTTCCACCTGCACATCATTCCAATTAATAACATGAGTAACATCATGTACATATTTTTTTAATACAAAAATGTGAAAAACATTGTGAACTCTTAGATTTGGTGGTAGAGGTAACTGATATGCTATCTGTCCTATCCTGAACAGTATTTCAAAAGGACCACAATATCAAGGTGCTAGCTTAGCATAGCTACCCAGCCTCAGAGAACTCTTTTTGGGTCTCACCTTAATAAAAACATGTTTTCCTACCTGGAACTCCTTTGGAGTTCGTTTAAGGCCTGCTTGACTTTTCTGTCGATCTTGCACAATTTTCAAATTATCTTATACCTGTTTTACAATTAATTCCATTTCTTTCAATAATTCAGGTCCCAATACTAACCTATCCACTGGATTACTCCAAGAGATGGGAGTATTGCATTTCCTTCCATACATAATTTGGAAAGGACTATACCTAGCTGAAGCTTGATAATGATTATTGTAAACAAATTCTACCAGGTGTAAATAATCTTCCCATTTACCTGGTTGCTCCTTTACATACATTCTGAGTAGATCCTCCAATACTTGATTTACTTTTTTAGTCTATCCATCAGTTTGAGGATGTAAAGAGGTACTAAAGTTTAACGTACTATTTAATCCTTTAAACAAAGATTTCCAAAAATTACTTGTAAATTTAGGGTCTCGGTCTAAAATTATCACCTTCAGTATTCCATGCAACCAAAAAAATTGTTTTAAGAAAATATCAGCAATATTTGCAGCTTTATAAGTAGTTTTTACAGGTATAAAATGGGCTTCCTTACTCAATTTGTCAACCACTACCATTATTGAGTCATTTAAGTTCTAATTTCTAGGTAATCCAGTAACAAAATCAAGGCTAATTATCTCCCATTTTCAGCTAGGAATAAGCAATGGTTGAAGTAGCTTAGCTCAATGCTGATGTTCAGTTTTTACTTGCTGACATTCGAAGCATCTAACAATATATTTTGCCAGTTCATTATTCATGTTTGACCAGAAATAATCCTTTCTTAGCATGGTTATAGTTTTCTAATAACCTGGATGCCTAAATAAAGAGTTTTATGAATTTTGTTTAAAATTAACAGCTTAATCCTAGGTACATTATGTACGTATAATCTGTCTTTATACAGTAATAATCCTTTTTCATTTAAGCTATACCCTGTACTTAGACTTTCTATTAAATTCTCTTTTACTTTTGCATTTAATTTTTGGTAATTTTCATCTTGTTCTATTCCAGCTTCAAGTTGTTCTTCCAACTCTATTGTATAAGTGTTGATGGCTGTTGTAAAATTCATCTTTGCATTTCTACTTAATGCATCAGCAACCTTATTCTCCTTTCCTTTAATGTGTTGAATTTCAAAATCGTATTCACTTAGAAAAGATAGCCACCTAGCTTGCCTAGCATTCAAGTTAGGTTGATCTAATAGGTATTTCAATCCTTTATTATCTGTCATTAATATAAACTTCCTTCCAATTAAATGATGACGCCACATCTTTAAGGCATGTATGACAACAACTGATTCTAAGTCATATGTCGCATAATTTTTCTCATGAATCTTCAGCTTCCTAGAATCATAAGCAATGACGTGTCTTTCCTAAGTTAATACTCCACCTAAACCGTCATTGCATGCGTCGGTACATACTATAAAATCTTTATTAAGGTCAACAATTCTTAGAATTGGTGCAGTGGTTAATAATGTTTTCAACTTTTTAAAACAGTCTTCCTACCTCTGATTCCAATCAAATTTCTTCTCCTTTTTCTGCAAAGAGGTTATAGGATTTGCAATTGTTGAAAACCCTTCGTTGAATCTACGGTAATAACCAGTAATCCCCATGAATGATCGAACGTCAGTAACTTCTTTTGGGATTAGCCAATCTTTGATTTCCTTTATCTTTTTGGGGTCAACATAAATTCCTTCTTTAGTCACCACATGACCTAAATACTGGATTTTATCTTTAAAGAAGTCACATTTACTAAATTTTGCAAAAAGTTGATGCTCTCGTAACTCTTGCAAGACAATTTTTAAGTGTTTTTTATGTTCCTCAGATTTTGAGTAAATTAAGATGTCATCAATAAATATGACCACAAATTTATCTAGATATTTGTGCATTGCATTATTCATCAGACACATAAAAATAGTTAGAGCATTAGTAAGCCCAAAGGGCATAACGACAAACTCGTAATGTATATATTGAGTCCTAAAGGCTGTTTTAAAGATGTCTTCATCTTTGATTCAGACCTGGTGGTATCCAAACCGTAAATCAATCTTTGAAAACAATATGGCTCCATGTAGTTGATCAAACATATCATTTATGCAAGGTAACAGGTATCTATTCTTGATAGTCATTTTATTTAATTGACGATAATCTATACATAGTCTTAGAATTCCATCCTTCTTCTTAACAAAGATGACAAGTGCCCCCCAGGGAGACACACTAGGTCTAATGTAATTCTTATCAATAATTTCTTTTAACTATGATTTAAGTTCATTTAATTCTAGGATTCATCCAATAAGGGGCTTTTGAGCTGGGTACTGCACCAAGTACCAGCTCAATAGTAAAATCTAATTCTCGTTTAGGAGGTAGTCCCAGAATTTCTTCTGGAAATACATCTGAATATTCCCTTAGAATCAGAATATCTTCTAATTTTAATTTATCTCTATTGTTAGTGTTTTCTTCATTGATTACTATTACTGCATAATCCTTACAGCCTTTCCTAACAGCTCTCTTAAGCTGCAAAGCAGAAATCTACCTTACGATTGTTTTCCTAGGGATTCCCTTTATATTTATTAACTTTCCATCCTTATTTATGCAAGTAAAGGTTTTATCAAAGCAATTCAAGACCACCCTAAGCTGCTCTAACCGATCCAATCCATATTAATTAACATACCATATGAACCTAAAGGTAGCACATTGACCTTAACAAAAGTTTCAAAGTGATCCATAGTTACTGCACAATTCTTAACAAAGCTAATTACCTTTCTCTTTGCACCAGTAGCTAGTTGAACTAACCAAGAACTTGTAAACTTTTCAATTGGAAGCTTACACTTTTCTACTAAATTAGGAGAAATATAGCTTAAACTAGCTCTTGGATCAATTAAAATAGATATAGGTATTTGATTTATATTACCTTCCACTTCCACCATGGAAGTTTGATAAGCTGCTTGCCGGTTCTCTAATGCTGCATTGATCCTGGGAATTGTCCTCGCTAGATCACCAACAGTCATCTCCTCCTGTATTGTGTGTATGTTGCTACTAGTCTTCTTCCAATTGGGGCAGACTGATGCATAATGTGGACCATTGCATTCCCAACACTTTATGGGTTCCTTTTGTTCAAAGTTCTTTATATAGTTACTGTGGTTGTTAGCAGATTCTTTATTCCTTTGATTATTTGTATTGGTCTGTGAATTACTTTTGTTCCCCTGGAAATTCTTATTAGGAAAATTTCTGGTGTTATTATTCTTAGAATTTTGATTAGGCACAAACTCTTTCTTTTTCTGTTCAAAGTTATTATTCCTTTTTTCCTTATATTTGGCCATTCTCTCCTTTTTATGATTCTGTTCATAACAGAAATTCATTTTTCTCATTGCTTCTTCTAATGTTTTCAGATTGTCATACTCAATTTTGTCCTTTGTATGATAAGATAAACAGCTGAGAAACCGTTGTACCTTACGTTTCTCGTCCACAATATATGGCACATACCTGAGCAAACTTAGAAATTTACTATTTAGCTCTTTCATAATCATTGTACCCAGTTTTAGATCCTAGAATTCCTTAGCCCTTTCCTCATAGTACTGTTCAGATAAAAATTTCTTTTTTAAATATTTCTTAAATGTACTCCAATTTATGTTTTTCTCCCTTATACCTTTTACTCTTTTTAAGTCCTGCCACCATATATCAGCTTTTCCTGTAAGATTATAAATAACCATTGTGTCCTTTAGTTGATTAGAGTAGTTATAAATTTGGAAGTATTTCTTCATCCCGGACAGCCAGGATTCTGCTTCTTCCCCCTTCTCAGTTTCTCCATTAAAGGTTGGTGGCTTGATCTTCTTGAGTTCCCCAGAGATTTCTTCAAAAGGTTTGAATTTTGTCTTCCTAGTATGATGGTTATCTTCACTACTGTCACTGGTATAATGAAATTTTTGTTTATGTAAATCACCATATACTTCAGAAGATGAGCTACTTTCATTTTAAACTTGTTTAGTCTTTTTATCTTTATGCTGATAACCTATACCTTCTGTTATAACTCTAGGAAACTCCTCTAGGTTGCAGCTCGAAGATGCCTGGTAACTTAGATGTTTTTATGGTTTTTTCTAATTGGATCAAGTCAGGTAACCTATAGGACCTCACACTCTCAAGACATGCATGAAACTCAATCAAGGATAAGGCTTATAACTACCACTGTTCATAAGTTTGATAATATGGTGTAGAGATGGAGAACTTATCATGTTGGTAGATTCATACATAAAATAGATATATATAAATGGCTAATCATAACAAGGAAAGTACTTATAATTCAAATCATCAATATGCATATAGGATGACATCTATCAGACATCAAATAACATGAATAAACTTGAACAACACCATCAAGCATAAGCAGAGAACATACAAGAAATGGAAGCTGAACATATGATAGCAAATTAAAGAGCTTATATTAGGTCATGAGCAATATGAGAAGCTTGACAATAGTAATGGCCTACAAGTCCCTGAAGTCGAATCATTTCAATAACATAAGTCTTAGGTTTTATAGCCTTTACAAAATATTCAGATCCTGAAAAATTGGATCTGATTTACTAAAAATACACATAATAATTGTTTTTGCAGAATTTGGTTTAAAAACCCTAATTTAACTACTAAACTATCTAACTGAAAAAATCGTCCACTGTTTGAACCCTTTGATGATTGTAGTGAGTACTAGGAATAAACTGCCACTAGTCCTCTGCTAGATAAGTCACTGTTTACTAGAAAGATAGTGTTTGTGACCCTTTTGTCCTTTATGTAAATGCAAAAATGGAGCATACCTTCCTTGATGTCATTCTTCAGCACCTTTCATCTTTATACTTCATCCCTGAGCTAGTTATGTTCGCCCAAAACCGGTCCTTTGTGCCAAAATTTGATCATGTGCTTCTTTCTACTTTCGGTGGTTAAGGGATCAAAATTTTGGGTCAGTTAGCTACCGAAAGCACTGTTTTTGGTGGCTAATGAATCGCTTTAGTGTCCACCTAAGCCACCAAAAGCCTTGTTTTTTGCAAAAAATTTCAAGCAGCTCAAAAATTACGCCTTTAAGTTCTGTTCCTTATCTTCTGACTTTTTTTCAGCATGCTCAATGTTTGGAAGGTTAGCAGCAACCTGGCTTGATTCTGGATTTTGAAGGCTTACTACTACTTTAGCTAGGGTTTCCAGTGTAGAATGAGTGCTAGGGTTTGGTATGGTATTCTTCACCTGCAGCCTCAGTATCGATTCTGTACAGCCTGGTGTTGTCCTTCATGTATCTTAGGTTTCTTCTTTTTAGCAAGATATACTTTCCTCTCATATCTAGGAAAGAATTGTGCAACTACTTATTCCTCTCGGTCAATATAACATTGTTTTTCTTTATCTCTCTTTCTAAAATTTCCATCTCATACACTTGTCTCAACAACTAATTTATTTTCTATGTCCCGGGCTTTCTAGAGGAATCATTTTCTATTGGTTCATCTTGTTCTTTTGGTGTAGGTGATGGGAGTTCTTCATTTCCTACTACAACCTACACTGCTAGGTCATCACCTTCCTCCCTTTCTTCTTCTGAATTTGAGTAGGGTGGGTTCAAAATGTTTCCACTATGTGCTATGATTTCCTTTCCCTTTTCACTAAAATCTAGGTTTATTTTGACCTGCTTGGTTTTAGAAGAGGAAGGATGTTGTTCTTATGTTGTTGGGGAGATCACCCTTCTTTTCCTCTTTCCACTCCTTGGGGTGCTAGATTTATTTGAAGGAGACTTTTCCTTCTCTTTTGGCTACAGGCCTGTTTCAAAACCATTCCAAAACAAGAAATGTGTCCATACCATATTTATCCTCTTTAGCAATTCTTGGATAAGGAGTTGTATAAGGCCATGGTGAGACAATCTTCTAGCAATATTATTTGGCTGAGACTTCACCTGGTGTGCCATTTTTGCTAGGCTCTTGTGTAAGTAGAAAGGTAAATTCAGTGAGCTCTTTCCTATAAAGTGGTTCATTAGTTTGAAATGATAAATCATGGCCCTATTGTATCTACCTTCACAAGTTATACATACCACAATTTCCTTCAATAATTGCTGCCACCTCTCTTCTAGCCAGGTGGATGGGACACTTTTCTTCCACACCACCCCTCTATGTTCAGGATTCAAATAAGATCTGAACTCCACATCTTTTGTAATGGTGGTTTTAAACCACTTTTCCCCAGTACTCAGGAGTCCAGTTACCTATGCAATTAGGGATTCATCCACCATGAATTCCTCCTTAACTATGAGTGCCTTGGAGCCATCGAAAGAGAGAGCAAATGCATCAGTCACCTGCTGGTGTGAACCTTGAACTTTCTCAAAAAATTTGTAGTAGCCAGCATCTTTGAAGAACTGGCAGACTTTTGAATGTGCTTCCAGGTAGCTGATGTCTCCTAATTCTTTCCTAAGAGAAAACCCTCCCTTCTTCATTTGCTGAATGTGCTCCTGAGTGCCTGCAAAAATTCAATTCAAGTTCTATGGAAGAGTTTAGCAGGATGACTTTCAGAGGTGGTTTTTCTAGCAGGCTGACTTTTAGAGGTGGTTTCGAGTGGTGAGGATTCATGCAATTGAAGGTGGTGTACGCTGGAGGATAGGGCACTGATTATGATGGTTTTAACTGCTTGAGAAGTGCTTGGGTAAGAGGATGATGGCCATTGGTAATATTTTAGAGATCACTTGCCCAATAATCATTTTTAATTCAAACTGGATATTCAGTGGATATTTTCTGGAGTTTGTTGGACAGGTGGAGCGAAGACTAGGGTTTTGAATCACATCAGTCCTCATCAGCTAGGTAACGACCCCCTCAATCATTTACTTACTGCTTCATGCAATTTTCCTGTCCTTTAGGTGGTTTATCGTACCCTATCATGATCTCTACTATGCCGACGAGATTTGATTTGATAGGCAGTTAATCGTTTCCTCTTTCGACATTTTCAGCAGTTAAGGGCACCCAGGATTTTGTATGCTAGTTGATGAAAGATGAGCTTTCAGTGGCTAATGAACCGTTGACTTGTTCTCCTAAGCCATCGAAACTTTATTTCCAAACGGTGTTGTAAAACTTGCTTTCGACGGATTATAGTATCTCCAGATTTCCTTGTTTAACCGCCAAAAGACAGGCCTTTCGATGGCTAATGAACCATCAATGTTTTTTCCTACTCCACAGAAATTGAATTTTCCCCAATGCATTTCATTTGCTTCCGGTGGTTAATGCCCTCCTTCAGTCACTCGCTAAACTGCCAAAACCAACACTTTTCGGTGTCTAATGAGCTGTTTGAAAGTCTCTCCTAAGCCACCGAAAGTCCCTTTGAATGAATAATTGAATGAGCTATATTTCAGTGGACAACTATGATCCTACGTTAATTTGTTAGCTGTCAAAACCAAAGCTTTTCGGTGGCTAATGAGCTATTGGAAAACCTGCCTAAGCCATTGAAAACTAAAACTTTCAATTTTATCAAATATCGAAATACCAAAGATCCACAATTTGTTAGTCACCTTAAAATCTTTCATAACATGACTTGAATTCTTCATCCTATCAAAAATAAATTTTTTGAGTGAACTTATTGAAAAATAAATTTATTTGGGAGATAACATCTGGCTCCTAATTGGGGATGGGAACCTTCCTGTGAGGTCCTAAGAACCCCAGACCAAAATGCCTTTCCTAGAAAACAACTAAATAATTTAACACTATTATCTATTGTTCCATTGGGAATGGAATTTTTTTGTAAGCAAAAACAACCTACTAACTAATATTTTACAATAACAAGGCCTCAGAGCCTCAGATAAAATAGAGTTTCAGAAATCGCCCATTCACTAGGCCATCAAACACCTCCTTCCCTTCCATATTTTGCAATTTGAAGGTGTTGTTCTTCTGTATCTAAGTTATCACAAAAGGGCCAATCCACAGAGAGTCAAACTTTCCATGTTTTCCCTTGTCCTACCTGACAGTATCCCACTTGAGGACCCTATCTCCAACCTGAAAGTTGTCCACTTTTTCCATTTTGTCAAACATGACCTTGATATTCTGTTGATGAGCTTCTGACTTTCCTATCACTTGTTCCCTGACTTGCTAAAACTCCACCAAATCCATCATCCTCCTAACCATATCATTTGGTTCATCTTTCTCCTCCTGAAATAATTTTGCTACTGGCAGAATTAGCTGAATGGGAAAAATGGCCTCAGTACCATAAACTGATTTGAAGGGAGAAGTCCCTATAGATCTCTTGTATATTACCCTATCATCCCATAAAAAAACTTTAGCTTAGAATCCCAACTTTTCTGATTTGTCTCCAATAGTTTTCTAATGATCCTTACTAGGCTTTTGTTGGATGACTCAGCCAGGCCATTTCCTTGAGGGTAATAAGATGTGGAATGCACTAGCTAAATGCCCATTGACTCACACATGTTAACCAATTCCTCAGCTTTGAAAGTTGGTGCATTATCAATCACTAGCCTTACTCGGAAACCAAACCTGATAAAGATATTCTCATATAAAAATTTCATGATGACCTGATGAGTTGCATTCCTGGTGGGTACCGCCTCTATCCTTTTTGTGAAGTAGTATGTGGCCACTAGGATCCATTTATTATGACCACTGGATGAGGGATTCATTTCACCTATTAAATCCAGACACTATTGTTGGAAAGGCCCATTCACTACAATAGGTCTAAGGGGAAAGGATCTGAGCTGCTTCTTCCTTATAAATCTTTGGCACTGGTCACACGCTCTCACAAAGGTACACACATCAGCAAAAAGGACAAGCCAATAGTACCCAGCCCTTAGAATCTTGCGGGTTGTGGTATTCTAGTAATGATGGCCTCCACATGTGCTTCAATGAAAGTGATGCATGACCTAAACTGATTCTTCTTTATCTAGACACCTCAACAAAACAGCAGACATATCTTTCCAATACAACAGTTTATCAATTACACAAAATTTAACAGACTTTAGTTTAAGAGCTCGTGCTCGATTTGGAGTGCGACCAGGAGGAACTTCTAATTTTTGCAGGAAATGAATAATACCTGAGTACCACTCACATGAGGACAAGTTGTCAGCCACTTCTTGAATGTCATTTTGATCCTGAACTACTTCTATTGCTACTTCAATTTGCAAATTTGCTGAATTTACACAAGTGAAATTTATCCCCATTAGTTCACCATTTTCTTTAGCCATGAGTTTGGCCAGACCTTGGCCTCTTACTAGCTTGCTGGGATTTACCTCTATGTCAAACTCAATAATATTGGCAATCCATTTAGCTCTCTTTCCATCAATGTCAGGTTGAGTCAAAACATCCTTTACAGCAGCTGAAGGGACATAAGCAAGGAATTTTGCATGTAGAATGTAAAACTTGAAAGTTTTCAATGACTTTATGAGAGCATAATCTTGTTTCTCAATGGGATCATACTTCAGTTCAACATCCCTCAGTGTCTTGCTGAAAAATGCAATTAGATGATCAAGACCTTCATCATCTTTTTGTAATAGCACAACTTCCACTGTGTCATAGGATGCAAAGGAGAATATGTAAAAACTCTTGGTATAGTCTGGACTAATCAGAGTGGGGGCTTCCATGATAGCCTTATTGATGTATTAAAAACATCTTCTTGCCTATTCAGTCCATTTGATTTTTGCATCCTTTTTCAACATAGATGTTATGTGTTTTACCAACTCATAAAATTTAGGGATGAACCTCCTGACAAAATTTATCTGGCCCAGAAAGGACTGAATATCCCTTTTTGACCTAGGTATGGACAACTTCTAGATTTCTTCAACCCTAACTGGATCAATCCTCACACCTTCAGCTGAGACCATGTGACCTAGGATTTTCCCCTCACTGAGTGCAAAATTGGGACTTCTTAGGGTTGAGTGATATCCCAAACCTCCTACATTTCAGAACTACCCTCCTCAAGTGCTACAAATTTTCATGATGGTTGTGAGAGTAAACAGTTAGGTCATCCAGGTATATAAGCACAAATTTGTCTTTCAATCCTACAAAATCTAGGTCCATGGCTCTCTAAAAAGTGGCCCCAGCATTCATTAGTCCAAATGGCATTTTGGCATACATGAAAGTGCCCTAGGGAGTTGTAAAAGCAGTCTTCTCTTGGTCATCAGGGTGCACAACAACTTGGTTGTATCCAAAGAAACCATCTAGAAATGACATGGCACTAGACCCTTAAACTCTTTGCAATAGGTGTTCCATCTTAGGTAGTGGATAGCTGTCTTTTTTGGAGCACTTGTTCAGATTTCTGAAATCCACACATAACCTAATCTCCTCGTTCTTCTTCCTTACCACCACTAAGTTTGCAATCCATTTGGAATACCTGAGGGGAATTATGATTTTGGCTTTGAGGAGCTTATGTATTTATTTTTCAATTACAGGTAATAGGAGAGGACTGATGGATCTCAGCTTCTGTTTGAAAGAGATGGTTTCCTTCTCCAAAGGAATCCTATGTTGGACAATATTGGTGTCATAGATTTTCAAGTCACTGTACTCCTAGGCAAAGATATCAGCAAATTCTTTTATCAGGCCACAAAATTTGGACCTCTGATCAACAGTCAACTCAGTGGATAGAATTATAAGTTTTGGATGGCTTTGGCTACCTATGTTTTTCTCTTGGATAGCAGGGTCTTGCTCCGTTTTGACAGGCTTGAGAGGGATATCATTATGATCAAATAGCTCTTCCAAGGGTACCAGACCCCGAGGTATATAATTACTGGGTAATTGAATAATATTCCGATCAGCTACTTTATCTTTCAACTTGAGCTGTTGGGATTCTTACATGTTTAGGTTTTCTTGATCTATATGCATATCAGAGAATTCATCTACTACCTAGAGGAATTTACTAAGCTCATCATCATTCTCGAACACCTTCCAAAATTTCACATTATCTGGAAGGGAAGGTGTGTACTTGACTTGAATATCATAGTTGATCCTAAGAGGTAAAGGGGGAACAAATAGACTTACAGAGACAGCAAGGGAATCATCCAGGTGATTCACAGCCCTAGGTATATATGATAGTTCAAAAAACATAAAGGAGTCTCTGAGTTTCCATACCTCATCCTTCTAAGCCTTTAGTCTAACATTTTCTGCTTGAAAGGTGTTGTTGAATTGCTATATAATAAGGTCTGCATCTCCAAAGATTTTCATGCACATGATCCTCATTTCCTTGGCAGCTTTCACTCCTAACAGCAAGGCTTCATATTCTGCTATATTGTTAGTGGTTTAAAAATCGAGCTTATAAGATAGATGAATAGTCTCTTTGGATGGAGAGATCAATACTACACCTGCACCTGCTGGGTTTTGAGTGCTAGCCCCATCAAAATACATGTTCTAGATTGATGTGGTCACTTCTTCAGGCTGCTGACAAGTGGGCTTAGTAATCTGGACTGGTATTTGCTGAGAATCATCTATTTGTAGAATGCATGACCCAAAATATGTGTCTACTGCATAGATGGGGTGGTTCATTGAATTCTTTTCATTGCTTATGATATAGGCAAGCTGATTCTCTCTTTAAAGCCTCTTGGTCTCCCCTCCAAACATTGGGATTATAGCATATGTAAGGTCCATATGAAGGGTGCCACCTATCCTTTTACTCCATGATCGAGACAGTAAGAGACCAAATTTAGGAGGGATATCAACCACTACAATGTCCATCACTATGCTTTTTGAGGGTAGCTGAGATAGGTTTACAACAAGGTCTTTGATGAGTCCCAAGCACTTGACCTTTCTGGATTCAAAGGAGAATAGATCATGGTAGGGTTTTGTAATGTTGAGGCCAAGCTCATCCATCACATATTTTAGAATTAGGTTATGGGAAGCTCTTGAGTCCAGCAAACAGTTATGAAGGACTTTATCATGGATATTCAAATATATGTAGAAAGGTGGGAAAGAATTATTTAGCTCTTGAATCATAGGGCCTAGGGTTACAATAGGTTTATCGTCTTATAGATTGAAAAATTCAGTATCTATATGTCTTTTTGGTTGAAGGGACTTCAGTATTGAATATTTTAATGCATCATTTTTCATTAGTTCTATTAATGGGAAAGGGATCTTCAATTTCTGAATCTCTAACTCAAGATTGAAAGAATAATGCAGTTTATCAGAGAATCTTACCTCTTGTAATGGAGCTTTGAGTTGGAAAGGATCAGAGGTTGATGAATGTACTGGCTTTTGCAGCTGTTTGGGAATGACAACCATCTTCTTTGGTGGAACAATAACCTTTTTAGCTGGTGCAACAGGCTTCTTTGTAGGAACAACATTCTTCTTAGGGGGAGCAATGATCCTTGACCTTAGATTATAACCTCCTTGATCATCTTCTTGATATACGGCTTCTTCATTGATCTGCTCATCCATTAGGGCTTCCTCATATTCTGCCTATGTCAAAAAAGAATAGTCAACTTCATCCCCCATGCAGTTGATGTTGTCTTCAGCCTCTCCTTCTTCCTAAATGAACTCTAGTTCTTCTTCTAGTACAACATTATGAAAGGGAGCTTTGATTCTCTGATATTCAACCTGATTCCTTTCCCTTTGAAGGATCTGGACTTGGGGGTTGCCTTTTTGGTAAGGGACAAAATTAGGGTTTCAAGGAACAAAATCACTTGGCCCTTTACCCCTCATAGGTATCTGGCCTCGTTCTTTTAGCTTAGACATTCAGTAGTCAAATTATCCAACAGTTTGGCCATTTTGTCAATTTTGTTCTCTGATGAAGAAGCCCCAAGAGGGTCTCTGGGTTGTTTCTTCCTATCTATCTTTCCTTTGACCTTCTGAGATGCTACAATGTTAGATTCTACCTCTAGGGCAGCATCTTGCATGAGTGATAGGGAGGAAGATCTCCTCTCTCAGAGAAGCAGGCAGAAATCAGAGTCAAAGGCATTTGCATAGGTGATTGTGGCTAAGGTATCAGTGGGATTGATATTAGTGGGGATCTTGCTGAACATATTGTTAAACCTCTTGGTGAAGTTGGAGACAGACTCCCCATTTTCTCTTTTCAAGTTGCTAAACTCGGTGATAGAATAGAGGTGGTCTCTCCTCTCTCCCCAATGCCTTGGAAATATGTCATCTAGGGCTTCAATGCCTTCTATTGATCTAGCAGGCAGTTCTTTGAACCATTACCTAGCCTGACTATCTAGGATTTGCACAAAAACCTTAGTCCACACATCTTCTTGTTCTATATTTATGTTCTCATCATAACTATAGAATGCGTCTAGATGTTCTTCAGCTGTGAAATCTCCCTCTCTTATAAATTTAGGCATGTATTTGAGATAGTCTCCAGTGGGCATGGCCGAGAGGGGGTTAGGTAAATTTAGAGGGGCATACCTAGCTACTAGGATCCTTTCCATTTTGGTTAGAAGGGAAGCCATGTTGGAAATGGGTATGGAAATGGTAGAAGAAGGTACTACTAATGTAGGTGGTAGCTAAAAGAGTGTTGGTGGTAAACTTATCCCAGTGGAGTCACCAAGGATTGGATCTTCACAAGCAACGGTGCTTGAAGATACCTAAACCCTAAATTTTTTTGATGTATTTATAAATTCCTGAGAATTAAATGTTTCAGTAGAAGAAATAATAGCATGAATATTTCTTGAAATACCTGATGTAGCTTTCTTTGCAGCACTGTTGGTCTGCATTAGTGAAGCCCTAGCTCTTCTCAAAATCTCTTCTAGATCTAAAATAGGTGTTGTTGGTGGCCCTTGAGGGTTTTCTCTATTACTTGGTCTTCTTGAAGCCAACTTATTTCAATGGAGTCTCCAGATAGATGATGACAACCAAAATAGTGTCCAAACTTTGTCTATCATCAAAGCATGATCTATGTCATCTCCCAGAGAAGCTGAGCTTCAGTATCCTCTCCCCTGCAATGGCACCAATTTGTTATCACTCCAAGAAACTCCTTTAGGTTGCAGCTCAAGGATTCCTAGTAACTTAAATGTTTTTATGGTTTTTTCTAATTGGATCAAGTCAGGTGACCTATAGGACCTCACACTCTCAAGACATGCATGAAATTTAATCAAGGATAAGGCTTCTAACTACCACTATTTAGAGGTTTGATAATATGGTGCAGAGATGGATAACTTATCATGCTGGCAGATTCATACATAAAATAGATATATATAAATGGCTAATCATAACACGGAAAGTACTTATAATTCAAATCATCAATATGTAGATAGGATGACAGCTATCAGACATCAAATAACATGAATAAACCTAAACAACACATTCAAGCATAAGCACATAATAGAAAATAAATGGAAGCTGGACATATGATAGCAAAAGAGCTTATATTAGGTCATGAGCAATATGAGAAGCTTGACAATAGTAATGGTCTACAAGCCCTCGAAGTCAAACCATTTCAATAACATAAGTATTCGGCTGTATAGCCTTTACAAAATATTCAGATCCTGAAAAATTGGATCTGATTTACTAAAAATACACATAATAATTGTTTTTGCAGAATTAGGTTGAAAAACCCTAATTTAACTACTAGACTATCTAACTGAAAAAATCGTCCACTGTTTGAACCCTCTAATGACTAAACTGAGTACTACGAATAAACTACCACTGGTCCTCTGCTAGATAAGTCACTGTTTACTAGACAGCTAGTGTTTGTGACCCTTTCGTCATTTATGTAATTGCAAGACTGGAGCATACCTTCCCTGATGTCGTTCTTTAGCGCCTTTAATCTTTATACTTCATCCCTGAGCTAGTTATGTTCACCCAAAACCGGTCCTTTGTGTCAAAATTTGATCCTGTGCTTCTTTCTACTTTTGGTAGTTAAGGGATCAAAATGTCGGGTCTGTTAGCTACTAAAAGCACTGCTTTCGGTGTCTAATGAACCTCTTCAGCGTCCACCTATGCCACCGAAATCCCTGTTTTTTGCAAAAAATTTCAAGCAGCTCCAAAATTACGCCTTTAAGTTATGTTCCTTATCTTATAACTTTTATTTATCATGCTCAATGTTGGGAAGGTTAGCAGCATCCTGGCTTGATTCTGGATTTTGAAGGCTTACTACTGCTTCAACTAGGGTTTCCAGTGTCGAATGAGTGCTAGGGTTTGGTCTGGCTTGATCATTCTATACAGCCTAATTTTGTCCTTCATGTATCTTAGGTTTCTTTTTTTAGCAAGATATACCTTCCTCTCATCTCTAGGAAAGCAACTGCTTATTCCTCTTGGTCAAGATAGCATTGTTTTTCTTTATCTCTCTTTCTAAAGTTTCCATCTCATACACTTGTCTCAGCAACTGATTTATTTTCTGTGTCCTGGGTTTGCTAGAGGAATCCTTTTCTACTGGTTCATCTTGCTATTTTGGTGTAGGTGATGGGAGTTCTTCATTTCCTGCTACAACCTGCAATGCTAGGTCAGCACCTTCCTCCCTTTCTTCTTCTGAATCTAAGTAGAGCAGGTTCAAAATGTTTCCACTATGCACTGTGATTTCCTTGTGCTTTTCACTTAAATCTAGGTTTCTTTTGACCTGCTTGGTTTTAGAAGAGGAAGGATGTTGTTCTGTTGTTGTTGGGGAGATATCCCTTCTTTTCCTCTTTCCACTCCTTGGGGTGCTAGATTTATTCAAAGGAGACTTTCCCTTCTCTTCTGGCTGTAGGCATGTTTCAAAACCATTCCAAAATAAGAAATGTGTCCATGCCATATTTCTCCTCTTTAGCAATTCTTGGATAAGGAGTTGTATAAGGCCATGGTGAGACAATATTTCAAAAATCTTAGTTGGCTAAGGCTTCACTTGGTGTGCCATTTTTGCCAGTATCCTCCGTAAGTAGAAAGGTAAATTCAATGGGCTCTTTCCTGTGAAGTGGTTCATCAATTTGAAATGATAAATCATGGCCCTGTTGTATCTACCTTCACAAGTTATATATACCACAATGGCCTTCAATAATTTTTTCCACCTCTCTTTTAGCCAGGTGGATGGGACACTTTTCTTCCACACCACCCCTCTGTGTTCAGGCTTCAAATAAGATCTGAACTCCACATCTTTTGTAATGGTGGTTTTAAACCACTTTTCCCCAATCCTTGGGAGTTCATTTACCTTTGCAATTAGGGATTCATCCACCATGAATTCCTCCTTACCTATGAGTGCCTTGGATCCATCGAAAGAGAGAGCAAATGCCTCAGCCACCTGCTGGTGTGAACCTTGAACTTTCTCACAAAATTTGTAGTAGCCAACATCTTTGAAGAACTGGTAGACTTGCGAATGTGCTTCTAGGTAGCTGATGTCTCCTAATTCTTGCTTGAGAGTAGGCCCTCCCTTCTTCATTTGTTGAATGTGCTCCTAAGTGCCTGCAAAAATTCAATTCAAGTTCTGTGGAAGAGTTTAGCAGGATGACTTTCAGAGGTGGTTTTTTTAGCAGGATGACTTTTAGAGGTGGCTTCGAGTGGTGAGGATTCATGCAATCTAAGGTGGAGTGTATTGGATTATAGAGCACTTATCATGAGGGTTTTAACTACTTGAGAAGTGCTTGGGTAAGAGGATGATGACCATTGGTGATATTTTAGAGACCGCTTGCCCAGCAATCATTTTTAATTCAAACTGGATATTTAGTGGATATTTTCTGCAATTCGTTGGAAAGATGGAGGGAAGACTAGGGTTTTGAATCACATCAGTCCTCATCAGCTAAATAACAACCTCCTCAATAATTTACTTATGCCTTGATGCATTTTCCCTGTCATTTTGGTGGTTTATCCTACCCTATCATGATCTCTACTATGCTGACGAGCTTTGATTTGATAGGCAGTTAACCGTTTCCTCTTTTGGCCTTTTCGGTGATTAAGGGAACCTAGGATTTTTTATGCTAGCTACTGAAAACTAAGATTTTGGTGGCTAATGAACTGCTGACTTGTTCACCTAAGCCACTAAAACTTTATTTCCAAACGGTCTTGTAAAAATTGCTTTCGGCGGATTATAGTCTCTCTGGATTTCCTCATTTAACCGTCAAAAGACAAGCCTTTCAGTGGCTAATGAACCATCAACGCTTTATCCTAAGCCACTGAAATAGAATTTTCCCCAATGCATTTCATTTGCTTCCGGTGGTTAATTCCCTCCTTCACTTGCTCGCTAAGTTGTCGAAACCAACACTTTTCGGTGGGTAATGAGCTGTTTGAAAGTCTCGCCTAAGCCACCGAAAGTCCCTTTTAATGAATAACTGAATGAACTAGATTTCAATGGATAACTATGATCCTGCGTTAAACTTTTAGCTACCAAAACCAAATCTTTTTGGTGGCTAATGAGCTGTTGGAAAACCCGCCTAAGCCACCGAAAGCTAAAACTTTCAATTTTATCAAATATCGAAATACCAAAGATCCACAATTTGTTAGTCACCTTAAAATATTTCATAACATGACTTGAATTCTTCATCCTATCAAAAATAATTTTTTCTGAGTGAACTTATTGAAAAATAAATTTATTTTGGGAGATAGTGTCAAAACCCCAAATTTTCACAAAAATTTAAAATTTTTCTGTAACATAAATTGTTTATAGCCGCAGTTTGTTAACTGCTAGCGGTTGACGAATAAATGAAACAGTTAATAAACTAATGATTAACTTAAACACATATAACTTAATGATTAACTTTTATTTCTGACAATTCTTCTTTCTAGCCACTAGCCAAGTTACTTATAGAGCTCACGATTTCGTATAACAATTCCTTTACTGACATAAGAGTCTACTGCTGTTATTATTTATAAAATTTAAAACACTGCTTTATAGTATAGAAATAAAACTAAGTCTTTTAACAACAAGCTTATAAACGTACTCTCAGCTCTACTTTTAATTGCGCTTCCGTAGAGGAAATTTATCAGCTTATTATTGTATTATATCTATAAATGGTCACTTGCACAAATGTCGTCAAGTTGTGAATTCTATCTCCAAATTTCTTCATGACATAGGTAATGTGACAAAATTACAATATCATATTATTTATTTCTAATAACAAGTGATACCAAATTTATTGTTGAATAGTTTTACTATCCTTTACTACGAAGTCTAATCTAATCTTGATTTGATTCATCTTAGAGCTTTGGTATCTTATGAAGAAAAATATCATGTACTTCCAAGAATTTTATCTTATACTTAGTATTTTTTATTACATTCAAAAGTAGGAGTTATTCTAGGGTGTATTTATTACTTGCTTTCATTTACAAAGTTATGATTTATAAACTAGCTCTTTATCCACTAGTGTTTTCATAAACTAGTTCTAACAGCATAGATAGGCATCGTTTATGTTTAGAAAAAGAAATGTTCACTAGTAGTATAATCAACTCATGTTCAACAACTTTTACTATACTATTGATCTCTTCATAACAAGTTTTATCAAGAAAGATTGTAATATCCTTAAGAAACAAGGGCATCGATGCAAAATATGTTTTGGTTCATTACCACCTAAGATTTCAAGGTTTATAATATAAGGTTTATTGATACTACAAAAACCTCGTTCATTAACCTAGATTGACTTCATAGTTTATCATTGGAATGATACGTTATTGACTTTGTATTTTATAATGTCATTATAGTCGTTGTTTAAATTATTGACAATAATTGGTTGTCTTGACAATGCAATGACAACTATATCATTTGACCCATTGTGGATGGAATAATTTGGTGGGAACGTGGAACATTTACCACCATGCAATGCATAGATTAAAAGCCTCCATCGCAACCCTAACTCCTCATTCTTTGTTGAGGGTTTTGTTCTTTGCTCTGTCTGGTTTACTGCGGCCATGAGGGCTCACTTGTGCTCGTCTCCAGCTCCTTTTTCTGTGTGTAAAGGAGTGTTTCCACTCTAGTGTGAGAATGGAGAGATACACAGTTTGCATTTGATTTCTCTCTGAATGCATTGCATTACTGTGCGTGTAGTCGTTCTCTGTCAATAATTTATATTGTTGATTTCTTGTATGGCCATTTCCAAGGCTTTAATCCTGCTCCAGTCATCGGTGTAGTATGCATTTTTGAGCCCGCTGCCTATATCTTTAGAGAGCACGAGGGTTGCACTATTCATTGTGCTGGTTGTCTCCTTCGTGGCTTCATATTTTTTCGTTTCCAGGTAATAATATGTTTTACCATTGTTTGTAAGTTTTTAAGTTACAATTACAACTATACAACTCAGTTTCTAAATAATGTTTTGATATTCTCCTGCAAGTTACAGCTTGCTCTTATGCTGGGAAGAACCCTCTCCAAGTTTGGATTGACCAACAGACCTACGAGTAAGCCCTAGTTACATTGTGGCAACTCCCTTCTTGGAAATGGTTAGGGGAAAGGGTTTTTAGTTGGGAATAAAAATACGATCTTGGTTCCTCAATTATTTGGATGTTTGGTATTCATTTTTTCATTAACACACCCTTGCCTATAGCAGGGTGGCTTCGGCCTCGATGTCGTGACTTGTATCACCTTTTTCTTCTCTTATAAAAGATACAGCAAATGAGGGTTTGAATAACTTGACTGTTAATTTTGTTTTCAAACCCATGCCACGATGCTGGGTACATCGGCCATGAGCTGGGTGTTGTAAATTTGTTATGTTTTAAGCCTTTCAGCCTGACGGAGTAATACACTTGGTTTAAAAAGTTTCTTTTTAGCTTCGAGCTCTGTCTCGATTATGAAATGGTTTTATAACTAGTAAATTATGGCTTTGAGGAATTAAAGTCTTTCCTTCTTCGACTGTTAATATAGATAAATATTTGTTAAGGCTTTGTTTTGTAATTAAATAAGTAAATGTGGAGACTGTAAGCTTAGTTTTAAGATAAAATTTATTTGTTTATACTTATTAAATTCGGATAAAAACTTAGGGTTGCTATAAAAGAACCCTTAGATAAATATATTCTTAAAATTTATCAATTGTGTTGGTTTTTGTTTACCTATATCATGTTGTTACATTAATATTATTAATGTTTATCCAGTTTAAATATTTTCTTTTCTTTAATTAAAAGAGTTTATACAATACTGTAAGATCTTATTATAAGACTGTACTCAGTCTAATGCATACTTTAGTATTCTATTTTTTAAATTCTAATTTGTTTATTCTTTTTAAAGAAATACTTTTACAAAAAGAAAGAAACTAGAGTTAGGGTTTGACCCTCCGGTTAAACCTACACCGATTTAGAGCTTGTTGGAAAATAATTATTCTTTAAATAGGTAAATTCTTAGCTTCATTCTATTTACTGTTTAGAATTAAATTTTCATTTGTTTACTGCTTTGTTAATTAGTAAAGATTCAGGGTTATGTAATGTTTTAAACATTAACTCTGATCTTTGATTATTTCTTTCTTGATAGTAATTATAACATAATCATATTTTAGTATATGTAAAAATAATAGTTTTAGCTAAATAATTTAAGGGTGGTTGAAACCTTGTTTAGATACTTACTGTATCTCCTATAAGTGTTATTGTAACAGTACAATTCTTTACTATAATTCTACTTTAGCACTACTGTTTCTTTTCTAACATAGATATACTCATAAAAACAATAAACATAACTAAATAGAATACTATTATCTTTAATAATAACTTACACACAGTATTAAATTACTCTATTGTCTACAAAATGTAGAGCCATATCTATTATATTCAATCTCTTATCTTTTTCTTTCATCTACTGTAAATATTCTATCTGTGCTGGAGTACGGCCTGGTGTTTTCCAGGTGTGGAAAAACACAGACTAGAAATTATTTTCTGTTCCAACACATTACTTTTCAAATTCATTTCTTCAATAATATAAAAAGACTACTAAATTCTAACATTTACAAACTGAATATTTAACATTCATATAACAGTCAGACTCAGATTCATCTATCTAACATAGTAAAACAAAATAATGTAGAACCTGATTAGGACAGACAACAACAACATTAGGAAGCCGTTCCTAGCTACCAATCTCCTCGAGAGCGCTCAAAAAATGCTTCCTCAGGACTCCCAAGCCTATTCCTGGTCTTCTTGACTGAGAACTGGTGGAGAAGCAAACAATAAACTTGTCCAAAATATCAGTAACACACTATGCTCTTAGCAGTATGATCTTCAGCCTAAAATATGTACCTAGATCAAATAGCAGTTATCCCCTCAAACACTTTCCATAATTACCTTCCATTGAATTTCGCTAAAGTACATTCATTCAACCTGAATGATCACTTTCCTAGAATGAGTAGCCCCAGCTCTCTTCAATGGGAATTTTTATAAATATTGCCTAGGTATTTTGGGTCAGTTGTCATTAATTGAGCCACTTGCTATGATTCCACTTTCTTGGGGAATCATGACCCCAAATGTAGGGAGGTTGCCACCTGCAACAGTTGGAAGTGGTTTGAGGATGCTACCACATGTCAGTTTGCTCTCCACCCAGTCTCCTCCACCAATTTGACTAGTAAACACTCTTTTAACAGCTCTCCTAAGCTGTTGTCTCCTCCTTTATTTATTTATAATTAAAATATTAAGAATTACATTAAATATCCTTGACTCTATTGACTCATCAATTACAACTTAGCATAAAATTTAACATATTGTCCTCAAATAAAATCAAATAATATAAAATTGTTTTTTGCAAAATTGGGGCATGTGACAGATAGCACCTTCAAACTCGGTTCTTTTACCTTTTTCCTCAGTATGAAATCTTTCCATTAAGATCTGATTTAGCTCCTCCCGAGCTCTCAAAATCCTCTCATTTTCTTTCTTAACTGATTTCATCTATGTTTTTAATTCTTTAACTGTTTGTAGTAGTTCAGAAGAGTTATTAATTATATCTTCTTGTATAGGTTCTTTTTGAAGATTATTTCGTTCAGTGTAAGGAGATTCCTCATTCGCATATTCTTCCAATCTATCCATACCTATCATTAACTCAGAAACAAAATTCTCTAGGTGTATCATTCAAAGAAAACAACATCAACATATTTATTTAAATTTAATGTTCCACATAAGCAAGTTGAGCTACATTTAGGCCTAGTGTATGAACCTTGTGCTCTGATACCACATGTAATAACCCAAAAATTCATAAAAATTCATAAAAATTTAAAAAAATTTCAAGTGACATAAAATGTCTAAAGTTGTAGCTAAGTACCTGCTAAAGGTTTAGCAGAAAATGAAACAGTTTATGAAAGAATACAGGATTGCTTCTTGATAAGAACCTGTAAACTAAAAGTTGAAATCTCAAAACTTATGTTAGTGTTGTTAATGACTTAGTAGCTGAAATTCTATGAGA
The DNA here is from genome assembly GCA_001517045.1 of Pseudotsuga menziesii. Lineage (NCBI taxonomy): Eukaryota > Viridiplantae > Streptophyta > Pinopsida > Pinales > Pinaceae > Pseudotsuga > Pseudotsuga menziesii. The sequence goes on from LPNX011219819.1 coordinate 64,033, forward strand.
ATTATAAAAGGACTTGCATTTTGCTACTGCTAGATATACTGATTATCTTTTTTCAAATAGGGAAAGAATTCTTGTGTGTGATAGGAGCTTACTTAGCTTTCAGCTAACTCAATTGTACTATTGGTTCCTTATAGGTTTAGTAGGTAAGTGTATGATCCAGTAGGGTGTTATTTAATTTCAAGTGGATAGGATACTTCCCTAACATGAATAAGATGCTAGTCTTAGAAAAAGTTTTAATATGTTGCTTGTCATCAAGGAGGTAAAGTTTATATTTTTATGTCGTTACAACTCCATAATATAATTATAACAAACTACACCAGCATAGTTATAAAACGCTTTCCAAATACTATGTCGAAGGAAAATCAAATTACTATTTGGTTTGAGTTCAAGAATACCATATACTTTTGTTGAAAGCAATTTTGATGTAGATTTTAACTAGGATGCATTTACAGTACTCTGTCTTCTGCTTAGTTGAAGCATACATTAGATTCTAGTTTTGAGCATCATTAAAATGAATCATACTCAAGAACTACTTTGTAGTTCCTAAACCACGCTTGAGAAAATATTTATAAGGACACATGGAATGGTTTTATCCACACAAGGGTTGACTTATAACTCCAAAACCCTACTCAATTGATTTGCATAATGAGGGTTCCTCCGTCTTATTGGCCGAGCTGAAAGCTCGTGACCGTTGGAGACCTGTAACCACCTTCAAGTTTGACATCTTGCTTCCATACTCAAATGCTGTGACTGTCTTGAGAGAGGTCATGAGTGGTTTTTGGTATTTAGAGGTTGAAGTAGTTTACAATGAGTGTAAATACTAGTTTTACTTCAGGACTCAAGGAATGTGTTTGTCTTGAGCCTGCAACTGATTGACAGAGCTCGACCAAGAGTACTTCTTCATTCGATTGAGTTGTTTGCTCTTTTTCCTTTGTAGTGGCGACTCAATGTCTTATTGCTTTTTGGATTGGTGGCAAAAAAATCCATGGTGGCTGGTTACCTCAGCTTCATCCCGAAATTTTACAGGTAAAGACTTACACTTGTTTCTATTTTAGGTTAATTTTTATGAAGGGTTTTACAAATTTTTAAGAAAGATTTGTAATCATAAAAATGGTTTGCAACTTGTAGGTCCTTCTCCCGACTCCGGATCTATAGGTGGAAGTGAGCTTACTCCTTCAACGTTCCACTTGAGCATACATTTGGTAAGCCCCAGTTGCAAACGAGGGTTTCTTCCTGCAATTTGTTGTGGTGGTTGGAAGTTAGGTTCTTTGCGGTTGGTTAAAGAATGGCTTTGGTTTACAAGCTAGCTTGTTGTTTCTTGTTTGCTTGATTCTGTAAGAGTTCGAAACCCTTGAGGGTACTTTGTGCAGGGATGATGAAGGCTATAATAGCCGTGATGAAAATTGGTTTTTATGTCTCTGCCTTACGGCCTGAACAATGTAAACTTCTTTTGCTTCTTTTGATAGAGCTCATCTCTAATCCCTACAAGGTTGTCGACGTTTGTCTAGTTAATTTTTAGTTTTTAAAATAGATTTTTAAAGGAATAGAGATATTGTTAATCAGTCAAGACTTGTAAATGGATTAAGGGTTTTTACCTATCAGTAATGAGTTGTTACTATTCAATATGTATATTATTTTGTTTTAGCTAAGATTTGGTCAGGACTGAGCCTTAACCTGTAATGTGAAAAGCAATAAGCCATTTCTTCCTAATTGATTTTGTTTTTAAATAAATGGTTATAGTATTATTTTAATTGTTATCGTGTAAAATAAAAGGATTTACAGTGTAATGTATCAATGGACATTTTTACTATGTTAAGAGTACTATTATTACTCTATTTTGGCTCATACAGGTTGATATTTAAATATACCCTACAGTTTGATAATAGAATAAATTTTATATGGTAATTTCTTAGCTCTGTTTTTTTAATTTTCCTTCAATGATTTTTACAGCTGTTATAATTCTTATAAAGGAAGATTTAGGGTAAATACTGCAAGCTTGAGAATAGCATTAGTTTATCTTTCAATAACCTAGGTAGTTGCCTTGAAGTTACAGTAGAAACTTCTGTTTTACTACCGAGAGAAAATATTGTTCTGGGAATAAATTATTCTAAGAATTTATTGAAATCTATTTAAATCTAAACCCTAAGTGATAGACTATTTCTATGTTTGTTTGTTTAACTGTATCTACTGTGTTTATAAAGAATAAAAGTATTAAAATAGTTCTATGAAGTATGATTACTAAATATCTTTATTTATCTATGTTCAGTTCTTGTCTGAAGTAAATACCTTCGATAGATAAAGTATTTACTATTTCTTCACAGAATAAATCATAAGCAAACTATAGCAGAATTTAGTTACATTTTTCATTCAGGGTTAAATAAGAATCATCATATTTACCTAAACACCCAACTGTACTAGAGTACTGCCTAAGCCAGGAGTGGAAAAATACAGTATGGAAATTTATTTCTATTTATTTCTCATTTAGCATATCTACTACTATTTCTAACATAATGTGTCAATTACTAAGTCCATCAATACACAAGTACTCTTTTTTTCATAAACCCTAATAAAATACTAACATGCATGTATTTGAAAACTAGTAAACATTTTATTGAAGAGAGTAAACAAATATAATAACATAAAACAAATAGAACCTATCAATGATGAGGTGACAAAAACTTAAGGAGGTTGTTGCTCCCAACCAACTCCTGAAGAAAGCTTAGTCTGCACTTCCTCAGGACCCCTGATTGTATTTCTTGGTCCTCCTGGTAGAATACTGGGTGAAGGATATGTCCTTAAGACCTTCTGTCACTTGATTGGTCAAATTACCTCAGTAATCCAAATTTGCTCACAGCAGTAATAACTTCAGCCTAATAGCTTCAATAAGTTTAATCTCAGTAGTTAACCCCTCAAACTCACTTCAGTAATCCCCTCCATCGAATTTCTTATGAGCAATTCATTCACCCTGAATGATCACCTCTTAGAAATGAGCAACCTTAGTTGTCTTCAATGTGAAATTTTATAGATATGCCTAGGTCTTCTGGGTCAGTTTTCACTTAATGAGCCACCTGATCCAATTCCACTTTCTTGGGGAATCATGACCACAAATGTAGGGAAGTTGCCACCTGCAACAGTTGGAAGTAGTTTGAGGATGTTGCCACTTGTCAGTGTACTCTCCACCTAGTCTCCTCCATAAAGTGACCAGTTAACACTCTTTTAATAGCTTCCCTGAGTTGTTGTCTCATCATTTATTTATTTAAAAATAAAATATTTTGAATCACATTAATTATTCTTGACCCCACTTGGTCATCAATTACAAACTTAGCATAAAATATAACACAATGTTCCTCAAATAACATTAAATTGTTTTTGCAAATTGGTGCATGTGACAGTACCAAAGGTCCAAAAATAAAAACTATAAAATTAAAAGGTTCAAAAATACAAATCATAAAATTAATAGGTCAAAGAATAAAAACCATAAAATTGAAAGGTATAAAAATAAAAACCATAAAATAAAAGTTGACATAGGATAGGGTACCAATGGTCCAATGGTCTTACAAAAATAAAACCATAAAATAAAAGTTGACTTAGGATAGGGTACCAATGGTTCAATGGTCTTACAAAAATAAAACCATTAAATAAAAGTTGTCATACTAAAGGTAAACACAATAAGAGTGCTAGGACCAAGTAGAAGGTAAAGGACCATAAGTCAACCAAAGGGGGTCACAATAAGAAGATAAGGAAACCCTCATACACATAAGACCAAGGTGTACCATAAAGGTGGGAAAACAAACCATTTTACCCAAAGGACAACAAGATCAAGCACTTAAATCTTTTCTCTCTCAAGGTATATTGTCACATGTGTTCCATATATATATTTTTATAATCACTATATAAGGAGGAGATCCAAACTAGATGATGTGATCCTCTAGTCCTCAATACTGCTCCTAAGGGTTAGTTTCTAGTGACATCATCAAGGGTGGTCAGTCCCTTGAGGAAATACCTAGCAATAACCGATTAGGAGAGAGGACATCACACATCATCATCTTGGTCAACTTGACCAAGATTCACCTGGTTAACTGACCTAAGGGTTAGTTGCTAGTGATGACATCAATACTATTCCTAAGGGTTAGTTTCTAGTGGCATCATCAAGGGGTGGTCAGTCCCGTGAGAAACAACCTTGCTATCACATGCCCCAATTTTGCAAAATAATATTATCTTATTTTGATTTTATTCCAAGAAATTATGTTAAATTTAATGCTAAGTTGTAACTAATGACTCAGCAGAGTCAAGGATGTGGAATGTAATTCTGAATATTTAAATTATAAATAAATAAAATTGGAGACAACAGATTGGGAGAGCTGTTAAAAAGAGTGTTACTGGTCAAGTTGGTGGAGGAGACTAGGTGGAGAGCAAATAGACAAGTGGCAGCATCCTCAACCACTTCCAATGTTGCAGATGGAAACCTCCCTATATTTGGGGTCATGATCCCCCAAGAAAGTGGGATTAGAGTAGGTGGCTCAATTAATGACAACTAACCCAAAAAGACCTAGGCAATCTTAATAAAAATGCCCATTGAAGAGAGCTGAGGCTGCTCATTCCAAGAGAAGAATCATTCAGGTGAATGCACTTCAAGGATTTCATTGGGAAGGGAATTTTTGAGGAAGGTGTTTGAGGGGTAAACTGCAGGAAAGTGATCTAGTACAGCTTTCCAGTTGAAATATCTTGCTGCAGTGTGCAGAGTTGGTATTGAGTCTTTGGACTAGTACTTTGTCATTTTCTCCACCTAGTCCTAGCCAAGGAGACTAGGAATAGGCTCAGGGGTTTTGAGAAGTCACTGTTTGAGCGCTCTCCAAGAGTTGGTAGGGAGGAACGGCCTCCCAACACTGTTGTCATCTAGCTTTAAAAGCATGTTCTACTATCTTTTAATTTATGTGTTAAAGTTTATATCTGTTTATGAACAAATAATGAATGATTTATATGATACGTAGTGAACTGTTAAGCTTGAAATCTCTTAGTTGTTTTAGATGTTGAATCTGTTCTTTGATGAAAAATAATCCTACCTGTGTTTTTCCCCATTTGGAGTAAACCAGATCATACTCTAGCACAGGTAGTGTGTTTAAATGAATGAAGTATGATAGGAATATGAAATGAATAGAGTACTTATGTTTTTCAAAGTATTAAAATCTTTTCTTTCAGTAGATAGTTGTTTTTCCAGAAAGAATATTAATCTGTTTCGTAGAGTTGTTGTTAGAACTAGATTGTGTATTTAAAATATTAGAAAAAGAACAGAATCATATTATTTTACTAATAGTAGTAGATTCAAGTATGTAATTCATTCTTTTACATAGTATATTCTTGTATAAACTATACATCTACACTGAAACAGAAGAAATAGAAATATTAGTTGAATGCTTATTATTATGATAAGTAAAGATGTAAATATAATTCTGTTAGTTTACTTCCTTTCCTAATATTAATAGTTATTTTGCCTTCAACAATCTAAACTCTAAGTAAGTACTGGTAACCTAATTAAATTATGAAGATAAACTAATTTAAGATAAGGAATATAATAAATGAGAACTTAATAACTCTTATAGTATTATTTATTTTAGAATTAAAATAATGAACATACAGTAGTAACCTATGCATAAAGTATTATTAATAAAGAACTGTCCTTACATACTTACAGACAAATTAGATGTAAGGAGTATTGATAGGATGAAAGTTCTTATTTCTTTCACCAAGTTTATAAAATAATCTTATTAAATAAACTCAACTATTAGAGACTGTTCTCAGTCTTATTTAATAATATATATATATATATATATATGTAAAAATAAACCCAAGAGAATATAGTATTTACAAACAATATTATTATTAACACAAATAATACTTATTGTTTACAAATCAAAAGAAATGCTTTTACAAACTGGAATAATTGATAAAAGATGGACAGAGATTATTTCTACAAACCCTAACCTAGAATTATTTAAACCATAATTTAGTTCTTTTAAACCATTAAAGAACCAACTAAATTCATTTCATAGGAAATAAATACAATACTGAACAATATAAACAAAATGTATACTTCTAAAAGAAAATGTGTCTTATTATTTTACTAACATGGTGTACCTATGAAAACAAAATATAGGGTTAAAACCCTTATAATTATTACAATTATCAAAAGAAAACCTTAAAGTAATAAACCAAATTTATTTAATTATGTAACCATTAAATAACTAGGTTAATATAATTTACTCACAGTCCTTTAAGGACAAATAAAAATACTGTAATTATTATAAACTGTAATAATCTATTTCAAAACGAGGGTTTCCACAAGAAAAACCCGAAATTCATAATTCTAAATAAAAACAAGCAAGAATTAAATTGCGACTGTAAGTATCAGTCTTAAAAACTTAATTTATAAACCCTTGAAGAGTATTTTAAATAGAGTACAAAAACTTGACTTATAGTCAAGAAGGGTAAAAACCTTGAATTTTACACAGAGTATAATATAAACAACTGATAATTAAACAAGTTTAAAGACAGAACTATCTTTAGAAAAGCTACTATTTTAACCATGTCGTAAAGCCAAACAACAAACTATTTACGGTGCTCAGTTAAACCGATTCTACCCATCGACTAGCGAGGGTTTGATTCTAGGTATTACAACAATAACCTATAAAAACAACAACATAACTCATGGTGAGATGAGGAAGGTTTTTCCAAAACCCTAGGTGAATCCTTTGACCACTGAGTTACAAGTAGGGTGAAAACCCAACACATGGACCACGGGGCTTACCTGAAACAAACCACGAGCCATGACATTCATTGGTTGACTGTTCATTTCATTCATTGTGAAAGTATGTAATGGAAAGCACCTACAAAGAGTTCATAAAAACTACTGTCAGTAAATATTAACCTAAGATTTTAATGTACCCTTGTAACAGCAAGTAAATGAACACAAAAACTAATATTCACCTATCAATGGAAATGACGAATAGCCTCGATGAAGCACTATCACCTACAGGATTTATACATTAAAGACTCAAACAGCCTACAAGGTAAAAACCTCACACAACAACAAGCCACGAGGACCGCAAGAGAAACTGGAGCAGACAGCGAGCCACAAGGACGACGAAGGGAAGATTACATAGACAGCAAGCCAAGAGCAATGATAATATCCACACGTTGCATAGTGAGAACCCAACCACTGAGAATGGATATTAAAATCACACACCAGTGACAAATGCAGCACGAAACCAAGACACAAGAAAACCAGAGCAAGGAGGACCGACGACCACCATGGAAGCCAAGCAGAGAAACCTCAAGGGCTAGCACAAATTGCGGGATGGAAATGATAAGGGTTAGGTTACGGTAGTGTTTTATATTCTCCACGCTTGGTCAAGAGATGACCACGTGGTCAACAAATCAAACCATTCAAATGGGTTGTTCCCTTTAGTGCCTGCATAATTCAAAAACCAATTATTAAATCATTGGAACAAGGTTTAAACTATGATATCAACCCAATAATTTTTCCATGCAAATCGATAATCATATGCACCTTATCATATGCTAGTTAGTAATAGAATATCAATGTATGATTACATTGACCTAGCGAGGAGTATCATATATTAAACTTTGGTTAATGCCGAAACCAATTATACATAGAACACACTCTATTATATAACCTTATAACTTATAGATTGTAAACTCACTAATATATTATGGATGATTAGTAATCCCTTGCTCTAAACATTAACCTTGTTATGGATGGAGGTCTTTATTATATAGAGGAGCTCAAGCTAACCATCAAGCACTTATAACTTTCTTATGAAAAAACAATATAGCTTATATATGGTTATTTCTCGTAATAACAACTTTTCATGTGATAACATGTTTATAAAACTCATTCCACTATATAACCTTATGTTATTATATTATAACATCACAATTGCGATTTGAATGGTTGCATTTCTTTTCTCTAAATGTTGTCTTTATTATAGATAGAAATCAAATATTTTATGTCTCTATTATATTTAGAGATCAATGTTTTATGTCTTATTTATAGATAGAGATCAATGTTTTATGTCTTTCCTATAGATAAGAGATCAAATGTTTTATGGGAGAGTTCATGCTAATGAACAACTGTAGTTTTCCTTTGTAAAAAGACTATAGTTTATACATGGTAAATCTCTTGTAATAACAACATTACAAGTCATAACTTTTTAAAATGGCATAATGTAATAGTTAGAGAATCATAAACTCTAATTTAAATACGTTTATGATCATGAACTAATTATAGACTAAATGTCTATCAAACAAATAGATTATGCATGTCTATAAGAATTATATGAACTAATAACTCAAATGGTAACAAAACTTTGAAATGGTACAAAAGTTATTGTAAGAACACTATTATGAAATTATGTTAAACAATTCAAAGGGACAATACTTTGATGGATTTTGGGTTATGACTCAACTTGGAAATCACTAAATATTCACCAAGTCAATTGGGTAGTAAAGTAGTTATAGAACTAAACAAGATAACTAGAATAGGAATGATCCTATTGAGTCCAGAAATTACTAGAACCATAGGGTTCGACTCGAAAATAAAATATAGGCAAATCATGATCTCATGTAGGAAGGCATTATGGTTTTCAGTTTGCACAATTGAACTTATACTGTCCAAAGGTTAACAGGCTGTAAGTTATCTCGCAAAAGCGAAATGTGGGACAGTCGTTACATAGATAAGAAAATGTATTATTCTATAAATACTGACAAAACAATCATTATAGCATTGCAATTATTTAGACTAAAGTATAAGTACTTGTATCTGAGATTCTAATTCTTAGAGTCGCAAATATATTCTTTTGTCACTCGCTACTTACTTCTAAACTTTATTACAAGAAAAAATGAAGGAATCCAAATGGTTTTACCTCACAGAAGCTGTTTAGAGTTTAGCAGCTTAATTACTAAGCCTTTTAATTGCAAATAAAATACTGATGATACTTTAAAGAACTTTTAATACGTACTCGTTCGATCATACCTGTAAACCTGTAAGAACCATTAATCTTCTGTGTTAGCACAATTGCTAAGTAAGCCCCACATTCAAAAGTTAAATTCCACCTACTTGACATGAAAAGACTCATCAGTAAACTGAATTAAAACAGCACACAAGAAGACTTTATTCTTGTTACAAAAAAAAATGAATTGTTGAGTTAATATAATTAAGATTTAGTGAAACTGATTACTTGATTGTTTCCTTTATTGCAAATCGTTAGCTGTTAGTAGACCATAGGTTTTAGCATTTATTGTTATCTCAAAATTTTAAATTTTTGTGAAAATTTAGGGTTTTGACATGTGGTATTAGAGCACAAGGTTCAAACACTAGACCTTGATGAAGCCCAACTAGCTTTCATACACTAGTACATGTGATCAATTTTGCCACGGCAAAAAAGTGGCAATATCCACGGATAAGCGTGGATATTGCCACGTCTAAGTGTTTTTTTCCCCGTGGAAACTTTTTCATCACAATAGCGATGACCCGTTAATTGCGTGGCAAGAGCGACGATGTTCTATTTTGCTGTGTGTATATTTCCATGGCTAGGCCGTCTCTATAGCGACGGGAATACGTCGCAATTGCGACGGCCCTTCCTAAAATGAAAAAGACAAACCCAATACCTGCGACGGTCAGACGTCGCTATATCGACGGAAAGTCGTCACTATATAGACGGAACTACGTCACAAAGTTCCACATAAATCCGTCGCTATATCGACGGAAAGACGTCGCAAAGTTCCACGGCAAGCCATCGATATAGCGACGCTCGCTGTAGTTTAAAAAAAATATATATATATGGTCATCTGATTTAAAACCTAATTAGACTGGAAATGTTTCTACATTTCAAAGGAATGAACACATGAGATACTTATGACAAAACAGGAATCATCTCTTTTATTATTTATCTACATTCAAACCTATCTGGGTATCAGAACTTAATACAGTCTGCTATCAATGGTTTTGTCGTTTCTTTAAATCAATCCATATATAATTGTGTACTGCACATTTGGAAAGAGTATTATTTATCACTAATCTCTCTGATCTATAAATAATAAATATGCAAGGTAATGTTTAATCCTACTATTTCTGACCATCTTCAGTTTCCAGTTCTGATGCTACACCTTATGCTGAGTTGTTTCCAATCTAGTTAGTTACTCCAGCATAAGCATAATGTACAACAAAAGTTTTAAAAGTGTGTATGCCAATCTAAAAAATGCAGTTAAAGTGTGGAATTTCAAAATAATACAATACAGTGCAGATATGGTTTTGTGATATGCAGTTTGGGAAAAGGAAGGCCCGGGGTATCTCATCACTAAAAAATGTTCAAGCTGAAACCCTTAGTTATACTAAAATAGGATAAGAAGAAATACTACTAAATAGTATCACTAAAATTCTAGAACATTTGTAGGCCTCAGTGTTACAATTTTCGCACACTCATGGGACATTAACTTCCTGAGGGAATTACAAATACCATGTGTAACCTGAGATGACGTATGTGAGAGTGTCTGATGTATTATTTCTGCACCAGTACTAAATTAATATTTCATAGTCGTCGTTATCGTATGCTTCTCATGTATGTGTACGCACACTAAAAATTAACAAAAGTGTATACGATATGGTTCTAAAAGAACTATGTCCAACCTCTTCACCCTTGTCCTATTTCTAATTAACTAAACACTTTCTTTTCAAAATACAGTAATCATCCTGACACTACACTCTACATGGAAATGTGATCTTTATATCCAAAATAAGCTAAAGTAGTACATTTGCATGAAAACATGTATGAAGAGTTTTTTTCATTGCTTGGGACTTATAAAGGCAAGGCGATGCACTCTACCAAACTAAAGACAGATAATTTGATGGTTTAGAATAGAATTCCTATCGGAAGAATAACTAGCATCTATGACTATGCTTCACAAATCTGCACTATCAAAAGCATAAATACCTGGACTGAAGTTGATTCCTCATCATGGATTACAAGTGCTAAAGGATCAGAAGCCCCAGTTGGAACTTCCAATGCCAAAAGAGAACCAGATTGAGTTGAATCAATTGGACCCGGAGGAGCTTCAATAGCAAGTGGACCAAGGAGATCGCCTAGGAGGTCAGGTGCTGGTGGTGCAGTTAGAGAATCCTGCCTTGAAATGACACCATTAGCGTGCCGGATTCCTGGCTCTACTAGAATAATTTCCTGTAGGATTCAAATAATGAGAACTCACAAGTATAAGTTAGTGATAGTTCCATTATAAATCCCAAAAATGGTTATTGCTTGGCTGTCAAGGTGTGACTTATCATTCAACGAATAAATTAATGCTAATGTCAAATTTCTTACCATATTATGAGAAGCTAAAGGCATCTTTATCTTTCCAGTAGGTAGAGATCCATTAGCAGGTCGCTGATCTGAAACAACCAGTGCATTTGACATTTGCTGCTGCAATCGTAATTTCGTCGCACTGAGAGAAATCACTTACCACTGCAACTAATGACAACAATGATCTTGCATGTCGAAGAAGGATGAAGCTCTTTTATTGATCACTATAGAGACTGTATATGGAACCCAAACTTGTCCATCATATAAACAACAAGAGTGAAATAGGTTTGAAATGTTTTCCACACCCTATTTGGCATATAGTGAACAAAACTCAAATCAATAGAATTGAGATAGAGCTCTCCAATCGCTAAAAGGTATTAAAATAATGACAAAAATTGGATTGTGTCCACACACAGTCATAGACAACTCTTGTCAAACACTTCAATGCAACTTGATATTAAGCTTCTACAGGCATGAAATCACCACCATACAACCCAGGAAACTATTTCATAATACTGTAAGTTAATATACAGCATTAAAATGTCATTTAGCAGTAGAAAAATCACATGAACAGCAGGTTGAAATAAAATTGCAGACACATGAAATTTTGGTCAAATGACCCATTCAAGAATATTTTTCATTAGTAAGCAGTAGAACTCAGAAATGTATAGCAGTAGTCAAGTACAACAATAAATCACAGTACATGACAGATTTTTCTTGAAATCTGGGCCAAGATTTCACCTCAAAAACAGTGTTGTAACTTTGGAAACTGTGTCTCTCAGGGTTCCAAAAACTATCCAAAACAGCAAAAAATAGCTACAACACTTTTCCTTGGAAATCATGCTTAGCCTCAACAGAATGGCCCTCTTCAAATCTGTTCACAGGCTGCAAATGGCACGAACACGCTCACTGAGAAACATTGCTTGGTCAACTGGCACAACACCCAGAACAAATCTTTCAAACCCTAGATGGCAGTCCTAGGCATACCTAAGCCTTCAAAATGCAACCTGCGCCATTATGTCAACATTCCTCAGCATTATTTAGTGAAACCTAGGCATGAATGAGAAGTTCTGCAATAAAATTGTCTTTAAATACTCAACGATGGTAGCCTCTGTGAGATAAACAATGGAGTAGCAGTTTGCATCAAAAAAACAGTATAATGAATATAAAATAATCAATAAACATCAAGTTTGTTTAACCTTGGTTTGTACACTTATTATCCGTAAAACAACCTTCAAAGGGGCATTTTGAGGCATATTTTCACACAACGGCCCTAAAATCTGCAAAGGCTACTCTGGTTTTATTGTTGAGAAAGTGAAAGCTACATATTCAGGGTGCTTAAATATCCAAGAAGTTTGTGCAAGTCTTATATAGCAACACAAAAGTATATGGAAGAACAAAAACATAAACTTGCAGCACAAAAGGATTCAAACCCTAACCATAGAAGCACAAAAGTATATGGAAGAACAAAAACAAAAACTTGCTTTTGACCACAAGGTGTGATCTTTAGCTTCAATAGCATGTACCTATTCTAAACAAAGTCCCACTCCCACCCTGGATAACTAGTTTGAGTTAGAGACATTTCTGGAGTGCTTCCTGAAGTTTTTCTTAGAGGTCAGCTTCAAAAGCAGCAAGCCATCTCAAAAGTTCCTGATGGAAGTGAGAGAATTATAG
>LPNX011219833.1:0-14580 GCA_001517045.1 Pseudotsuga menziesii
TGAATGGTCCATACGAGCCCTGACAATCAGGTGATTATAATGTTCCTGTGAGAGTAGTCGACCCTTTTCATTCCAGAAGCATGGCAACCCTTCTTCGAACAGCTTTTCGAACTCTTTTTTGAACCTGCTGACCTCTACCATAAATTCCTCTGATTTGTCCTGAACCACCTTCATTAACTGGTGCTTGTGAACGATTTTATTTGCTGACAGGACTATTGAGACCCTGTCCTTTATGCCTATATCATGCAACTTTTGATATGTTAACGAATTCAGGAAATCCAGGGTGTTTTGGGCGGTAGTGAGAGGTCTCTTCACCATGTGTTCGTTTACTACCCTCAATCTTTGCTGAGCTGAATCTATCAAACCACACAAATCATCAATATAGTTAAGGTAGTGCCTAAACTTGGTAATCTCAATACTTAGGGTGTCCCAGATGATATGCTTTGCCCCCTGAAGGGGGCCTTTCCCAATACATTTCTCCTTCAGTTCCTCAACCTTCTGTTGTAATTGGCTCTTGTCCTGCAAGAGCTGCATTCTGCTTTCACTAACCTTGGCTAACTCGGCTTTCACCCTCTCATTTTCGGCTTGCAATTCCTTAATAGTCTCCTCCTTCAAACTCACTTGGGACATAGTCTCCAACAGGTCATCTGCAGAACAATCAGCTAATGGCTTTCGGATATCTACAATGGATAAGTCGTCACCGGTAGGGGTCTGGTTTATTAGCTCATCCATAATCTCCTTTTCCACAGTCTGGTCTCTCTCTATTACGGAAATTTGGGACAGTAGTGCTTCCTTCTCGGCATTCCACTTATCCTTCTCCTCTTGTAGCTCTCCAGCCTTCCCTTTGTATTCCATCATTTCCTGATGGAGTTTATCTTTCTCCTCCTGGAGGGCTAGCAATTCTGCTGATTGGACATGTTTTGAGCCTGGCATTTTCAACCTCTTCTTCAAAACTTGCAGGGCATTATCCTTTTATTCTAACAACCTCTTTATGGCCTGGGTACTATCTGAGCTGGCGATGTCCGCTTGCAATTTTTTCACCTGAACCACATTTGCTTTGTTTTCCACTTTCTCATGTCTCAATTGGATTTCCAACTTGTCAACCAATGCTTCCAACTTGTTTATCCGCATCGTGGCTTGCAACAGGTCCGAATAAAGAATGTCGCTGTCTGCTTGTGTAACTGTATCTTGTCTGGAGTACTAATTTTATCCAGACGGATCTCTATTTCAGACATTCTTTTATCATTCACAATGGCCATCTTGAAAGTATTTTTCTCCGCATCTCTAGCAGAAACTAGAGATGTTTTAGAACTATGCAGGTTCCTTACCCTTGGGAGCAAATTTCTTGTTTCTTCCATGGATTGCTTCCTCTTCTCTAGGTAGCTCGCTTTGAGCTCTTCTTTTGATTTAAACAGGGAGCCTGATTCTAGACTGTTAATATCACCTTCTGAATCTTTAAAGGAAAACTGACTAACCTGTACTGTCTTCAGGGGAACCAAAGCAGCCCCTTTGGAAACTCCGGGCGCCCCTTCATCCACGATCTCACCACCTCCGAGCAGCTTCGCTTTCTTATGGGATGTTTGTTCATCCACATCCATACTCTGGGATTCGGCCAAACTCCTCTTGGCAGCAATACTGACACCCTCTGTGATTTGGATCTCTGAACGAGATGCAGGATTTGCCTCTGCCTCAGCATTGGTCTCGTCAGTAAATGTGAGCAAATTAGCTGTCTCAGATAACCCTTCAACGGCTTGATGCCCAAACGGTTTGTTCCTGTTTGCTTGCTTTCTTAATGAAATCACCTGGTGGGGGTCGTAGCTCATTTTTACATCCTTAATGAATTCCATGGGCTCCATCAATCTCTCTATACATGTCAGGGCACCTTTGCCTTTAAAAATGAAAGGGACGACCTTAAAAGGAAATTTAATATTCAAAGATTTCCTGAAAGCACCGAAGTGCTCCTCCTCTGATAACAACCTTTGTCTCATAAACTCCAGAGCAAAAATTCTTGGAGTTAAAAAAGAAGGCAACCTATAAGGCTGACCAGTAAAGCCGTACACTCTCAAAACAGTGTAATCTTTGTACAGGAACCAGTCTCCCACCCGTCCTTCGGGTGAGTACTGCATCAAATATTTCATTTCATCGAAGACCCGGGGCAATTCTCCATCAAACAACATCCTGTATATTTCGGACATGATCGAATTGGAAAATTCGATCAAGTGGATTTGCCTTGGCAAATCAGAAGAGGATAGAGTACTCAAGAACTTGAATTCGGTAACAATGGAACATATCAACATGTTAAGCAAATGTGATTGAAATCTAAAAAACTGGACCTTGGGAAACTCAGTCAGCTGGAGGTGGATTGCCTCGGCAAGATACTCGTCCAAATTAAGCACAGGAGCTGACTGGGACTCGGGACTCAAAGAATTCACCTTTAACAGGAAACCAAGGACAACATGACCTACATGACAATCGTCATCTAGACCCAACACTTGACAAACCAAAGACATCACTAATTGCACCTCAGTTCTGAAAACGTGCAAGGGGTAAGGTAAGGAGAGGCTTTCCAGGGACTGACCTTCCTTCAGGATACTTGACAGGAATCGAGAGCGAGCATCGATTGGGCAATTTCGGAAAAACTCAGCAAGGACGGCTTCATTCACAGACTCACGGTTTCCAGGATAACTTTCGGGCAAACTAAGATTTTCTCTAACTACTGAAGCATCAATTTTACACAATACCCTAGATGCAGACTGACTCACAATGACCCTCTGAGAGGGGGAATAATTTATCGCGCACCATTCGGAAAATTCAGGGAAGTGGAGGGTTTTCTCCAGGGCGAAAAAGTATAAAAAGGACTTGCATACATTCAGAACATCATTTCCTTGCAAAAAATAAGACCATAATATTTCTTTACTGCCAGACACGCTTCCTGTAGACAGGAAAGGGTCACATAAACCTCTGTGTCTGTCTACCAGGAACTCCTCTCTTTCATCCAGGACCCAACCCGACACAGAAGCTTCGCTCTGTTGGTCCATTTCTCAATTTATAACACGAATTGGGTGATGAAGTTACAGGTTTTGAGGTCCTACCTGGCTCACTGTGAAGGCGTGTGCTCGGAACGCGCCTTGGTACTTGACAACTGGAAGCGCCCAAATCGACAGGTCCTTTTCGCCGGGTCCCAAGAAATAAAATAATCAGAGAAGATGTCAACTTTGCCTTTATAGGACCACCCTGATTAGACACGTGGGAAGCATTTATTTCCGCAACCACTACCTATCTCTAACAGCCGCGCATCTTTCTCTTCCGGGTTCATTTCCGACCGCCGATCTCTTCTGCGCAAATTCCTGGCCTTCGGATCACAAGCCACATGTCCCTTTCCGCCGAGCCTTCTCGCTTTAACCATCGCGCAACTTTGGGTCCCGGAGTCATCCACAGCCGCTGATCTGATTTGCCTTCGCGGGTGGGCCGTCGGATCACGTTTTGTTTACCAATTCCGCTGGGCTCTTCCCTTTTAACCGTCGAGCAACTTTGCTCAGCGGAATCGTTCCCAACCGTTGATGCGATCTGCCTTTGACCACGCGCCGTCAGATCAAGCGCCGTGTACCAAATTCCGCTGGGCAATCCGGGATTATCCTCCGCGCTTGTTCCTCCTCTGGAATTCTCTTCGGCCGTCGATGAGATTGCCCAGCGCTCCTCAACCGCCCGATCCTGTGACACGTATCACATTTCGCCGGGCGCTGTGGGTTTATCGGGTGCGCAAATTCCCACTCCGGAATCATTGTCATCCGTTGATCCACTATGCTCTGATCTCCAACCGTCGGATCAAGCAGCACATAACCAATTCCGCTGGAAGCCCTGACGCTTATCCGTCGAGTGAGTTCCGGCTGCGGAATCGATCCCGACCGCCGATGGGATCCGATTCCGCCCCTCCACCGTCGGATTGAGAGGATTACATGTGTTTCCGCCGGTCCTCCATTTCCTTAACTACCTTGCACTTTCAGACGGCGAATTTAGCATGAGCCGTAGATCAACCCCGAACAAATGTTAGAACCCCCGATGTGTGCAGGCGGCTAAAGGCCCGAACTTCCCTTATCTTACTCGCATGTCTTGACGGGTGGAAGGAGTATCAGCCATGGATTTGCTCCTCCTTTCAATCACAGCTCAGGATTTATTTCAACTCGGCTGCTCTTTAGACTATCAGGTCTCCTTTGTACTATGCCTTTAACCCAACGTATTTAAACAACACAATCTTACCTCCCCTTAGTCTTATATCTCTTTTGTTGAATACAGGTGTTAACACATGCAATAAGAAAAGAAGGGGACAAACCGCCAATGAACCTGTTGGAACTAGAACGACCAAAGAGAAATTGCAAAAAGACCACCAATGAACTTGTTTGAACCGAAACGAGATGAGAGAAACTGGGGACAGATCGCCAGGCAAGCACATAATTCATTTTTTTATTTGGTCACCAAGTATGTCGTAGTCCTAGGCCTTAAATGTTGTTTTCCCAAATTTGTTGGAATTCTAATGCAAGGATTCACACATGCCCTTCTCTATTAACCTTATAAACTCATCTAACTTTAGTCTATCGACATTATCATACATGCCACATGAATACTATAACATTTCCAAAATATTTTTCTACTGCAAAATATCAATTGATTGACAACACCTTCCTTCATACATGTATACCTTCATTTTCACAACTATAGGATCTACGACTTGAGTGTAATACTTCTGTCAACTAACTTACCCTTACATTGAATCAACACTAGTTTGGTTACTTCTCTATCTCAAACTCAAAACGATTTATTCTTAGGTCTTTCTATTTGGTATGGTCACCAAATATACAACCTTTGCTAAAGTAGAACCAAATCACTTCTATTAAGATTCCAATATCTGCCTCCAAAAATTGGTTTGGTATTTAGGTCATTTCCAATGCAAGATAGGTCAAACTTCTCCCTAAATCGAAATTGTAGTTAACAGAGTTGAGATCCTCTTCCCAAGAATCTCCTATTCATGTAGCTATTGATTGCTAGAATATCCAATTCTTAACCCCTACACTTTATAACACAAACTTTAACACAAACTTTAGCATGTCTGCATTCAATCCTCTTCGATAGTCGAGCCATGTGAGTTTTCTTTGTCTATACAACTCATAAATATAATTCAAGTGAGTTGAATGACCTTTAACACTTTTAATTCTTAGAAGTAAGAAAACCCATCCCGATCAAGGTTCTTGTAATCTTGACATATTAGTACAAGACCATGGTACATATAGCATACAGGTTGGTGTACTTGCCTCACCCAGTCAGTCATGGTATTGGTGGCATTAGGGTTGTAAGACCAGGGATTCTGTTTGTTTGTTTTGTTTTACTTTTTGTTTTTTTGTATATAGAATATTTTCCTTAAAACAATAAAAATATAATAGTTAAAATTAAAACACAAACAAAATAAAAATAGATAAATAAATAAGAAAAACAATAAAAATAAAAACACAACAATTAAAAATATATATATAACAAACATAAAACCAAAGCAATAATACTTTATTTTATTTCTTTTATAAAAGAAGAAAAATATAAAACAATTAAAAAGTAAAAAAAAAAAAACTTTATATATATATATATAACTTATCAAAATTAAAAAATTAAAATAAAATAAATAAATCCATTTTAGTACATCATTCCAATGTCTATGGATTAGCATAATTTAATTTTAGGTCAATATGTATATAACAATAAATAATTAAAAAATATAAATAATTAAAATATAAAAACAATTAAAAATAAAAATTAATAAAATTAATATGTGTCTTTGAAATAGAAGGCTTAGCTGCTATCGCAACCAAGCTTTCTGCTTTATTTTTATTTTTGCACAGTGAGACCTGGCACATCTTCAGTTTGGGGGAGGAAGGTGGTTGTTTCAAGCTGCTAAACTCACCATAAACAAATTGCTTGTTTGCACACTCCTCTCTATTTAAATAATTAAGATAACCTGCTTTTAGAGGGGTTGGCCACTGGAAGGGTCGACCCTCTCTTCTTATTGCGCAATCATTACATAAAGATGCATTATGATGTAAAAGCTTACATTAGTATCTATATACATAAAATCACATAAAAATTGAAATTTGTTTTTGTAAATAAATCAAATTTTAATATATATATATATAAACAACTTTAGAAAAAATAATAAAATGGTTATAATAACATTACACAAAAATATAAATTAAAATTAAATTAAAAACTAAAAACAAACAAATAAATAAAAAGTATTAGGTAATAAATAAAATCGTAAAATTATAAATGAACTTGGAATCTTCTCAAAAAATTTATGATTATTGTGCTAACTTGTTTTCGCAAGTTGCTCAGCAACAGGTTTCGATAAGAAGGGTCGCCACTTTCAGGTATAAAAGCATTTCATTTATTTTCTTTGACTTGGTTTGTTAAGCATATATTTTTTCTGTATTTTCAATTGTCACATCCCCGGTTTTGACCCCGTTTGCATGATGTATATAATGTAATTAATCATGGTGAGGAGCTAAAGGCAAAAGCGCCACCATCGATTTGGTTTTGTATGTTTCGGCAACAGGGATAGTTGCCGATGGTATGTCGTGCTATAAGGCACATTATAATTCGGCATCATGTAAACACGCACATCAATTAAAATAAACCACAACCAGCTACGGCAGTGCAACGTTGAATGAAAAGGGCATGGTTCCAAAGGATAAGGGGTGGGGGATGTCAAACCTTGGTTGTGGGGGAAAAGCCCATGTTTTACCACCTTTGTTTGTTGCCACCTTTCTTGTCTTACCCAACCTCTTCAATGCTTGTTTTGTTAGTTGGGGAGTTATTGTTGAATGGCTGCTAGTGGTTGAGGAAGTTATTATCTTTGGGAGTGGGGTGGCAGGACTGTCAGTCCTTTTCCCACACCCACACTCCACCCACGACCTTCCATTCACTCCACTCTCCCGTGGACATGCCATTCTCCCCATGGTCAGTGGTCCCTCACATTCTGTTTCTCACCCTCACTCGCAGGAAGATCATTCTCACGCAGAGAAGGTTCGGTTTCCTCATCCGCACACCGTTTGGTTGTTTGTTCGACCGCACGCACTGGCGGAGCTGTCCATCCTCTCGTTGAAGTCGGTTCTGTCTTCCTCATGCACCAGTCGCGGACCTTCTTGGTTGAGCATGCAGTGAGCAGGTGAAACGGCCTCATGAGGCTCGATTTTTGCTGGTATGTTTCATAGCCGTGGATTTAATCCCTGATTTCTGCTTGCTGTTGTTTCACCCACGTAATTGGGTTGTTGTTGTTCTTCCACGACTATTGGAAGCGATTGAGAGTCTGTCCTTCATCAATTCGGACTGTGTGTGGGTTTCTCCCACGTTTTGTTGGCTGTGGTGTCTAATTTCGTTTTGGGCCACAGTGGATTTCCAATCCATTGGTTGAGTCCCCCCTCTGTCCACGCTGGGAGTTGGCTTCCCCTTCGTTTGAGACTGTGTAAGTTGCCCAGCCGTTACATTGGGGAATTGTGTGTGCTGTTGGCTGAGTTTCCCTATTTTGGGACTGTCGATTGCTGCTATCGTCCATTGTATGTTTGTGGCTGCTGGAGTACCCTGGTTTTGGGTTGCAGCTGAGTTGTTTTGGCCACGTTAGGGACAAGAACAACTCCGTGTGGCCTTGTGGGTTGGAGTTGTGTTTCACCTTTGGTTTGGGACTGTCCCCGGTTGTTTTTCCTTCTTCACAGGGCTGTGAAGGGATTGTGTTGCTGCGGTAGGCAGTGGTTGGTCTTCGGACTGTGCTGGCTTGGCCGATTGTTGAGGGCCTGTCAAACCCAGATGTGTTTGGTTTGCTGACTGTATCCCCTTGGTTATGTGTAAACCTGCAATTGACCCTTAGTCCTTGAGGAATCATGCCCAGTTCGGGGGTGGCAGCGTTGCTGAGAGATTGATGAGCACGCTGGCCTATGGTTGGGTGGAACGTTGTAGCGACGTAGCTGGTTGCGGACGAGTTCTTCACCAAAAGATAATTCTGTTGTCTATATTTCATCTCTACAATTATATATTGATGTCAATTGAATAATTATGATGAACATGTGAATGCTGGAAATGTGTATGTTTGCTTCCGCTGTATGATTAAAGAATTATGCATAGAGTAACTATACATGTAAAACGATGGATTGTGCATCCTGTTATGCATCGTGTTAAGCTTTTAATTCATTAGAGGAAATTTGGGGTCTAAAATGGGCCTTATAAGAAAACGTGCCAAAATAAGTTTTTCTGAGTTGGAATTCAAGAACCAATAGAATTTCAATAAAATAAGTCAACCATAATGGTTGAATTGACATATTTGTCATTAAAAAAAACTACTTTTTTTGTTCGTATTTTCAACATATCTCATTGTGTTTTTACTCAAATTTCAACCGAGAGAGCTCGTTGGATGCAGAATTTGATTCTGCATCCAACGAATACCCACACTGCATACTTTTGACGGACCCCTCTACCCCAAAAATAAGAAATGCCTGAAAAAATATGATGATGACATCATCATCACGTTTTTTCAAGAATTTCTTGTTTTTGGGGTAGAGGGGTCCATCAAAAGTATGCAGTGTGGGTACTCGTTGGATACGGAATCAAAATCCACATCCAGCGAGCTCTCCCGATCGAAATTTGAGTAAAAACACAGGGAGTTATGTCGAAAATACGAACACAAAAAGTAGTTTTTTTCTTTCTTCCTCCAAAATTAATCAATATTATTTTATTATTTTAACTATTATTTTATTATTTTCCTTAGGAGGCCCATTTTAGACCCCAAAATTCCTCTAATGTCAGCATTGTTTTTCCTGTTTATGTTAATGGGGTTGTTCGCCAGGTTGCTCATGGTGTTCGTCGCGTCCTCTTCGCCGGTAAGAGGGATGGGGACGTGACATCAATGATCTAACAAGTGGGTTGCTGAAAAATGCTAACCTTTTGCAGATTTAAAGACGAACAAATGGCATGCAGAAATAATTTTTAGAATCACAGAATATTTTCATAAATATGTTCCATTGAAAGCTCGAAGGAGTTGAGTTTTCCCTTCAGTGTGTCATGACATTTGTTGCCACAAAGAAGCCTTTCAGAAACCAAATACGCCATGTCATGATTATGTACCATTTTTCCTTCCAAGCTTTCCGTTATCCATGCTAGAGTCTACTTTTTCACTGCATTATACATCATAACTTGGGGGGGAATGTTGAGCCGCAAAGAGACCACATTTTATTCATCTTTCCTATACCATTTGCCACCTTATTCCTATCTTATCCTTCCATAAAACCATTTATATTCACCACTTTCATAATAAATATGAGTTTATAATTACTATTTTCCAAATCATTTATTTTTGAGTA
Organism: Pseudotsuga menziesii; assembly: GCA_001517045.1. Taxonomy (NCBI): domain Eukaryota; kingdom Viridiplantae; phylum Streptophyta; class Pinopsida; order Pinales; family Pinaceae; genus Pseudotsuga; species Pseudotsuga menziesii. Next base: position 9,390 of record LPNX011219833.1, read on the forward strand.
TTTTGAGTGAATTTCTGGTTAATTATTGAGAAAAATAACATATTTTCATTATACTTTAAAGTTGGGTGAGTTTGGTGATGTTTACAAGTGTATTTGAATACTTTAACAAGCTTAAAAGTGGCCACCTAGCCTCATATTTAAATTTCATCTTTTAGATGTGAGCTAACTTCAAGGAGAAGATCACGGACATGTGAAGAGAATATCTCATCCAATATTTGTTGAGAATTGAAGGGATGAGTTGTAGATTTGTTGAGGATTTGAAGGGATGAGCTGTAAATTTGTTGAGGATTTTGAGGGATAAGTTGAGAGAATAGAGGATCTATAATTATGATCAGTTATCTTGAATTCATGTATAAATAGAAGGGCTCTCTCCTCATTTTGGTTAGAGATCTCTCTAGTGGTTTAGAAGTAGAGAATAGTTCAGAGTTAGTCATAGAATGGATTTCTGATTGTAATGGAGATTACGCTCTGATGCAAATATTGTACTCTTCCATGTTAATATAGATTTTCAACACTTTCTTTCTTATGAGTTGTTATGTTTTGCTTATGAATTGATAGTACAGATTTATTGTGAGCTCAATTTAATTTCGATTGCTTTATACCGGTTTATTTTATGCAATTTCAGTCTTGCTTTATCAAGTTAATTTATGCACTATTATGTTTTCTGCAATTAGATTTAATTCCATCTAATTTCATGTTTTCATAACTTAAATTCAATTTAAGTTCAATGACACTTTGCCCCTGCATATATTTTGTTTGTACCTCACAAGTTTACACTCTCTCTCTAGATTGACAATTAAATCGTTGAAATTCTGTTATAATTTGATCAATGTTTTCTCAACAGACACGATTATAATACATAAACATGGATATTTGTCCTGCACAAATGCATAAACATTCCAGCCTAGAAGATATAGATGCAATTCAAAGTCAAGATACACATTCTGCTGTAACTAAAATCAATAATGAGCAACATAATAAGAACCTGGATCCATTGCTGGAAAAACAAATTTGGAATAACAATTCCTCCCAACCAACTCTTAGAGCAGCCAAATCACTTGCTCCAGAACCCTCGAGCCTATTCGTTGAACCATAAGAGAAAAATCCACTTAATGTGCTATCTCTTGCATTATTAGATTCAATACCCGTCCAATGCTAGCCTCCTGCTTGCTATTGGACATACTATTATATAGTATTTGTCCTAAGACTTGGTCATTTATGAGCCTCCTGCTCTTTAGCACTCAACAAAGAGTTGTAGCTGTCTCCTGCACCTTGAGTTCTCACTCAACACCTAACACTCTTGAAGAGCTATTCCTTCCATCTGTGTCCCTTTCAATATTTTTTATTAATAAAAGAATAATTCATTACATTTGTTTCAGTATCTTTTATTAATAAAATAATTGTTTTTCCCACAAAAACCTACTCTTAGTATTCTACCTTCTAAAAATAAAAAGCCTTGCTTAACCCATAGTATTCTACCTTTTAAAAATAAAAAAAACCTTGCTTAACCCATGAGTGAATCCCTAGTCAACAACCAACGCTAGCAAACTATTCCTAACAATCTTAAATTACAATTTACACACTAAATATTAGAACTCTTTTAACTCTTTCACTTATGAGAGAAATATTTCACTTATATCACTTAGTCCTTGCCCTATCAAAATCTAAGACTTTTTGTTCAATGTGCACTAAAACTTGTTGAAAATAGGCTCAACCTTGTCGACATCGGTTGCCAAAATCTATTGAGCAAAGACTTTACGTGTCTCACCCATAAAACATAGAATTCTTATCTTCCAAATTAATAAATCAAATAGAACTCTTATCTTCCAAATTAATTCTTGACTAAAAGGGTAATTACGCCGTAAGGCGTTACCAAATGGGAGTAGACTCCCCATAATAAATGCGTTTTTACGCCCCAGTCGTCGGATGCTTTGTCCGACGATTGGAGTAATCGCCATCGTTGGATCAGGTTCTGTCTTTTGGTTTAGGTACAGGCCAACGTCTTTCTAGATCTACTGATATGACTGCTTTGAATGAAAATTGAAGTGGCTACACTGCCTCTGTCATTTCCACCACTTACCGCCTCTGTCACTACACGACAGCCTCACTACACAGCCCATCGTCATTATACATCCCACCGTCTCACCGCCGAAAACCGACAGCGAGCAGGACGATCTCAAAAAGGGATGGGCTTCCTTGATGGTCAAGATCTTTATCTTTAACCCTAACAAGACGGTTCCTAGACCTGTTTGGTTTGATAACAAGACGAAGGCCAATATCATCCAATGGCCAATCGAAGAAATCGACGAGCTGTGATCCGTTGAGCTTGTTGTCAACAACCAGCTGCTTCAGCCGAGCTCTGTGGTGGAAATCGAAACAGCCGAGGCTGCTCAAGTACTGAATCGATGCTTAGGAGTTTTTTTTTTGGGTGGGAGGGTCAAAACTGGGGTTTGAAGCTTACTTGTTTCGATTTCGTGACCTGCTATTGCTACAGTTGGATATTGAGCTCGTTATTGAATTCCCAGACGTCGCTTCCATGGACGCGGTCGAAGGCGATGCAGTCTACAGCTGCAGCACTGGTTTCTTAACTGAAGTTCACAGCAACGTGCAGATCCTCACTGGCATCTGAACTCATAATGGGTGTCCATGGGAGCTCCGTGCCCGTTCTGGCAGATGAAAAAACAATCTCGGTTTGAACCCTGGTAAGTCCATGTCTGAAAAGGAATCTTGCGAGTATTTTCTGTCCACACAAAGCAAGCCCAAATATATCTTCTGTTAGAATAGTAACTTTTAATATGCATACAATTGTTACAAAACAAACCAAGACATAAGCAAAATGACATACATGCTGAAATTTAGCAAATGATAATCCCAAGTTCCCAACTATCAATGCACACAAACTCCTCACATGCTTGACCTGGTTTTCCTATTTAAAGAAAACATCAAATTAAATAAATAAAGAGAGATATTTCATGTACGAGGGATGAGAATTTAACAGAGAAAATACCTTCACCAATTGTTTAAAGTAGATTTCTTAGGAAAGCATCGAATTCACTTAATAAATAGAGGAATTTCATGTGCTAGGGATGAGATTTTAACAGAGAAAATACCTTCAGATCTGCGCGAGAACGAAAGGATTGCGATGTTTTCACGAAATGCAGAGGAACGCCATGCTCTGCTTTTCATTATTGCTTGAAAAAAAAACGGCTGCAAGATGCACATGGACCCAAAGCTGAACTCGATCGTTTACCAAGAGGGTATTGCTGATTATGGCTCCCAGGACTGAAGTGGCATAGCACGCCATTGTGAAGAGATCAAACATCTCTGTGGATCTAAGCCATGCTCCATCTGAAACTTAGACAGGGTGAGCCTTAGAATATTACAAGCATAGTGTGAGCCATATCATCAAGACGGAATGCCTCTAGGCTGGGAGTATCTCACTTCAGGTTCCAAACAATAACCCATCAAGTTATCAAACATCTCTGTGGATGTGGTAACCACCCGCATCTTCTAATTCTTTTTACTGCCCTCCGCCACCGCCTCCACCACCTCTTCTTCCGACGAAGGAAATACCACCGCCCGGGCTCGGCAGGTCGCCCGGTCCGGGAAGATTCCATAGGCGTTGGTCACTGTGCAATCGGTGGAATTGTTAAGCCTGCATTTCATAGGCGGAGGAGGTGAATTGCATGATATCCCATCTTTGTCGATCAGAAAAATAAGTAGAAAAGCCCGGTAAAGAAACCCCATCTGATTAGGTATACGAGACTTGAACGGAGGAATTTTCAGGATGTGGTATGGCGGTTTATGCAGTATTTCTTTATACGTGGGGAGATTCTTAACAGGTATTTTTATTTTTAAATTATGTGATGATTGAAGTACAAGTTGAGATAGCAGTCACCTACTAAATTTTGTTTTAGTTTTAGTTTTAAATATGAGTGGAAATCAATAAATTTGAAAAAAATATAACAAAATAGAATTGTTAATTTGGTAAATATTGATAGACCTATTTTTTTCAGTGAAAAAGATTTGAAGGAATGCAAATCAAAAGCAAGAAAGGAAACATATGGTTTGATACTTACAGTGTAAGTTAATGATATGTATTGTTTTTTGGTATTTTTTTTAAAAGTTTAGCAGGGCGCATCTCCTAATCAATAATGCACGTTGTTTTATAAAAGGACGCATGTATTGCAATCTGGTCTTTTTTTCATATTTCATCTCTGTTTGTTGCTTACATCTAGTGTTTGGTGGGGCATCCTCCATACTCATTGCACGGTGCACCCCATCTCTATCTCAAAGCAGATCTGTGTTGCAGACCATTTTTGGTAACAGAGACCATTCATATATTCAGGAGAAAACTTTTGTTTTTGGAATATCGTGTTGAAGGACAAGTGCCGCATACCATGGCTTCCTTAATATGGGGTGTCCATTCTATATACCCAATGTCTATCCCACATGCGTACTGTGTCAAGAAACAATTTGTATATAATATTGTTTCTATCCTAACATCCGCTTTGTATTTTACACGGTTGTTATATGCCATTAATGGTATAATAATGGGGTTGTCTTCACCCAAGATCCATCTCCATGATCATATGTTTTTTTAATGGCTTTAATGAGGGGAATGAGTAGGTGGGTACTTGGGGTGGCCAGCTGGGGTTGTATTTACCCAGGTTCCATCTCCACAATCATATGTATATGGCATCTAGTGCAAGATAATTGCCATTGCAATAATAATTAGTAATCAGATTTATCTTGTAAATAAACACCACAAGCCACAAACAATATACAATATAGGTTTAAAACATAAACTATAACCATGGACTATCAAGTGAGTCATCCAAGGGTTTTTGTTGAACCAATCTTCTTCCAATGTAACAATCCACATAGATTTGGTGGGACTTCCACTAAACAAGTGCAAATCAATATGCCTTGTTTATGTCTAATATTTGTTTAATGTTGTCACTACTACCCACACAATTATGTTGTTTCCTAGACTAGCATTTAATAACACATTCTTGTGTGATTGCCTTTGTTTTCCCCTCTATAAGTAAGTTTGGAACCTATATGTTTCAAATGCACACTCAACAAATCATATTAATACAATTGCATGGTAGGCTCATACACAATAATGTGGACAATACTTTTGGTTCGACTCACATGAAGCTGTGTAGGTATATTATTTTGATACGGT
>LPNX011219835.1:15697-127362 GCA_001517045.1 Pseudotsuga menziesii
CACTGAAACCAGTTGATAGTAGTATTGGACCCAATATGAAAACAATGTGCTTAGAAATAAATAGAGCTATCACCATAATTGTACAAGACATTAAAAAACAACCAACACCTCCCAGGAAAATACTACAATCCTCCTCAGAAAATAAAACCTGGACCTATCTATTGATAAGATAGTGAAACGCTGACCGTTGCAAGTATAAACAATGCAGCACTTCCCAACCGAACGATATAGCAAAATAATATAAATGATGTGAGACCTCATTAAAATATACTAAGATTTGCACAAGTTCCGAGTCATCTTCAGCCTGTAACAATTTCCAGGAAGTTGCTGCATTATAATAGGAGTTGGCTAATCTCTAGATTTTTGTATTTTTTCATGGAAGTTTGGTAGGAAGTCAAAAACAGGATTTGTTGTTGAAAATAAGATTTTCAATGATAAATTTACAATTTTTATTGTAAAAATGGATTCAGGACTTCGGATTACCATTGGGTACTCAGATTATATAATTTCAATCACTGAACTACTTTTGAACAATTTTCCCTGAATTTTTGCAAAAAAAACTAACCAAATTTAAAGTGCTAATGATCTAAAATTTAACTTACTACATTATAATAACAAAGGAACTGTCAACCCAACCACCTTTTCGTTGGNAATTTTCCCTCAATTTTTGCAAAAAAAACTAACCAAATTTAAAGTGCTAATGATCTAAAATTTAACTTACTACATTATAATAACAAAGGAACTGTCAACCCAACCACCTTTTCGTTGGATGTTTTGGATTTTTATAAGGAAAAACTGTGTTTTCAAAGTTTTTTAAAAAGCCAAAAAAATTCATTGAATTTAAGTAAAATAAATATTCAAAATCTAATTTAATTTTGAAATGTTTATGGTGATAGGTATTTAGATATTAACTTAAGATTTTGATTTGTTTCAGTTGATCAACAGGATTTATCCAACTGTAACAAATGTATAGTAGGGGTTCATTTTATGGTAATCATATTTTGCTGTATCTTGTTATGCTTAAATGCATTTTGATTAAGATTTAAATAAGCTTCAGTTAAAAGTGGTTAAAGAAAACTGTAATAATTTGTTTTTGTTTTTTCATATCATATGTTTTTGTTTATTAAAGAGTATTTCTTTTATGCTTATATTAACTTTAACAATCTTCTAGAATAATGGATATAAAATATGATATTTTCTTTGTTTAACAGACAGCTATAGTCATAAAACAAAGTGGTTGGTTGTCTATGGAGATAGAAAAAGTCATAAAACAAAGTGGTTGGTTATGTCTATGGAGATAGAAAAAGTCCAAATAAAAAGAGTCTTATTACTAGATATAAGAACTATTGATAGAAAGAGTCTTATTGTTAGATGTAAGAACTATTATGTCAGATTATATTGATATTAACTTTTCAGATCATTATTGACAAAATCCAAGTATTGCATCTTTGACCAGGTCTGTTCATAGAGACCATTAACCAGCCTGCTGCAGAGTAATGATTGATACAGTAGGCTCATTACTGACCAGTACCACTAGATCTCAGCGCTTTAAAATCTAAGAGCCAGCAATGAACCTATTACAGCAATTATTGATAGAGATTACTCTGCCAGACTATTTAATTTTAGCCTTATCCCTGTAGTCAAAAAATATATAGCATGAGGCAGGTTATTTAATGCTGTTGCAGCAGCACTGTGAGCCATTGAATCTCAAAATCCAATGACTCACAGTATTGCTACTGCAGCATTAAACAACCTTCATTCCACATGCATATATAGATAGCAAGAGCTTTCCATTGAGCTGCAGAGCATTTAATGCCATTGCAGTAAGCTTGATGATAGTTGGATCTTGAGCTATTAGAGATCCAACGGTCATCAAGTCTGCTGCAGCCACATTAAATGCTCTGCACCTCAATGGATAGCTTTTGCCCGTATAGATGGGGAGTGCAGCATTAAATAATCTTCCTTCCGCATGCTGCATATAGATGGCCGTCCCTGTCCCTGTCCATGCATAAAGATGGGGACTGCAGCATTAAATAACCTTCCTTCCGCATGCTGCATATAGATGGCCGTCTCCTGTCCCTGTCGATGCATAAAAATGAGTAAGAAAGCCGTATTGAATAATCTATTTCATCTCTTCATCGAAAGGGCAGGATACAGCAACACGGAATAAAAAATAATTCTTTCAGTTGACTCGCCGCCTTCTGTTGAATGCTCCGCTGGATGACAATGGGATTTCGTCGGCTTCCTCTGCAAGTGGTGTACTGGGCTGTTACTTAAGCCGCCGCTGCACATTATCGGCCTAAGAAAAACAAGCCCTCAAAATTTCTTCATATGTTGTGTTCAATCACAGGGCAACAATGAATCGGGAAAGCCTGGAGTGGATTCTGATTATTATTGCATGTTTTGTGATTGCAGTATCAGGGCAGCAATCATATGAAGAAAACTCTCAGCTCAAATGCGATTCAAGCAATCCCCCTGACATCGCTTACGGCTACACCTGCAATGGCCAACAGCAAACATGCCAGGCCTATGCAATCTACAGAGCCCAAGCAGGTTACCAGAATCTAGCGAATATCAGCTTGCTGCTCAATTCAAGCAAGTCTCAGATGGCCCAGATCAACGAGCTCTCCGATTCCCAGCTCCTTGCAATCGACAAAGCAGTCATAGCTCTCATCGACTGTTCCTGTGTCGGAAACCATTCACAGGCCAACACAACCCACATTGTTCAATCGGGCGACACATATTTGATCATGGCCAACAACACTTACCAGGGGCTCTCAACTTGCCAGGCCATGATGCAACAGAACTCTGTCAGTGCTCCAAATCTTCTCCCCGGTATGAGCCTCAATGTACCTCTCAGATGCGCTTGCCCTACGAGTGCGCAGGCCGGGCAAGGATTCAAGTACCTGCTCTCTTATTTGGTCCGAAAAAATGACAATCTGGACGCTATAGGGCAACGATACGGAGCCACGGTGCAGCAATTATTTGATGCCAATAGTCTGACCTCTAACAACAATACGATTTACCCAGAAACGACGATCTTGGTTCCTCTGAAAGCAAAGCCCTCTAGTTCCCCTGCCGCGTCTCCGCCACCGCCTCCGCCGGCCTCGATCCCCCAATCTCCGAGCAACAGTGGCTCGAACAGTGGCTCGAACCCGGGTCTCCGTATAGGCCTCGGTGTCGGTATTGCTGCTGTGGTGATAGCGGTGGGGGCGGTGACAGTCGGTTGGATTGTGTTCAGAAGAAAGAAAATGAACCGCTGCCGCCCGGGGAACTCAAGCTCTGAGCCGAGGAAACCAGAATTCAACGGGAAAATAAAAAAACCCTCGGCAATGGCTTTAGACGAACTGGCTGTCGGAATCCAAGAAATAGGGCAGACATTACCTCGGTACAAATTGAAAGAACTGGAAGCCGCGACGGCGAATTTCAGCCTGGCGAACAGAATCGCCGGCTCTGTTTACCGTGGCATCATTGACGAAACCCCGGTGGCTGTCAAGCAGATTCAGGGCACCATATCTGAGCAAATCGGGATTCTTCAAAAGCTGAACCATTTCAATCTGGTGCGCCTGTCGGGTTTCTGTGAGGCCGAAAGCCGTTCATATCTCGTATTCGAGTATGCCGAAAATGGCTCCCTAGCCGACTATTTACAAAGCAATTCGCCTGTTCTGAGCTGGTGGCAGAGACTGGAGATTGCTCTGGATGTTGCAAATGGGTTAGGTTATCTTCACAATTATGCCGTTCCGGCCTATGTTCACAAGGATATCAAGAGCAGCAATGTTCTGCTTGACGGGAATTTCCGTGCAAAGATTGCCAATTTCGGCCTGGCAAAAACCGCAGGCGAGGGTTTTGCAGTTACGAGACATGTGGTGGGCACGAAGGGATACATGGCGCCGGAATATCTTGCCCAGGGTCTCGTCACGCCGAAGCTCGACGTTTTCTCCTTTGGGGTTGTTATGCTGGAGCTTCTTTCTGGCAAACCCGCGGCTTTCCCCGGGGATGGAGATCTGCATAAAGAAGTTATGCTGTGGACTACAATTGGGGTTTTGGTCGAGGGTTCGAATCCCAAGGAGAAGCTCAAGGGTTTCATGGATCCGGCATTGAAGGATGGATATCCGTTGGATATGGCTTTCGCCATGGCTGGGTTGGCGAGGACGTGCGTGGATGAGGATTTGAATCGTCGGCCAAGCACTAACGAGATTCAGATGAATCTGTCCTCATGGCTATCTGCTTCTTCTCATTCATACGATTTGGAATCTATAGATTCATTTCCATAGAGCAGGGGCTTTAATATTAGTTAGAGGGTTTGATCTGAAGGGCGAGCCGAGCCACAGAACCGTACCATATACCAAATATTCGTATGTGATGCCTATTGAAATAAATTGATTGTGAAGCTTTCGAAATCTTCAAGATGAACTGATTAAAAGAACGTGAATTTGAACCCAAAAAAACATGAATTTTAACGATTGACATTTATGAATTTCTTAAACTGTAATGGATATTGAAAGAAATTGATTATGAATCTTTGCCAAATTGGGTTTCTGATCTTATATGATTATGTGATTTTGGGTATCGAGATTGAGTTTTGCAGGTATAGACATTTTTAAATTTCTGGAAACTGAACCCAGAGATCTACGAATTTTTTATTGAATTTTGAACGAAAGACGTTTACGGATTTCTGGAATATGTTGACGTTTCCTATTCTGTATATAGATTTCTCAATTACAGTAAAGCAGACAGGGTTTTAATTTTCTGCCCAGCGATCCAATTCACAGTAAAGCAGATTGGGTTTTCATTTTCTGCTCAGCGATCCAATTCAAGATCCAATTCAAAGGTAGTAGTATGTAACACTTTTTTCCCATTTAAAAGGAGTTTTCAACCCAAAAAAGTTGAAATTGTTGAAATGGCAGTTTTAGGTCGCTGAAATTGCATAATCTCGGTGCTCTAAGGGTAATTAAGGAGGCCGAATCCATTTCTGCAATCAAAATCACAATTTGAACAATCAAAATCACAATTTGAACAATAAATCTAATCTGATAGAAAAGTGCATTGCAATTTGAACAATCAAAATCACAATTTCAACAACAAATCTAATCAAAACTGCTAGAAAAGTGCAAATTGTCTGAAGTATAGCTTAATTATGATGCAACTATTGAATTGGAGTATCCGGGATGGGCTGTCACACAGCATATCAGACTAAATAAATGCAGATGGGATGGCAGGCTAGAATCTGTCATCAATGCACCACCTCGAAACATGTCACGACATGACAACCAAGCTGGTCTGCTTTAACTCCTTCCTCGTTCTTGGCGTCCTTTATTTACTGGCGTTGAGGTGGGTGGGTTGGTGGAGTTGGCTAATCTCTAGACCATTTGCATTTTTTCAGGCAAGTTTGGTCGAAATCCGGTAACACGATTTGTTGTTGAAAATGAGATTTCCAATGTTAAAATTGCAATTTTTATTGCAATAATGGATTCAGGATCCTCGATTACCCTTAAGGCAGCCCCTTTGAACAATTTCTGCCGGATTTTGGCCAAAAAACTCGCTGAATTTTAGGTGCAAATAGTCTAGAGTTTGGCTTACTTCTTATATTTCTCCTTCGGGCTCACTACTCTGCTCCTCAAAGCATTGTTGAACCTTGAGAGTCCGTTTATGTTGGACAAATTGTTTTGTGGTGGTAGTCATTGTTGTTGTTTGCATCATGGCTCGCAATGGTCATAGAGGGCAGAGAGGTGGCCGAGCCAATCAGCCGAACCAAGAGAACGCCAATTCGAGTCTCCCCGGGCAGCTTGAGAGGATGACCAACGTCCTTCTTCTCCTCCGTAACAATCTTAATGAAGTCGAAGAAGATCGCCAGGCACGCATCTTGGAGCATAGAGATAGGAGTAAACTTTCTACCCGACCATTTGCACCAATCGGGCGACCAGCGACGCGTGATGTGAAAGCTCGCGTGAGCCAAGTCGTCTGATCGGTGCAAATGGTCGAGTAGAAAGTTTACTCCATAGAGATAGAGTCCAAAGCATTATTGATTGGTGTGCGAAGGTGGCTGCCCTTTATTGTTTACCCTTGCCGCTCCTCATGACCATTGTNAATGGTCGGGTAGAAAGTTTACTCCATAGAGATAGAGTCCAAAGCATTATTGATTGGTGTGCGAAGGTGGCTGCCCTTTATTGTTTACCCTTGCCGCTCCTCATGACCATTGTAGCGGAGGGTAGCATTCATGGGCTCTGTGAGGGAAACAATGATGATAAGGCGGTTGAAGCAGAAAAGGATCCGGAAAACAAAGTCAAAATGGAGAACTATACTACATAAGCGAAGGAAAAGACGCAAGCCACCAACCTCCTTGCAGTTGGAACCAATGGGAAGCAGAAAAGGATCCGGAAATCAAAGTCAAAATGGAGAACTATACTACATAAGCGAAGGAAAAGACGCAAGCCACCAACCTCCTTGCAGTTGGAACCAATGGCGACAAGTGTGGCAAGCTGGAAGGTCCCAAAGTCAAGGACGTGTCCACCGCTCCCACGTCGCATTCATACTCTGGTCCACATGTCAAGTAGTTCTCTTTTACTATTATGTTCATGTCTTCTTTTGGGTTTTGTCTTAGGTCAGACCTTGCCACACGGCGGATTGTCTCTTTTTTGGGTTTCTTGTTTTTGGCTTTGATAAATAGTAATTTTTATCACAGAGATGTAAGAGTGGTTTTTCTCCTATGGAGAGGCCTGCACATTGGTATATTATGTTGTTTTCTCGTGATGGGAGGCACATCATCCTGGCCGAGTTTGGGGCTCAACCCTTCCACCTTGAGACAACCTTCAGACTGGTTTTCTTTTTGCATCGTGTTCGGGGATTTGCAGACTCGCCAAAGGGTCGGGACAAGTATCCGTACTTGGCATACTTCTCTTTTGAGGCTATTGCCCGTGCGAGTCACTCGGGTAGAGCCAAATGCTGGTTCATAGGGGTCTCTGACCTTCTCGAATTAGTAGGCATTTAGACAGATCATCTTCCTTTGTTCTGGTATTCTCTATATGCTCTCGGCCATCTCCTACCTACCTTACAAGAGTTAAACAAGATTATCAAGGAGGATATATACAGGTAGTTTATCGAGGTTTCCTAGGTCAATCCTCTGGGAGGGTTGCGCCCAAAGATCGCATTTTATGCTAAGCACTTCCTGGAAATAAAAGACGGGCTCATTGTCCGACCCCAGTACATGTTCTGTCACTTGATGGATGCTTTTCGTATCCCTCTCGGGCAGTTCATAGTAGGATACCATAGACTTCGGGTAGAGACAGATCACAAGATTGATAGACCTGACAGGATTTTCCAAGTTTGTCATCTACAGGAAATGGACACTGAGATGNTTCAGAGTAGGATACCATAGACTTCGGGTAGAGACAGATCACAAGATTGATAGACCTGACAGGATTTTCCAAGTTTGTCATCTACAGGAAATGGACACTGAGATGCACTTTCTTTTCAGATGCCCCATATACTACGAGATCAGAGGACGATTCCATTGTTTGTTCAGAGGCTCTCGGACCCTAGCAGACTTTTTCAAGTACCCTGATCAGAGATGTTTAGCACTCTATCTACAAGAAGCTTTCCGGTTTCGAGCACATATTCTTGAGCCTCTCACCAAACCTAGCACCACACAAAAGATCGCTACATTTTTCAGCGTACTGCCACCAGCCAAGGGCACCAAGAGACCAACCGACATGGAGGCTGAGCCAGTTTCTAGATCAGTGGGGATCCGTGGGATCACAGCTCAACCCACGAGATCTCAACAACAAATTCGTACAAGACCTCCCCCGAAGAGACGAACTAGATCCTCCAGATCTCAACATCATGCAAACTCCTCTCGACAACAACTCAGTAGACAACCCGCATCCTCATCGAGCCAACAAACTCTACTGAACTTTCCCCAAATTTCCTCATTCAACCTCAGATGTTAGGAGTACTGGACCATCTTGACCCTAGTCACCCCGAGATCTTCTCCCCCTAAACACCTCCGTCCATCTTGGCCCTAGTTTTATTTTTCACTCATTTAAGCTCTTGCTAAGTAGGTAAAATCCTTCAAATGATTCTGTTTTCTTGAACATGTTTCTTTTACTTATTCTAAACTCATAAAGCTATGGGTTCCCTCAAATCTGATCATTTGATTGGTTATGTAAGTCAATGAAAATGAAAACCATTTATTCTTGATGATGACATAAAAGAACATGAAATAAATAACAAAATGTGAACATAAAGAAAAATAAAGAGATGATGTTTGACATTAAAAAATTAAGATTCATGTTATGTTCATCAAAAGCGGGCATTAAGTAACATGGTTGGTATTTTTAATTCAAGAGGGAGTTTTGTTTAAATTAAAATTCCCATATATCTTTTTCACACGATTAAAAAAAAAAAAAAACCCTAAAAACACTCCCATGTCTTACTGTCACATTAACATGAATCTTAATATTTTAATGTCCTATCTTATTATCACATTAACATAAATCTTAATATTTTAATAAAACATAAATGATCACATTAACATGAATCTTAATATTTTAATAAAATATAAATTATTACATTAACATGAATCTTAATATTTTAATAAGACATAATCTAATTTTAATTGCATTACGTGTGATTTGTCATTATTATAATAATTTTAATTTTTAATTTAATTTTGGAATTATTTATTAATGTATTTTATTTAAAATATTTTATATTTAATTTATTATGATATTGAATTATTTAGAAATATTAATAATATTGGATTTGTGATTTAATATTCAATTTGTTTATGATTAAGGAAATTCATATTGTTAATTGAAGCCATGCATTATGTTCATTTTTCTAAGCATTATGTTCATTTTTTTAAGGATTTTAACTATGTAATGCTAATACTAATATTTGATGTGTAATTATGTTGTTTTTTGGGGGGTTGCTCTTTGTAACATAATCTTAATTATATCTTTGACTATTTGCTATATATTTTTGAATAGTTTATTTAATTTAAAACTATACTAGTGTATTAAGTATATGTAGAATAAACAAACAATGTTTGGATCCACTTGGGATCAATATAAGAAGGCGAAGCTACTACACCAAACACCATGGCATCAACAATAGTCAAGGATCTACCACATCGTGACAAATACATAAATAATAGACTGATAGATTCATTGATCAAATACATGGAAGTATGAAACAACACAATCTCGATTCTGCAATCCATAGTCCCAGATGCATCACATATCACTGATGGATATGATCAAAAAATACAAAAACAATTCAATAACCAGGATCTATATGATAACTATAACCATAATATTATAAATTTTATCATCATGATAAGCACGAAATATACACTAGAGCTTAATGTTAAGTAAGATCTGGAATGTTTGGAGATCAATCAAGTTCTGTAAGAACCCCCACAATCCCTATGGAAAACATGATCTAAAAAATATAGAATGATCTTATAACATCAGAAGAAAGATGAGTAAGTCAACGAGTAAGTTGATTCCCATCCCATCACTGCTGAAAAAATTGGACTAGCTCTTCCTTGGAAAGGATGCCATCAACAAAATGTTGACTGATTAATGTACTCTCTAAGTCCTGTAATGCCGATTTGGTAATACCGTTAGCTTCCTGGTTATGCTTCCTATATATATGTTGGAAAGTAATGCTTATGAACTCTACTATCAAGCACCTAATTTTCTCCTGCAAAAAACTCATAATCAAAACCTGCAAATCTCCACTACCTGTAAACAAACAATATTCTTTAGTCTCGCAAAAAAAATTAGCATCCATAAAGCCAACAATTTGCTTCTTGTGTTTGTTCTAGCCCCACAATTTAGAATAAGTTTGAAATAATTGGGGTCCACCATCCACAACACAGCTCCAGCTCTACCACGACTAGCATTACATTGTGAAGCTCCATCAAAGTATCCTCTACAACAATCCACATTACAATTAGGAGGAATGAGCCTATTCAAAGGGGACATATGTGATATATGATTTGATTGACATTATTTGAAAGTGACCACAACCCTACTACCCACTAAAGCAACTGGGCAATTGATCCCTTCAAACAAAATTATGTTCCTAGCTTTCCAAATCTCCCATCAAATGTAGCCGAGCAACTCAATCGAGGCCTTGTTATTATTGATCCAAGATTGGAAACATGATGAAAGAGGGGCCAAAAATCAATCCCAAGACAGATTACAAATACCTTGCAAGTGAAACCATAGAAAATCAACAAATGTTCCACATAGTACTCCTCTGCACAACCACACAAAATACAAATGTTAGGGTCAACACCACCCCTCTTCTAATAATTATCCTAGGTAAGAATGGGATTGCTCAAATCCAACCAAATAAATAGTTTGATTTTTAATGGTACTGACCACTTCCAGACCCTTTGAACCACCAAAGATTGTCCTCCATCACATCATCCATTAAGGCATTATATGCAAGTTTGGCACTAATCACACCAATATTCACATTCCAAGTCTAACACAAAGTATCCTCTCCCTCAGCAAGGTGAATACCACCCTTTTGGAGACCCCATATATACTCCTTCCATTCCCCACACGGGGTTCTAGTGAGTCCCAACTGATGAGCATCAAGCCACTTATGTCCAGTAGGCACAACACCCCTAGGAACAACCACCGGATCAAGAGTAAAAATACCATTTGATTTCAGGACCGCAACCAATCCAAGAGATCATTTATATACATTGGGATCACCAACAGTTGGGTCCTCACCAACCCTGATAGAACAACCATTCTCAACTTTCCAGGCTAACCAGTTACCCAGAATCTGAAATGAAGAAACCAAAATAGAGATATTTTTGAAATATTTATTAGCTATGACCCGGTGTTAGAGACTGTAAATAAAAGGACCCTACCACAACCATTTGGCATAAAGGGCCTACACAAACAAGAATATATATTTTTACCGCCCATCCACACATCTGATTAGGCCGAGCCACACTTTCCCAACTAAACGAATAGAATTTAAATTTATTAATATCCCCAACCATAAAGGTTAAAGACGTTTATGTGAATGACAGAAAAAATTGCTTTGGGAATTTTGCGGTGACAACCAATATACCGAAAGATTCACCAAAATTGATTTAACAAGTGTAACTATGCCTCCAAGAGATAGAGACAATCGTCTCATGCAATAGTGGTTAATCCTTTTATCAAATCTCTTAAGAAGCCAATGCCAGTCACCACACTGTAGTTATTTGGTTTGATAAAATGCCCCATGTATTTTGTATCGCAATAAAGAGATGACACCTGGAAGGGCAACATCGGGTTAATTTGCATCACAATAAGCAAACACTTTACTAGGCTACCTTGGGAATAAAAATTAACACTTCTTAAGAATTAAAGAAAGTCAAATGGGATAATAAAAATGATGAATCACATAGATTAATTGGAATGCCCATTTGTAATGAGCTAGGAATGTCCATCTCTAATGATCTGCAAAAACAAGATATAGCTTGACAATTGGTGAAACCATGTTTAGCATAATGAGATTTGAGTTAACTAGCTTGAAAACAATTGATTTTTCTTGCTTTAAAAATCATCTATTTAAGTTTAAAGCACTTAGACTTTTACATGAAGAATGTAAGATCCCAAAGAACAATGAACAATTTATATAGGTTATTCTTGTTAATCTTCGCAATGCTTGTTATGTTATTGCGTAGAGAGACACACTTTCTAAATCCCACTTGGTGAAATGTGTCAAGTGTGTCACATATATGGACTCAAAATAAAAAGAAATTAATATAAAAAGAGATATTGAAAGAGATTGATTATGAAGCTTCATAAATTTCCTTTTGGCTTTCAGGATTCTGTGAGTCTTCAAGATGATCTGATTTTGGGTTCCTGGTCTAATATGATGTTGTGATCCCAAGTAGTGAGAGAATCTAGATGATCATAAGTCTAATTCTTGAAATAAATAATGAACAAGGATAATTAAAAATACATGCATAGGAAGTTAGCACATTCATTAAAAAATTAATATACATTGATATACATAAAAATTAAAAGCATATCTCTTGAATGGTGATTGTGCCTTTCCCATGTAAAGATTTTATGAATTAAATTTCAACTTAATTTATTTAGTTGGTTTGATGATTTGACTAAAATTTTTCCAAATTTTTATATATTTGTCTTATTAGTTGACTAAATTTTATCGAAATTTTATACATGTGTCTAATTAGTTTCCTACATTTTTTCTCTATTATATTAATGAATTTATTCATTTTATATATTTAGTTTAAAATATACTATGCTCCTCCTAAATTTTATACTTTGTTTAATTAGTTGTCAAATTTTTTTATTTCATACATTAGTTGTCAAAATTTTCTACATTATTTTTTAAATAGTTGTCTCAATTTTCTCTCCATTATATATTATAGAATTTATTTATTTTATATTTTTAATTTAAAATATACTTGGCGCACTTAATCACTAATTAAAAACTTGTATGTCTTAGCATCAACAAATATTATTTTTTATTTAGCTTTATCTGAAAATGATATTTAATTTAAAAAAATTAAATGAATAAAAAAATGATTCAAAGATTTATGTTGAAAACTTATAAGTTTATAATCATAAATTATAAATAAATTGAAAAAAATTGAAAAAATAAAAACAAAATAATAATTAAAAATTAAATTTAATCAAAAAAAATAATATAAATATTAATCTTCTCCATTTTCAAATCCAAAAAGTCCTATAAACACTCCAGAGTGTTTTTGTAATTCTTTGGAAGACTACAACCTGAAAATGAATCCTTTTGTCTCTGCATGATTCTTTGACTTCTATGTGTTCTTATCAATGAATCCAAAATCATAAAGCTATGTGTTCTTGTCAAACCATTTCATTGGGTAGGCAAAGTTGGCAAGTCAATGAAAAGAAAAACCATTTATTTTAATGTTGGCATCTGAACATGAACAAAAGATAATGAAAGGGAAAACCATTTAGTTTGGTTTGATGTTGATATAGTAATATGAAACAGAAAGTATATATATATATATATATCACAAAGTTGGTGATAGAGTGTTTTTCTTTATTTTTTTTTATGATGCTTTGGGTTGAATCTTTTATTAGTCCTATGTAGGACGACACTGATAGGCTTAGGGCATTCTTAGTTTATGATCTTTATTTAAAAAATTTGGAGGGTTGTTTATTGATATTGATTATAATAAAATGATAAATAAATTATGTTTTTTTGCATTAATATATTATTTAAGTAACCAATTTGTGAGGGCGGTGGATTGTTTTCTAGGTTTTGACCATGTAATATATTGGTGTACAACCATTCTTTGTTTGTTTTCCTAGGTGTTAAACTTTTGTGCATATATTTTTTTAGTTACAATAATAATATTTCTAGTGTATTTACAACTTTTTAAATTTTACCTTAATTTTTTTCCCAATCACTCAAGCTACAACCATTTATATAAGAAATGAGATATACACTTTCAATTTTTTTTAAATGTCCATTTTAATAATCATTTCAGTTTGTCTATAAATGTTTTCTATTTGTATTTATAATTTAAACCATTTTTATGTGCATGTGTTATTTGTTATGCATTTTTTGTCAACTTTATCTTGTATGTGTGTCCTCTTTTTCATGCACTTTGTGATCTTAACAAATTAAAAAAAAGAAGAATGGGAATTGCTCAAATCCAACCAAATAATTAGTTTGATTTTTAATGGTACTGACAAAGACCCCTTTGAACCACCAAAAACTGTCCTTAGTCACATCATCCATTAAGGCATCGTATGCAAGTTTGGCACTAATCGCACCAATATTCACATTCCAAGACTAACACAAAGTATCCTCTCCCTCAGCAAGGTGAATACCACCCTTTTGGAGACCCCATATATACTCCTTCCATTCCCTACACAGGGTTCTAGTGAGGCCCACCTAATGAGCATTAAGCCACCGATGTCTAGTAGACACAAAACCCCCAGGAACAACCACATGATCAAGAGTAAAAATGCCATTTGATTTGATGACTACAAAAAATCCAAGAGATAATTTATATACATTGGGATCACCAACTATTGGGTCCTCACCAGCTGATGCAGGAGCATCGTGGCATGCCAGCAATGTGATGAGTTGGTCACATGTTGAGGCATCTTTTGTAATTGTTTTGTGTTGAGTCATAGTCTGATTAGTGGCGTAGGAATCATTGCGAATCATGACTCCCTATGTGGAGATCAAGTTGCCGGTAGTTTGTTTCAAACAAGGACGTTTTCAACATGCGTCGTAGTGTTTGTTTTCAGTTGCAGGACCACTCCGGAATAGAGTAGCAATTTAGTTTAAATAGACAGTTTAGAGATGTAGAGGGGGTTCTGCTCTTCAGCATTTAGAATTCTGAATTTGCAGAGAAGAGGACAGACCTGTGTCTAATTCCTACTTGTAAATATTTTGAAGAGTCGAAAGAAGACAGATCCAAGCTATGTGCATTTTCCTTTGATTGCTTAATAGAAGGATTAACCATGTATATGTTGGGTTGTTAGCCTTTATGCATGTACTGTGTTGAACTGTGTATAAATTACAGAGCCGACTTTGGCATTTTCCTAAACATTTGAGTATTTCTGAGAATTTACTGTATTCACGCATCAATTTCTTGCTTGAATAGTTGAAGTAGAGTGTAGATGCATGCATAAGAGTGTTAGGCTAAAGAATCAGGGCGATCACAAGCTGGATTGATCAATACCATGATCAATCGGCGCAACCTGCATAGCTTCTGTCATTAACAAGCTTTGCAGAGAATGAACGGTGGAGATTGAGTCCGCAAATGAAGATCTGACGGCCCAGAAGAAGCCTACAACGAAAGTTGTGAGGAATTTAACAAATCCGTAGAGATTTGAGAGGTCCGCACCAAAAGTAGATCAACAGTCGAAGTGAAGGCCACAAAGATCAGATGGTTAGGAGAATTGCGGAGAAGAAATTGCGGGGAAGCAGCTTTGGAAAGTTGGCATCCCGCATCCCACAACCTGCTTGCAGAAACATAATTGTGGGAAGGAAAGTTGCGAGGGAACAATTTGGATAATTGACACCCCGCATCCCACAACCTGCTTGCGGAAACTCTGTTGTGGGGACAGAATTGCAGAAAGGTTTGTTACGGGAGTAGAACTGCAGGAAGACAGTTTTAGAGTAGAATTTTGCCATTAGGTTAAATTTGGTAGTCCTACTAAGTGTAGGAGTCACTAGATCCTGGAAGTGTTGATTGGGTTGGCTGAGGTCTATACCCACTTGCACCAGTTTTGGTATCAGAGCGGGAAGAGATTTCTTGTTGAAGAATTCCACGGTTGAGATTGTGGGTAGAATTTTTGAAGGAGCAAGAAGGAGCTCGTGTGAGAAAGAAGCGTCACCGTAGAATCCTGGAAAGAGCCAAGAAAATTGCTCAAGAGGTTCTAGATAGAGGACCATCGTTGCCAAAATACCAAGGGCCGAGAAGAGGCTTGGTGAGGTAAGTTGTAACCGTGTTAAAGAGAACTGTTATTGTAGAGGCTTAGTGTGAGAAGATGGTTGCACACATTGGAAGAGTGAGAGGTCGTGACAGAGGTCGACCAAGAGGGAACATAGAAGTTCTAGAGGAAATGAGGGAGTTAAGGGTGCATATGGAAGCCATGGAAACAAACAGATGAAGAGACCCAGAAGCAGGGGATGTAAGTGAACCTAAGGATGAAGAGCAAAGAGAAGAAGTTTCACATGTGCAGGAAACACCAGAGTTAATATATTTCAGATCTATTCTGGGAGTGACTTCAAGGCTGAGACTGGAGATGCCTACCTATGATGGAAGTCTCGTCACAGAGCATCTCATTGACTGGATCAGTGAGCTGGATAAGTACTTTGAGTACGATGAGGTAGAAGAAGATAAGAGAGTCAGATTGGCTGTGACGAGATTGAAAGGGCATGCATCCTTGTGGTGGGATAGTGTGCAAAAAGAAAGGAGGAGGAAGAATAAGTCGTTGATAAAGAGATGGGATAGAATGGTAGCAAATATGAGGGCTAAGTTCTTGCCCAAAGATTACCAGTTAATTATGTATAGACAAGTACAAAACCTTAGGCAAAGATTGTTAACGGTGAGAGAGTACACTGAAGAGTTCTACAAAGTAAACCTAAGGGCTGGATATGTGGAATATTCAACAGAGAAGGCTGATAGGTATGTAAATGGTCTAAGCATGGATATCCAAGAAGAGATCAGCATGATATCTCCCATAATGATGGAGGAGGTGTATTAGTGTGCCTTGAGGGCAGAAGAAAATATAGCGAGGAAGCAGAGCTTCAATAGAGGTCGTGGTTCAGCCAGAGGAAGAGGGCAAGCGACTAGAAGAGGAAGATTTGGAGAGCAAAGAGGAGAGTCCAGTAACTCTAACCAACAAGAGCAACATGGTAGAGGAGGTGATTCTATGTTAGGGTTAACCTTGACTTGAGATCAAGTCAAAGGTGGTTAGGTCTAGCACATGGTTTGGGCACATGGTTTGTTGTAGCCCATGGTATTGTCCCATGGTATTGCATGTGATTAAGCCTTTATAAGGCTTGAGGAGGCTCCATTGTATAGCGGCCTGGAGGTGAGCGGTGGCTAGCTCATTTGGTTCGGATGGCCGATTTTGGCCATGTAATGAAGATCTTCATTGGTGTTGGTTTTCCCCGCATGGGGTTTCTAAGGTATATTATGTGTCTATCTTGAATGTTGCTTGCAATGTTTATTTTCTCGCATATTGTTATTTAATGATGCTCAGTTTTTAATCTAACAACTGGTATCAGAGCCATGGTTTGGCTTGGTTATGCTCGTTGGTGTTTCTATGTTGAATCAACATGTAGGGTGCATGTTCGGTGGTACCCGACACCCTAGCAGTAATTTTTTGGTCCATGTGAAACTTAGCCGTAGGCAATTTTGGATTTTTCTGGATGCTAAAAGCACAAGGTATCCCTCTTATGCGCAAAGAGGGATGTTGCATCATGTGTGGAATGAACCACTAGGTAGGTGCGAGGGTGGCGGGAGTACTCGTAGCCTAGCTTGATGTGGATCGGAGAGGTTGAGTCTTCGATTGTGGGAGAAATTTGAGATGGTTTAATCTCGGTTTTGGGACCAAGATTGATGAGCCATGTATGTGAAGAGAATTCCTAGAGAACTGGCGGTTACAGTGGCCGATGACCCATGTAATCCGGTAGATGGTTTTTTCTTTATATGGACATCAATGACAGATTTTGGATGTAGGTACAAAGGGAGCATGGAAAAAGACGAGCAAGGAAGCGAGCATTGAAAGCGAGAGGATGAAGCAACGGATGGTGATGGTGTAGTCACCATGAAGGCACATGAAAAAAATACAATATAACGATGAGCGAGAAAATAAACATTGCAAGCAACATTCAAGATAGACACACAATATACCCTGGAAACCCCATGCAGGGAAAACCAGCATCAATGAAGATCTTCATTACATGGCCAAAACCGGCCATCCAGGCCAAGTGAGCTAGCCACCGCTCACCTCCAGGCCTGTATACAATGGAGACTCCTCAAGCCTTATAAAGGCTTAATCACATGCAATACCATGGGATACAACAAACCATGTGCCCAAACCATGTGCTAGACCTAACCACCTTTGAATCAATCTCAAGTCAAGGTTAACCCTAACAATCCCCCCTTTAAACTTGACTTGGAGTAATCACCAACTCCCCTCAAAGTTTTATCGAGGAATCTCACATACACCCCCCTATCACTTAGGTCTATCTCTCGACTTTACCGGTGAGTTACCAGGGGTATGCATGCCTTACCAGGTCTTACAGCCATATGCCTATTTACATGCAAACCGCTCCATTACATTTTTTTTTCATGTGCCTTCATGGTGACTATACCATCACCATCAGTTGCTTCATCCTCTCGCTTTCAATGCTTACTTCCTTGCTCGTCTTTTTCCATGCTCCCTTTGTACCTACATCCAAACTCTGTCATTGATGTCCATATAAAGAAAAAACCATCTACCGGATTACATGGGTCATCGGCCACTGTAACCGCTAGTTCTCTAGGAATTCTCTTCACATACATGGCTCATCAATATTGGTCCCAAAACCGAGATTAAACCATCTCACATTTCTCCCGCAATCGAAGACTCAACCTCTCCAATCCACATCAAGCTAGGCTACGAGTACTCCTGCCACCCTCGTACCTACCTAGTGGTTCATTCCACACTTGATGCAACATCCCTCTTTGCGCATAAGAGGGATACCTTGTGCTTTTAGCATCCAGAAAAATACAAACTTGCCTACGGCTAAGTTTCACATGGACCAAAAAATTACTGCTAGGGTGTCGGGTACCACCGAACATGCACCCCACAATTTGATTCAACATAGAAACACCAACGAGCATAACCAAGCCAAACCATGGCTCTGATACCAGTTGTTAGGTTAAAAACCGAGCATCATTAAATAACAATATGCGAGAAAATAAACATTGCAAGCAACATTCAAGATAGACACACAATATACCCTAGAAACCCCATGCGGGGAAAACCAACACCAATGAAGATCTTCATTGCCTGTGTGAGTCACTCGGGTAGAGCCAAATGCTGGTTCACATGGATCTCTGACCTTCTCGAATTAGTAGGCATTCAGACAGATCATCTTCCTTTGTTCTGGTATTCTCTATATGCTCTCGACCATCTCCTACCTACCTTACAAGAGTTAAACAAGATTATCAAGGAGGATATATACAGGTACTTTACCCAGGTTACCTAGGTCAATCCTTCGGGAGGGTTGCGCCCAAAGATGGCCTTTTATGCTAAGCACTTCCTGGAAATAAAAGACGGGCTCATTGTCCGACCCCAGTACATGTCCCGTCACTGGATGGATGCTCTTCGTATCCCTCTCGGGCAGTTCAGAGTAGGATACCATAGACTTCGGGTAGAGACGGATCACAAGATTGATAGACTTGACAGGATTTTCCAAGTTTGTCATCTATAGTAAATGGAAACTGAGATGCACTTTCTTTTCAAATGCCCCATATACTACGAGATCAGAGGACGATTCCATTGTTTGTTCAGAGGCTCTCGGACCCTAGCAGAATTTTTCAAGTACCCTGATCAAAGATGTTTAGCACTCTATCTACAAGAAGCTTGCCGGTTTCGAGCACATATTCTTGAGCCTCTCACCAAACCTAGCACCACACAGAAGATCACGACATTTTTCAGCGTACTGCCACCAGCCAAGGGCACCAAGAGACCAACCGACATGGAGGCTGAGCCAGTTTCTAGATCAGTGGGGATCCGTGTGATCACAGCTCGACCCACGAGATCTCAACAACAAATCCATACAAGACCTCCCCCGAAGAGACGGACTAGATCCTCCAGATCTCAACATCATGCAAACTCCTCTCGACAACAACTCAGTAGACAACCCGCATCCTCATCGAGCCAACAAACTCTACTGAACTTTCCCCAATTTTCCTCATTCAACCTCGGATGTTAGGAGTACTGGACCATCTTGACCCTAGTCACCCCGAGATCTTCTCGGTCTAAACACCTTCGTCCATCTTGGCCCTAGTTTTATTTTTTAACTCGTTTAATCTCTTGCTAAGTATGTAAAATCCTTCAAGTGATTCTGTCTTCTTGAACATGTTTCTTTTACTTATTCTAAACTCATAAAGCTATGGGTTCCCTCAGATCTGACCATTTGATTTGTTATGTAAGTCAATGAAAATGAAAACCATTTATTTTGATGATGACATAAAGAACATGAAATAAATATCAAAATGTGAACATAAAGAAAAATAATGACCATTTGATTTGTTATGTAAGTCAATGAAAATGAAAACCATTTATTTTGATGATGACATAAAGAACATGAAATAAATAACAAAATGTGAACATAAAGAAAAATAAAGAGATGATGTTTGACATTAAAAAATTAAGATTCATGTTATGTTCATCAAAAGCGGCCATTAAGCAACATGGTTGGTATTTTTAATTCAAGAGGGAGTTTTGTTTAAATTAAAATTCCCATATATCTTTTTCAGACCATTAAAAAAAAACCCTAAAAACACTCCCATATCTTACTATCACATTAACATGAATCTTAATATTTTAATAAAACATAAATTATTACATTAACATGAATCCTAATATTTTAATAAGACATAATCTAATTTTAATTGCATTACGTGTGATTTGTCATTATTATAATAATTTTAATTTTTAATTTAATTTTGGAATTTTTTATTAATTTATTTTATTTAAAATATTTTATATTTAATTTATTATGATATTGAATTATTTAGAAATATTAATAATATTGGATTTGTGATTTAATATTCAATTTGTTTATGATTAGGGAAATTCATATTGTTAATTGAAGCCATGCATTATGTTCATTTTTCTAAGCATTATGTTCATTTTTCTAAGGATTTTAACTATGTAATGCTAATACTAATATTTGATGTGTAATTATGTTGTTTTTTTGGGGGTTTGCTCTTTGTAACATAATCTTAATTATATCTTTGACTATTTGCTATATATTTTTGAATAGTTTATTTAATTTAAAACTATACTAGTGTATTAAGTATATGTAGAATAAACAAACAATGTTTGGATCCACTTGGGATCAATATAAGAAGGCGAAGCTACTACACCAAACACCATGGCATCAACAATAGTCAAGGATCTACCACATCGTGACAAATCCATAAATAATAGACTGATAGATTCATTGATCAAATACATGGAAGTATGAAACAACACAATCTCGATTCTGCAATCCATAGTCCCAGATGCATCACATATCACTGATGGATATGATCAAAAAATACAAAAACAATTCAATAACCAGGATCTATATGATAACTATGACCATAATATTATAAATTTTATCATCATGATAAGCACGAAATATACACTAGAGCTTAATGTTAAGTAAGATCTGGAATGTTTGGAGATCAGTCAAGTTCTGTAAGAACCCCCACAATCCCTATGGAAAACATGATCTAAAAAATATAGAATGATCTTATAACATCAGAAGAAAGATGAGTAAGTCAATGAGTAAGTTGATTCCCATCCCATCACTGCTGAAAAAATTGGACTAGCTCTTCCTTAGAAAGGATGCCATCAACAAAATGTTGACTGATTAATGTACCCTCTAAGTCCTGTAATGCCGATTTGGTAATACTGTTAGCTTCCTAGTTATGCTTCCTCTATATATGTTGGAAAGTAATGCTTATGAACTCTACTATCAGGCACCTAATTTTCTCCTGCAAAAAACTCATAATCAAAACCTGCAAATCTCCACTACCTGTAAACAAACAATATTCTTTAGTCTCGCAAAAAAAATCAACATCTATAAAGCCAACAATTCGCTTCTTGTGTTTGTTCTAGCCCCACAATTTAGAATAAGTTTGAAATAATTAGGGTCCACCATCCACAAAACCGCTCCAGCTCTACCACGACTAGCATTACATTCTGAGGCTCCATCAAAGTATCCTCTACAACAATCCACATTACAGTTAGGAGGAATGAGCCTATTCAAAGAGGACATATGTGATATATGATTTGATTGACATTATTTGAAAGTAACCACAACCCTACTACCCACTAAAGCAACTGGGCAATTGATCCCTTCAAACAAAATTATGTTCCTAGCTTTCCAAATCTCCCATCAAATGTAGCCGAGCAACTCAACCGAGGCCTTGTTATTATTGATCCAAGATTGGAAACATGATGAAAGAGGGGCCAAAAACCAATCCCAAGACAGATTACAAATACCTTGCAAGTGAAACCATAGAAAATCAACAAATATTCCACATAGTACTCCTCCGCACAACCACACAAAATACAAATGTTAGGGTCAACACCACCCCTCTTCTAATAATTATCTTAGGTAAGAATGGGATTGCTCAAATCCAACCAAATAAATAGTTTGATTTTTAATGGTATTGACCACTTCCAGACCCTTTGAACCACCAAAGATTGTCCTCCATCACATCATCCATTAAGGCATCATATGCAAGTTTGGCACTAATCACACCAATATTCACATTCCAAGACTAACACAAAGTATCCTCTCCCTTAGCAAGGTGAATACCACCCTTTTGGAGACCCCATATATACTCCTTCCATTCCCCACATGGGGTTCTAATGAGTCCCAACTGATGAGCATCAAGCCACTAATGTCCAGTAGACACAACACCCCTAGGAACAACCACCAGATCAAGAATAAAAATACCATTTGATTTCAGGACCGCAACCAATCCAAGAGATCATTTATATACATTGGGATCACCAACAGTTGGGTCCTCACCAACCCTGATAGAACAACCATTCTCAACTTTCCAGGCTAACCAGTTACCTAGAATCTGAAATGAAGAAACCAAAATAGAGATATTTTTGAAATATTTATCAGCTATGACCCGATGTTATAGACTATAAATAAAAGGACCCCACCGCAACCATTTGGTATAAAGGGCTTGCACAAACAAGAATATATATTTTTACCGTCCATCCACACATCTGATTAGGTCGAGCCACACTTTCCCAATTAAATGAATAGAATTTAAATTTATTAATATCCTCGACCATAAAGGTTAAAGACGTTTATGTGAATGACAGAAAAAATTGCTTTAGGAATTTTGCGGTGACAACCAATATACCGAAAGATTCACCAAAATTGATTTAACAAGTGTAACTATGCCTCCAAGAAAGAGAGAAAATCGTCTCATGCAATAGTGGTTAATCCTTTTATCAATTCTCTTAAGAAGCCAATGCCAATCACCACACTGTAGTTATTTGGTTTGATAAAATGCCCCATGTATTTTGTATCGCAATAAAGAGATGACACCTGGAAGGGCAACATCTGGTTAATTTGCATCACAATAAGCAAACACTTTACTAGGCTACCTTGGGAATAAAAATTAACACTTCTTAAGAATTAAAGAAAGTCAAATGGGATAATAAAAATGATGAATCACATAGATTAATTGAAATGCTCATTTGTAATGAGCTAGGAATGTCCATCTCTAATAATCTGCAAAAACAAGATATAGCTTGACAATTGGTGAAAACCATGTTTAGCATAATGAGATTTGAGTTAACTAGCTTGAAAACAATTGATTTTTATTGCTTTAAAAATCATCTATTTAAGTTTAAAGCACTTAGACTTTTACATGAAGAATGTAAGATCCCAAAGAACAATGAACAATTTATATAGGTTATTCTTGTTAATCTTCGCAATGGTTGTTATGTTATTGTGTAGAGAGACACGCTTTCTAAATCCCACTTGGTGAAATGTGTCAAGTGTGTCACATATATGGACTCAAAATAAAAAGAAATTAATATAAAAAGAGATATTGAAAGAGATTGATTATGAAGCTTTCCCAATTTTCCTTTTGGCTTTCAGGATTCTGTGAGTCTTCAAGATGATCTGATTTTGGGTTCCTGGTCTGATATGATGATATGATCCCAAGTAGTGAGAGAATGTAGATGATCATAAGTCTAATTCTTGAAATAAATAATGAACAAGGATAATTAAAAATACATGCATAGGAAGTTAGCACATTGATTAAAAATTTAATAACATTGATATACATAAAAATTAAAAGCATATCTCTTGAATCGTGAGTGTGCCTTTCACATGTAAAGATTTTATGTTTTAACTTGATTTATTTAGTTGGTTTACTTAATTTTTACATAATTAGTACTTTAATTTTTATGCATTTATTTAATTGATGATTTGCCTAAATTTTTTCCAAATTTTTATATATTTGTCTTATTAGTTGACTAAATTTTATCCGAAATTTTATACATGTGTCTAATTAGTTTCCTACATTTTTTCTCTATTATATTAATGAATTTATTCATTTTATATATTTAGTTTAAAATATACTATGCTCCTCCTAAATTTTATACTTTAATTAGTTGTCAATTTTTTTTATTTTATACATTAGTTGTCAAAATTTTCTATATTTTTTTTAAATAGTTGTCTCAATTTTCTCTCCATTATATATTATAGAATTTATTTATTTTATATTTTAAATTTAAAATATACTTGCCGCACTTAATCACTAATTACAAAGTTGTATGTCTTAGTATCAACAAATATTATTTCTTATTTAGTTTTATCTGAAAAATGATATTTAATTTAAGAAAATTAAATTAATAAAAAAAAATCAAATATTTATGTTGAAAACTTATAAGTTTATAATCATAAACTTATTTTTGTTTTATTAGTTGACTAAATTTTATACATGTGTCTAATTAGTTTCCTACATTTTTTCTCTATTATATTAATGAATTTATTCATTTTATACATTTAGTTTAAAATATACTATGCTCCTCTTAAATTTTATACTTTGTTTAATTAGTTGTCAAATTTTTTTATTTTATACATTAGTTGTCAAAATTTTCTACATTATTTTTTAAATGGTTGTCTCAATTTTCTCTCCATTATATACTATAAAATTTATTTATTTTATATTTTTAATCTAAAATATACTTGGCACACTTAATCACTAATTAAAAAGTTGTATGTCTTACCATCAACAAATATTATTTCTTATTCAGCTTTCTCTGAAAATGATATTTAATTTTAAAAAAAATTAAATTAATAAAAAAATAAATCAAATATTTATGTTGAAAACTTATAAATTTATAATCATAAATTATAAATATAAATAAATAAATTTAAAAAATTAAGAAAATAAAAACAAAATAATAATTAAAAATTAAATTTAACCAAAAAAATTATATAAATATTAATCTTCTCCATTTTCAAATCCAAAAAGTCCTATAAACACTCCAGAGTGTTTTTGTAATTCTTTGGAAGACTACAATCTGAAAATGAATCCTTTTGTCTCTGCATGATTCTTTGACTTCTATGTGTTCTTATCAATGAATCCAAAATCATAAAGCTATGTGTTCTTGTCAAACCATTTCATTGGGTAGGCAAAGTTGGCAAGTCAATGAAAAGAAAAACCATTTATTTTAATGTTGGCATCTGAACATGAACAAAAGATAATGAAAAGCTATGTGTTCTTGTCAAACCATTTCATTGGGTAGGCAAAGTTGGCAAGTGAATGAAAAGAAAAACCATTTATTTTAATGTTGGCATCTGAACATGAACAAAAGATAATGAAAGGGAAAACCACTTAGTTTAGTTTGATGTTGATATAGTAATATGAAACAGAAAGCATATATATATATATATATATCAAAGTTGGTGATAGAGTGTTTTTTTGGTATTTTGTAATAATGCTTTGGTTTGAATCTTTTATTAGTCCTATGTAGGACAACACTTATAAGCTTAGGGCATTCTTAGTTTATGATCTTTATTTAAAAAATATGGAGGGTTGTTTATTGATATTGATTATAATAAAATGATAAATAAATTATGTTTTTTTTTTCATTAATATATTGTTTAAGTAACCAATTTTTGAGGGTGGTGGATTGTTTTCTAGGTTTTTATGTAATACATTGGTGCACAACCATTCTTTGTTTGTTTTTCTAAGGCCTAAAGGTGTTAAACTTTTGTGCATATTTTTTTTAGTTACAATAATAATATCTCTAGTGCATTCATAACTTTTTTAATTTTACCTTAATTTTTTTCCCAGTCACTCAAGCTACAACCATTTATATAAGAAATGAGATATACATTTTCATGTTTTTTAAATGTCCATTTTAATAATCATTTCAGTTTGTCTATAAATGTTTTCTATTTGTATTTATAATTTAAACCATTTTTATGTGCATGTGTTATTTGTTATGCATTTTTTGTCAACTTTATCTTTTATGTGTGTCCTCTTTTTCATGCACTTTGTGATCTTAACAAATTAAAAAAAAAAGAATGGGAATTGCTCAAATCCAACCAAATAATTAGTTTGATTTTTAATGGTACTGACAAAGACCCCTTTGAACCACCAAAAACTGTCCTTAGTCACATCATCCATTAAGGCATCGTATGCAAGTTTGGCACTAATCGCACCAATATTCACATTCCAAGACTAACACAAAGTATCCTCTCCCTCAGCAAGGTGAATACCACCCTTTTGGAGACCCCATATATACTCCTTCCATTCCCTACACAGGGTTCTAGTGAGGCCCACCTAATGAGCATCAAGCCACTGATGTCTAGTAGACACAAAACCCCCAGGAACAACCACATGATCAAGAGTAAAAATGCCATTTGATTTGATGACTGCAAAAATCCAAGAGATAATTTATTTACATTGGGATCACCAACTATTGGGTCCTCACCAGCTGATGCAGGAGCATCATGGCATGCCAGCAATGTGATGAGTTGGTCACATGTTGAGGCATCTTTTGTAATCGTTTTGTGTTGAGTCATAGTCTGATTAGTGGTGTAGGAATCATTGTGAAACGTGACTCCCTATGTGGAGATCAAGTTGCCGGTAGTTTGTTTCAAACAAGGCGTTTTCATCATGCGTCGTAGTGTTTGTTTTCAGTTGCAGGACCACTCCGGAATAGAGTAGCAATTTAGTTTAAATAAACAGTTTAGAGATGTAGAGGGGGTTCTGCTCTTTAGCATTTAGAATTCTGAATTTGCAGAGAAGAGGACAGACCTGTGTCTGATTCCTACTTGTAAATATTTTGAAGAGTCGGAAGAAGAGAGATCCAAGCTATGTGCATTTTCCTTTGATTGCTTAATAGAAGGATTAACCGTGTATATGTTGGGTTGTTAGCCTTTATGCATGTACTGTGTTGAACTGTGTATATATTACAGAGCCGACTTTGGCGTTTTCCTGAACATTTGAGTATTTATGAGAATTTACTGTATTCACGCATCAATTTCTTGCTTGAATAGTTGAAGTAGAGTGTAGATGCATGCATAAGAGTGTTAGGCTAAAGAATCAGGGCGATTACAAGCTGGATTGATCAATACCATGATCAATTGGTGCAACCCGCATAGCTTCTGCCATTAACAAGCTTTGCAGAGAATGAACGGTGGAGATTGAGTCCGTAAATGAAGATCTGACGGCCCAGAAGAAGCCTACAATGAAAGTTGTGAGGAATTTAACAGATCCGTAGAGATTTGAGAGGTCCGCACCAAAAGTAGATCGACGGTCGAAGTGAAGGCCACAAAGATCAGATGGTTAGGAGAATTGCGGAGAAAAAGTTGCGGAGAGGAAATTGAGGGGAAGCAGCTTTGGAAAGTTGGCATCCTGCATCCCACAACCTGCTTGCGGAAACATAATTGTGGGAAGGAAAGTTGCGAGGGAACAATTTGGATAATTGACACCCCGCATCCCACAACCCGCTTGCGGAAACTCTGTCGCGGGGACATAATTGCAGAAAGGTTTGTTACGGGAGTAGAACTGCAGGAAGACAGTTTTAGAGTAGAATTTTGCCATTAGGATAAATTTGGCAGTCCTACTAAGTGTAGGAGTCACTAGATCCTGGAAGTGTTGATTGGGTTGGCTGAGGTCTATACCCACTTGCACCAGTTTTGGTATCAGAGCGGGAAGAGATTTCTTGTTGAAGAATTCCATAGTTGAGAATGTGGGTAGAATTTTTGAAGGAGCAAGAAGGAGCTCGTGTGAGAAAGAAGTGTCACCGTAGAAGCCTGGAAAGAGCCAAGAAAATTGCTCAAGAGGTTCTAGATAGAGGACCATCGTTGCCAAAAGACCAAGGGCCGAGAAGAGGCTTGGTGAGGTAAGTTGTAACCGTGTGAAAGAGAACTGTTATTGTAGAGGCTTAGTGTGAGAAGATGGTTGCACACATTGGAAGAGTGAGAGGTCGTGATAGAGGTCGACCAAGAGGGAACATAGAAGTTCTAGAGGAAATGAGGGAGTTAAGGGTGCATATGGAAGCCATGGAAACAAACAGATGAAGAGACCCAGAAGCAGGGGATGTAAGTGAACCTAAGGATGAAGAGCAAAGAGAAGAAGTTGCACATGTGCAGGAAACACCAGAGTTAATATATTTCAGATCTATTCTGGGAGCGACTTCAAGGCTGAGACTGGAGTTGCCTACCTATGATGGAAGTCTCGTCACGAAGCATCTCATTGACTGGATCAGTGAGTTGGATAAGTACTTTGAGTACGATGAGGTAGAAGAAGATAAGAGAGTCAGATTGGCTGTGACGAGATTGAAAGGGCATGCATCCTTGTGGTGGGATAGTGTGCAAAAAGAAAGGAGGAGGAAGAATAAGTCGTTGATAAAGAGATGGGATAGAATGGTAGCAAATATGAGGGCTAAGTTCTTGCCCAAATATTACCAGTTAATTATGTATAGACAAGTACAAAACCTTAGGCAAAGATTGTTAACGGTGAGAGAGTACACTGAAGAGTTCTACAAAGTAAACCTAAGGGCTGGATATGTGGAATATTCAACAGAGAAGGCTGATAGGTATGTAAATGGTCTAAGCATGGATATCCAATAAGAGATCAACATGATATCTCCCATAATGATGGAGGAGGTGTATTAGTGTGCCTTGAGGGCAGAAGAAAATATAGCGAGGAAGCAGAGCTTCAATAGAGGTCGTGGTTCAGCCAGAGGAAGAGGGCAAGCAACTAGAAGAGGAAGATTTGGAGAGCAAAGAGGAGAGTCCAGTAACTCTAACCAGCGAGAGCAACATGGTAGAGGAGGTGATTCTATGTTAGGGTTAACCTTGACTTGAGATCAAGTCAAAGGTGGTTAGATCTAGCACATGGTTTGGGCACATGGTTTGTTGTAGCCCATGGTATTGTCCCATGGTATTGCATGTAATTAAGCCTTTATAAGGCTTGAGGAGGCTCCATTGTATAGCGGCCTGGAGGTGAGCGGTGGCTAGCTCATTTGGTTCGGATGGCCGATTTTAGCCATGTAATGAAGATCTTCATTGGTGTTGGTTTTCCCCGCATGGGGTTTCCAGGGTATATTGTGTGTCTATCTTGAATGTTGCTTGCAATGTTTATTTTCTCGCATATTGTTATTTAATGATGCTCGGTTTTTAATCTAACAACTGGTATCAGAGCCATGGTTTGGCTTGGTTATGCTCGTTGGTGTTTCTATGTTGAATCAAATTGTAGGGTGCATGTTCGGTGGTACCTGACACCCTAGCAGTAATTTTTTGGTCCATGTGAAACTTAGCCGTAGGCAAGTTTGGATTTTTCTGGATGCTAAAAGCACAAGGTATCCCTCTTATGCGCAAAGAGGGATGTTGCATCATGTGTGGAATGAACCACTAGGTAGGTACGAGGGTGGCAGGAGTACTCGTAGCCTAGCTTGATGTGGATCGAAGAGGTTGAGTCTTCGATTGTGGGAGAAATTTGAGATGGTTTAATCTCGGTTTTGGGACCAAGATTGATGAGCCATGTATGTGAAGAGAATTCCTAGAGAACTGGCGGTTACAGTGGCCGATGACCCATGTAATCCGGTAGATGGTTTTTTCTTTATATGGACATCAATGACAGATTTTGGATGTAGATACAAAGGGAGCATGGAAAAAGACGAGCAAGGAAGCGAGCATTGAAATCGAGAGGATGAAGCAACGGATGGTGATGGTGTAGTCACCATGAAGGCACATGAAAAAAAAAAAAATAACGATGAGCGAGAAAAAAAACATTGCAAGCAACATTCAAGATAGACACACAATATACCCTGGAAACCCCATGCAGGGAAAACCAGCATCAATGAAGATCTTCATTACATGGCCAAAACCGACCATCCAGGTCAAGTGAGCTAGCCACCGCTCACCTCCAGACCTGTATACAATGGAGACTCCTCAAGCCTTATAAAGGCTTAATCACATGCAATACCATTTGACAATACCATGGGATACAACAAACCATGTGCCCAAACCATGTGCTAGACCTAACCACCTTTGACTCGATCTCAAGTCAAGGTTAACCCTAACAATCCCCCCTTTAAACTTGACTTGGAGTAATCACCAACTCCCCTCAAAGTTTTATCGAGGAATCTCACATACACCCCCCTATCACCTAGATCTATCTCTCGACTTTACCGGTGAGTTACCAGGGGTATGCATGCCTTACCAGGTCTTACAGCCATATGCCCATTTACATGCAAATCGCTCCATTACATTATTTTTTTTCATGTGCCTTCATGGTGACTACACCATCACCATCAGTTGCTTCATCTTCTCGCTTTCAATGCTCACTTCCTTGCTCGTCTTTTTCCATGCTCCCTTTGTACCTACATCCAAACTCTGTCATTGATGTCCATATAAAGAAAAAACCATCTACCGGATTACATGGGTCATCGGCCACTGTAACTGCCAGTTCTCTAGGAATTCTCTTCACATACATGGCTCATCAATCTTGGTCCCAAAACCGAGATTAAACCATCTCACATTTCTCCCGCAATCGAAGACTCAACCTCTCCAATCCACATCAAGCTAGGCTACGAGTACTCCTGCCACCCTCGTACCTACCTAGTGGTTCATTCCACACTTGATGCAACATCCCTCTTTGCGCATAAGAGGGATACCTTGTGCTTTTAGCATCCAGAAAAATCCAAACTTGCCTACGGCTAAGTTTCACATGGACCAAAAAATTACTGCTAGGGTGTTGGGTACCACCGAACATGCACCCCACAATTTGATTCAACATAGAAACACCAACGAGCATAACCAAGCCAAACCATGGCTCTGATACCACTTGTTAGGTTAAAAACTATCAATAATATATAACAATATGAGAGAAAATAAACATTGCAAGCAACATTCAAGATAGACACACAATATACCCTGGAAACCCCATGCGGGGAAAACCAACACCAATGAAGATCTTCATTTCCTGTGCGAGTCACTCGGGTAGAGCCAAATGCTGGTTCACAGGGATCTCTGACCTTCTCGAATTAGTAGGCATTCAGACAGATCATCTTCCTTTGTTCTGGTATTCTCTATATGCTCTCGACCATCTCCTACCTACCTTACAGGAGTTAAACAAGATTATCAAGGAGGATATATACAGGTACTTTACCCAGGTTACCTAAGTCAATCCTTCGGGAGGGTTGCGCCCAAAGATGGCCTTTTATGCTAAGCACTTCCTGGAAATAAAAGAAGGGCTCATTGTCCGACCCCAGTACATGTTCCGTCACTGGATGGATGCTCTTCGTATCCCTCTCGGGCAGTTCAGAGTAGGATACCATAGACTTCGGGTAGAGACGGATCACAAGATTGATAGACTTGACAGGATTTTCCAAGTTTGTCATCTACAGTAAATGGAAACTGAGATGCACTTTCTTTTCAAATGCCCCATATACTACGAGATCAGACGACGATTCCATTGTTTGTTCAGAGGCTCTCGGACCCTAGCAGACTTTTTCAAGTACCCTGATCAGAGATGTTTAGCACTCTATCTACAAGAAGCTTGTTGGTTTCGAGCACATATTCTTGAGCCTCTCACCAAACCTAGCACCACACAGAAGATCACGACATTTTTCAGCGTACTGCCACCAGCCAAGGGCACCAAGAGACCAACCGACATGGAGGCTGAGCCAGTTTCTAGATCAGTGGGGATTCGTGTGATCACAGCTCGACCCACGAGATCTCAACAACAAATCCATACAAGACCTCCCCCGAAGAGACGGACTAGATCCTCCAGATCTCAACATCATGCAAACTCCTCTCGACAACAACTCAGTAGACAACCCGCATCCTCATCGAGCCAACAAACTCTACTGAACTTTCCCCAATTTTCCTCATTCAACCTCGGATGTTAAGAGTACTGGACCATCTTGACCCTAGTCACCCCGAGATCTTCTCCGCCTAAACACCTCCATCCATCTTGGCCCTAGTTTTATTTTTCACTCATTTAAGCTCTTGCTAAGTAGGTAAAATCCTTCAAATGATTCTGTCTTCTTGAACATGTTTCTTTTACTTATTCTAAACTCATAAAAGCTATGGGTTCCCTCAGATCTGACCATTTGATTGGTTATGTAAGTCAATGAAAATGAAAACCATTTATTCTGATGATGACATAAAGAACATGAAATAAATAACAAAATGTGAACCTAAAGAAAAATAAAGAGATGATGTTTGACATTAAAAAATTAAGATTCATGTTATGTTCATCAAAAGGGGCATTAAGCAACATGGTTGGTATTTTTAATTCAAGAGGGAGTTTTGTTTAAATTAAAATTCCCATATATCTTTTTCACACGATTAAAAAAAAAACCCTAAAAACACTCCCATATCTTACTATCACATTAACATGAATCTTAATATTTTAATGTCCTATCTTATTATCACATTAACATAAATCTTAATATTTTAATAAAACATAAATTATCACATTAACATGAATCTTAATATTTTAATAAAACATAAATTATCACATTAACATGAATCTTAATATTTTAATGAGACATAATCTAATTTTAATTGCATTACCTGTGATTTGTCATTATTATAATAATTTTAATTTTCAATTTAATTTTGGAATTTTTTATTAATTTATTTTATTTAAAATATTTTATATTGAATTTATTATGATATTGAATTTTTTAGAAATATTAATAATATTTGATTTATGATTTAATATTCAATTTGTTTATGATTAAGGAAATTCATATTGTTAATTGAAGCCATGCATTCTTTTTTTTTTTTAGATGTTAACTAATTGAAGATTCAATTGAAGCCATGCATTATGTTCATTTTTCTAAGCTTTATGTTCATTTTTCTAAGGATTTTAACTATGTAATGCTAATACTAATATTTGATGTGTAATTATGTTGTTTTTTGGGGGGGTTTGCTCTTTGTAACATAATCTTAATTATATCTTTGACTATTTGCTATATATTTTTTAATAGTGTATTTAATTTAAAACTATACTAGTGTATTAAGTATATGTAGAATAAACAAACAATGTTCGGATCCACTTAGGATCAATATAAGAAGGCGGAGCTACCGCACCAAACACCATGGCATCAACAATAGTCAAGGATCTAAACAAAAATACAACCACATTGTGGCAAATCCATAAATAATAGACTAATAGATTCATTGATCAAATACATGGAAGTATGAAACAACACAATCTCGATTCTGCAATCCATAGTCCCAGATGCATCACATATCACTGATGGATATAATCAAAAAATACAAAAACAATTCAATAACCAGGATCTATATGATAACTATAACCATAATATTATAAATTTTATCATCATGATAAGCACGAAATATACACTAGAGCTTAATGTTAAGTAAGATCTGGAATGTTTGGAGATCAGTCAAGTTCTATAAGAACCCTCACAATCCCTATGGAAAACATGATCTAAAAAATATAGAATGATCTTATAACATCAGAAGAAAGATGAGTAAGTCAACGAGTAAGTTGATTCCCATCCCATCACTGCTGAAAAAATTGGACTAGCTCTTCCTTGGAAAGGATGCCATCAACAAAATGTTGACTGATTAATGTACCCTCTAAGTCCTGTAATGCCGATTTGGTAATACTGTTAGCTTCCTGGTTATGCTTCCTATATATATGTTGGAAAGTAATGCTTATGAACTCTGCTATCAGGCACCTAATTTTCTCCTGCAAAAAACTCATAATCAAAACCTGCAAATCTCCACTACCTGTAAACAAACAATATTCTTTAGTCTCGCAAAAAAAATCAACATCTATAAAGCCAACAATTCGCTTCTTGTGTTTGTTCTAGCCCCACAATTTAGAATAAGTTTGAAATAATTAGGGTCCACCATCCACAAAACCGCTCCAGCTCTAACACAACTAGCATTACATTGTGAGGCTCCATCAAAGTATCCTCTACAACAATCCACATTACAGTTAGGAGGAATGAGCCTATTCAAAGAGGACATATGTGATATATGATTTGATTGACATTATTTGAAAGTAACCACAACCCTACTACCCACTAAAGCAACTGGGCAATTGATCCCTTCAAACAAAATTATGTTCCTAGCTTTCCAAATCTCCCATCAAATGTAGCCAAGCAACTCAACCGAGGCCTTGTTATTATTGATCCAATATTGGAAACATGATGAAAGAGGGGCCAAAAACCAATCCCAAGATAGATTACAAATACCTTGCAAGTGAAACCATAGAAAATCAACAAATATTCCACATAGTACTCCTCCGCACAACCACACAAAATACAAATGTTAGGGTCAACACCACCCCTCTTCTAATAATTATCTTAGGTAAGAATGGGATTGCTCAAATCCAACCAAATAAATAGTTTGATTTTTAATGGTATTGACCACTTCCAGACCCTTTGAACCACCAAAGATTGTCCTCCATCACGTCATCCATTAAGGCATCATATGCAAGTTTGGCACTAATCACACCAATATTGACATTCCAAGGCTAACACAAAGTATCCTCTCCCTCAACAATGTGAATACCACCCTTTTGGAGACCCCATATATACTCCTTCCATTCCCCACATGGGGTTCTAGTGAGTCCCAACTGATGAGCATCAAGCCACTAATGTCTAGTAGACACAACACCCCCAGGAACAACCACCAGATCAAGAGTAAAAATATCATTTGATTTCAGGACCACAACCAATCCAAGAGATCATTTATATACATTGGGATCACCAACAGTTGGGTCCTCACCAACCCTGATAGAACAACCATTCTCAACTTTCCAGGCTAACCAGTTACCCAGAATCTGAAATGAAGAAACCAAAATAGAGATATTTTTGAAATATTTATCAGCTATGACCCGGTGTTATAGACTGTAAATAAAAGGACCCACCACAACCATTTGGCATAAAGGGCCTGCGCAAACAAGAATAGATATTTTTACCGCCCATCGATACATTTGATTAGGCTGAGCCACACTTTCCCAATTAAACGAATAGAATTTAAATTTATTAATATCCCCGACCATAAAGGTTAAAGACGTTTATGTGAATGACAGAAAAAATTGCTTTAGGAATTTCGCGGTGACAACTAATATACCGAAAGATTCACCAAAATTGATTTAACAAGTGTAACTATGCCTCCAAGAGACAGAGACAATTGTCTCATGCAATAGTGGTTAATCCTGTTATCAAATCTCTTAAGAAGCCAATGCCAATCACCACACTGTAGTTATTTGGTTTGATAAAATGCCCCATGTATTTTGTATCGCAATAAAGAGATGACACCTGGAAGGGCAACATCTAGTTAATTTGCATCACAATAAGCAAACACTTTACTAGTCTACCTTGGGAATAAAAATTAACACTTTTAAGAATTAAAGAAAGTCAAATAGGATAATAAAAATGATGAATCACATAGATTAATTGGAATGCCCATTTGTAATGAGCTAGGAATTTGTAATGAGTTAGGAATGTCCATCTCTAATGATATGCAAAAACAAGATATAGCTTGACAATTGGTGAAAACCATGTTTAGCATAATGAGATTTGAGTTAACTAGCTTGAAAACAATTGTTTTTTCTTGCTTTAAAAATCATCTTTCTAAGTTTAAAGCACTTAGACTTTTACATGAAGAATGTAAGATCCCAAAGAACAATGAACAATTTATATAGGTTATTCTTGTTAATCTTCGCAATGCTTGTTATGTTATTGCATAGAGAGACACACTTTCTAAATCCCACTTGGTGAAATGTGTCAAGTGTGTCACATATATGGACTCAAAATAAAAAGAAATTAATATTGAAAGAGATTGATTATGAAGCTTTCCCAAATTTCCTTTTGGCTTTCAGGATTCTGTGAGTCTTCAAGATGATCTGATTTTGGGTTCCTGGTCTGATATGATGATATGATCCCAAGTAGTGAGAGAATCTAGATGATCATAAGTCTAATTCTTGAAATAAATAATGAACAAGGATAATTAAAAATACATGCATAGGAAGTTAGCACATTGATTAAAAATTTAATAAACATTGATATACATAAAAATTAAAAGTATATCTCTTGAATCTTGATTGTGCCTTTCACATGTAAAGATTTTATGAATTAAATTTTAACTTAATTTATTTAGTTGGTTTACTAAACTTTTAACTTTTACATAATTAGTACTTTAATTTTTATGCATTTATTTAATTGATGATTTGCCTAAATTTTTTCCAAATTTTTATATATTTGTCTTATTAGTTGACTAAATTTTATCTGAAATTTTATACATGTGTCTAATTAGTTTCCTACATTTTTTCTCTATTATTTTAATTAATTTATTCATTTTATATATTTATATACTATGCTCCTCCTAAATGTTATACTTTGTTTAATTAGTTGTCCATTTTTTTTATTCTATACATTAGTTGTCAAAATTTTCTAATTTTTTTTAAATAGTTGTCTCAATTTTCTCTCCATTATATATTATAAAATTTATTTATTTTATATTTTTAATTTAAAATATACTTGGCACACTTAATAACTAATTAAA
Source organism: Pseudotsuga menziesii (assembly GCA_001517045.1). Classification (NCBI taxonomy): domain Eukaryota; kingdom Viridiplantae; phylum Streptophyta; class Pinopsida; order Pinales; family Pinaceae; genus Pseudotsuga; species Pseudotsuga menziesii. The sequence continues at coordinate 52,031 of LPNX011219835.1, forward strand.
AAGTTGTATGTCTTAGCATCAACAAATATTATTTCTTATTTAGCTTTATCTGAAAATAATATTTAATTCAAGAAAATTAAATTAATAAAAAAATAAATCAAATATTTATGTTGAAAACTTATAACTTTATAATCATAAATTATAAATAAAAATAAATTAATTAAAAAACAAAATAATAATTAAAAATTAAATTTAACCCAAAAAAATTATATAAATATTAATCTTCTCCATTTTCAAATCCAAAAAGTCCTATAAACACTCCAGAGTGTTTTTGTAATTCTTTGGAAGATTACAATGTGAATATGAATCCTTTTGTCTCTGCATGATTCTTTGACTTCTATGTGTTCTTATCAATGAATCCAAAATCATAAAGCTATGTGTTCTTGTCAAACCATTTCATTGGGTAGGCAAAGTTGGCAAGTCAATGAAAAGAAAAACCATTTATTTTAATTTTGGCATCTGAACATGAACAAAAGATAATGAAAGGGAAAACCATTTAGTTTAGTTTGCTGTTGATACAGTAATATGAAATAGAAACTATATATATATATAAAAGTTGGTGATAGAGTGTTGTTTTGGTATTTTTTTTTATGATGCTTTGGGTTGAATCTTTTATTAGTCCTATGTAGGACGACACTGATAGGCTTAGGGCATTCTTATTTTATGATTTTTATTTAAAAAATATGGAGTGTTGTTTATTGATATTGATTATAACAAAATGATAAATAAATTATGTTTTTTTTGCATTAATATATTGTTTAAGTAACTAATTTTTTAGGGCGGTGGATTGTTTTCTAGGTTTTGACCATGTAATACATTGGTGTACAACCATTCTTTGTTTGTTTTCCCAAGGCCTAAAGGTGTTAAACTTTTGTGTATATATTTTTTTAGTTACAATAATGATATTTCTAGTGCATTCACAACTTTTTTAATTTTACTTTAATTTTTTTCCCAATCACTCAAGCTACAACCATTTATATAAGAAATGAGATATACACTTTCATTTTTTTTTTTAAATGTCCATTTTAATAATCATTTCAGTTTGTCTATAAATGTTTTCTATTTGTATTTATAATTTAAACCATTTTTATGTGCATGTGTTATTTGTTATGCATTTTTTGTCAACTTTATCTTGTATGTGTGTCCTCTTTGTCATGCACTTTGTGATCTTAACAAATTAAAAAAAAATGGGAATTGCTCAAATCCAACCAAATAATTAGTTTGATTTTTAATGGTACTGACAAAGACCCCTTTGAACCACCAAAAACTGTCCTCAGTCACATCATCCATTAAGGCATCGCATGCAAGTTTGGCACTAGTCGCACCAATATTCACATTCCAAGACTAACACAAAGTATCCTCTCCCTCAGCAAGGTGAATACCACCCTTTTGGAGACCCCATATATACTCCTTCCATTCCCTACACGAGGTTCTAGTGAGGCCCACCTAATGAGCATCAAGCCACCGGTGTCTAGTAGACACAAAACCCCCAGGAACAACCACATGATCAAGAGTAAAAATACCATTTGATTTGACGACCACAAAAAATCCAAGAGATAATTTATATACATTGGGATCACCAACAATTGGGTCCTCACCAACTGATGCAGGAGCATCGTGGCATGCCAGCAATGTGATGAGTTGGCCACATGTTGAGGCATCTTTTGTAATTGTTTTGTGCTGAGTCATAGTCTGATTAGCGGCGTAGGAATCATTGTGGATCGCGACTCCCTACGTGGAGATCAAGTCGCCAGTAGTTTGTTTCAAACAAGGACATTTTCATCATGCGTCGTAGTGTTTGTTTTCAATTGCAGGACCACTCCGGAATAGAGTAGCAATTTAGTTTAAATAGACAGTTTAGAGATGTAGAGGGGGTTCTGCTCTTTAGCATTTAGAATTCCGAATTTGTAGAGAAGAGGATAGACCTGTGTTTGATTCCTGCTTGCAAATATTTTGAAGAGTCGGAAGAAGAGAGATCCAAGCTATGTGCATTTTCCTTCGATTGCTTAATAGAAGGATTAACCGTGTATATGTTGGGTTGTTAGCCTTTATGCATGTACTGTGTTGAACTGTGTATAGATTACAGAGCCGAATTTAACGTTTTTCTGAACATTTGTGTATTTCTGAGAATTTACTGTATTCACACATCAATTTCTTGCTTGAATAGTTGAAGTAGAGTGTAGATGCATGCATAAGAGTGTTAGGCTAAAAAATCAGGGCGATTGCAAGCTGGATTGATCAATACCATGATCAATCGGCGCAACCTGCATATTTTCTGCCATTAACAAGCTTTGCAGAGAATGAACGATGGAGATTGAGTTCGCAGATGAAGATCTAACGGCCCAGAAGAAGCCCGCAACAGAAGTTGTGAGGAATTTAACAGATTCGTAGAGATCTGAGAGGTTCGTACCAAAAGTAGATCGACGGTTAAAGTGAAGGCCACAAAGATCAGATAGTTAGGAGAATTGCAGAGAAAAAGTTGCGGAGAGGAAATTGCGGGGAAGCAACTTTGGAAAGTTGGCATCCCGCATCCCGCAACCTGCTTGTGGAAAAGCCGTTGTGGAAACATAATTGTGGGAAGGAAAGTTGCAGGGGAACAATTTGGATAATTGACACCCCGCATCCCACAACCCGCTTGTGGAAACTCTATTGCAAGGACAGAATTGTAGAAAGGTTTGTTGTGGGAGCAGAACTGCGGGAAGACAATTTTAGAGTAGAATTTTGCCATCAGGCTAAATTGGCAGTCCTACTAAGTATAGGAGCCACTAGATCCTGGAAGTGTTGGTTGGGTTGGCTGAGGTCTATACCCACTTGCACCAGTTTTGGTATCAGAGGGGGAAGAGATTTCTTATTGAGGAATTCCACAGTTGAGATTGTGGGTAGAATTTCTGAAGGAGCAAGAAGGAGCTCGTGTGAGAAAGAAGCGTAGCCGTAGAAGCCTAGAAAGATCCAAGAAGAGTGCTTAAGAGGTTCTAGATAGAGGACCATCGTTGCCAAAAGACCAAGGGCCGAGAAGAGGCTTGGTGAGGTAAGTTGTAACCATGTGAAAGAGAACTGTTATTGCAGAGGCTTAGTGTGAGAAGATGGTTGCACGCATTGGAAGAGCAAGAGGTCATGACAGAGGTCGACTAGGAGGGAACACAGGAGTTCTAGAGGAAATGAGGGAGTTAAGGGTGCATATGGAAGCCATGGAAATGGACAGATGAAGAGACCCAGAAGTAGGGGATGTAAGTGAACCTGAGGATGAAGAGCAAAGAGAAGAAGCTACACATGTGTAGGAAACACCAGAGTTAAGATATTTCAGATCTATTATGGGATCAACTTCAAGGCTGAGACCGGAGTTGCCTACTTATGATGGAAGTCTCGTCATGGAGAATCTCATTGACTGGATCAATGAGCTGGATAAGTACTTTGAGTACGATGAGGTAGAAGAAGATAAGAGAGTTAGATTGGTTGTGACGAGGTTGAAAGGGCATGCATCCTTGTGGTGGGATAGTGTGCAAAAAGAAAGAAGGAGGAAGAATAAGTCGTTGATAAAGAGCTGGGATAGAATGGTAGCAAAGATGAGGGCTAAGTTCTTGCCCAAAGATTACCAGTTAATTATGTATAGACAAGTACAGAACCTTAGGCAAAGATTGTTAATAGTGAGAGAGTACACTGAAGAGTTCTACAAAGTAAACCTAAGGCCTGGGTATGTGGAATATTCAACACAGAAGGCTGATAGGTATGTAAATGGTCTAAGGATGGATATCCAAGAAGAGATCAGCATGATATCTCCCAGAGTGATGGAGGAGGCATATCAGTGTGCCTTGAGGGCAGAAGAAAAGATAGCGAGGAAGCAGAGCTTCAATAGAGGTCATGGTTCAGCCAGAGGAAGAGGGCAAGCGACTGGAAGAGGAAGATTTGGAGAGCAAAGAGGAGAGTCCAGTAACTCTAACCAGCAAGAGCAACATGGTAGAGGAGGTGATTCTAGCGGAAGAGGACCTTACCAAGGAGATAGAGGTAGAGGAAGAGACAGAGAAGCTGTCGTTAGATGCTACAAATGCAACCAGTTGGGGCATAAGTCATTTGAATGTCCAGGAAAAGAAGATGTAGGATAGAGAGGAGCCTATGTAGCTTAGAATGAGAAGCAACAAGAATAGTCGACAGTAGAGGAAGTCTTGCCAGAGATAGGAGATTCATTGATGATGAATAAAGTCTTGTTGAAACCTGAGAAGGAGCAAGCAGAGCCTACTCAAAGGAAATATTTATTCAGGACTATGTGTAAAGTGCAAGGGAAGTGTTGTGAGATGGTGATTGATAGTGGGAGTACTGAAAATCTTGTTTCCATAAAGATGGTGGAAAAGTTGAGTTTGAAGAAGACCGAGCATCCAGTTCCATACAAATTATCTTGGTTACATAAAGGACATCAAATCTTGGTAAGTGAGAAGTGTGTAGTTGATTTCCAAATAGGTCCATATAAGGACAAGATTCTATGTGATGTGATGCACATGGATGTTTGTCATATATTGTTAGGAAGACCGTGGAAATTTTATAAGAAAGTAACTCATGATGGTAGGAGTAATTGTCATAGTTTTGAGCAGAATCGGATAACACATGTACTTCACCCTTTGCAAGAAGGTAGTACAGCAGGACAGTCAACACCTAAAGTTCTGATGTTGTCAAGAAAGGAATATTTGCAGTAGTTTGAGAAATAAGAGTTGAACAATGTCGTGGTATGTAAGCCAAGAGTGGTGATGATGAATACCAGCGTGGCAGATCTACCTGAGGAGATTCAGGGGATGCTGAGTCAGTTTAGCGATATTGTGGTGGATTATTTACCCAATGAATTACCGCCAAAGAGGGATATAAGTCATCAGATTGATTTTATTCCAGGAGCTAGTTTACCAAACAAGGCAGTGTATAGGTTGACACCTCAAGAGAATGAAGAATTTAGGAAGTAGGTCCAAGGATTGCTGGACAAGGGATTGGTCCAGAAGAGTCTGAGTCCATGTGCAGTACCAGTAGTATTGACACCCAAGAAGGATGGTGAGTGGAGGATGTGTACTGACTCTAGAGCAATTAACAAGATTACTATCAGATATAGGTTTCCATTACCAAGGATGGATGACATGATGGATTGCCTAAGTGGGGCAAGATGCTTTTCAAAAATGGATTTGAAGAGTGGATATCATCAGATCAGGATCAAAGAAGGAGATAAGTGGAAGACAACCTTTAAAACAAATGATGGGTTGTATGATTGGTTGGTCATGCCATTTGGATTTTCCAACGTACCAAGCGCTTTTATGAGATTGATGAATGAATTATTGAGAGATTTCATAGGTAAGTTTGTGATAGTTTACCTTGATGATATTTTTTTTTAGCCAAACAGAAGAAGAGCATCTGAAACATTTGAGGTATGTTTTAGAGAGGCTGTAACAGGAAAAGTTGTTGATAAATGTGAATAAGTGCACATTCATGAATACAGAGCTAGTATATATGGGTTTTTTTATCTCCAAAGAAGGGTTGAAGATGGATCCAGAAAAGGTGCAAGCAATCATTGATTGGCCTTCACCAAGGAACATATTTGAGGTAAGAAGCTTTCATGGATTGGCAAGTTTCTATAGGAAATTTATAAAGAACTTCAGTGGTATTTGTGCATCTATCATTGAGACAATTAAGAAGAATATACAACCATTTCAATGGACAGTAGAGGCTGAAAATATTTTTCAGTTCTTGAAGAAGAAGATCACTGAAAAACCAGTATTGAAGTTACCAGACTTCAACCACCCTTTCCAAGTGAAGTGTGATGCTAGTGGAGTAGCCATCGGAGCTGTACTCAGTCAGGAGGACAGGCCTATAGTGTATTTAGTTGAGAAGCTGAATGATGCCAAGCAGAAGTATTCATCTTATGACAAGGATTTTTATGCTATTGTTCAAGCAATGAAGCATTGGAGGCACTATTTGATGCCTAGAGAATTTGTGTTGTACTCTTACAACCATGCATTACAGTATATTATGCAGCAACCTAAGTTGAACCTGAAACATGTTAAGTGGGTTGAGTTCTTATAGAGCTTTACCTTTGTGTTGAAACACATAAGTGGACAGTCAAACAGAGTAGTTGATGCTTTGAGTAGGAGACTGTTGATTATGCAAGAAAATCATATCCAAGTCTTGGGATTTGAGCATTTCAGAGATTTGCATTAGAGGAAATTTCAATTTAAAATGGGCCTTCCAAAAATAATACAAATTCCATGTCATCATGTATTAACCAATCAAAATGCTTTAAAATTCAAAAAGGGAGCACCTTTTAAACAAATTTTTAATATAAATTTGGGGATAGGTATCATAAACAAAAAAACTTTTTTTGTTCGTATTTTTGACATATCTCCCTGTATTTTTACTCAAATTTCGATCAGGAGAGCTCGTTGGATGCGGAATTAAATTCTGCATCCAACAAGTACCCACTTGGCATACTTTTGATGGGCCCCGCTACCCCATAAACAAGAAATACCTGAAAAAATGTGATGATGATGTCATCATCACATTTTTCAAGTATTTCTTGTTTTTGGGGTAGCGGAGACTGCCAAAAGTATGTCGAGTAGGTACTTGTTGGATGCGGAATTTAATTCCACATCCATCGATCTCTCCCAATCGAAATTTGAGTAAAAACACATGGAGATATGTCAAAAATGCGAACAAAAAAGTAGTTTCTTCTTTTCTTCCTCCAAAATTAATAAATATTATTTTATTAATTTTCCTTAGGAGGCCCATTTTGAGTTGAAATTTCCTCTAATTAGTATGAAGCTGACATTGATTTCCAGGAATATTACATGGCTTGTAAGAATTCAGTAGAGGTGGACAGAGAGCCATTGATGGAGTATACACTTCAGGATGGTTTACTCTTCAAAAATAGTAAACTGTGTATACCAAATTGTTCTATGAGAGAGAACCTGATCCAAGACAAACATAATGGAGGTATGGAAGGTCACTTTGGAAGTGATAAAACCTTCGGACAGTTGGGCCATTTCTATTTTTGGCCAAGGATGAGGTCTGAAGTTGAGAAGTTTGAAAGCAGATGCAGAGTATGCCAACATGCTAAAGGCAGAAGCCAGAACACATGATTGTATACACCATTGCCTATTCCAACTAGGCCTTGGGATTCTGTGAGTATGGATTTCATTCTGGGTTTGCCAAGAACTCAGAAGGGACATGATTCTATCTTCGTGGTTGTTGATAGATTCACTAAGATGGCACATTTCATTCCATGTTACAAGACTAGTGACTCTACACACATTGCTAACTTGTTCTTTGATGAAGTTGTGAAACTACATGGTTTACCTAGAAGCATTATATCAGACAGAGATGTGAAGTTCACAGGTCATTTCTGGAGGACCTTGTGGAAGAGGTTGGGTGCCAGACTCAAGTTCAATTCAGTATATGACCCACAGTCTGATGGATAGACCGAAGTAGTCAATAAGAGTCTAGGAAACATGTTGAGAAGTTTGATTGGAGAGAGTCCTAAGCAATGGGACAAAGTATTAGCTCAAGATGAGTTTGCCTATAATGATTCACCAAATAGGAGTACAGGGATGAGTCCATTTCAAATTATGTATGGAAATCATCCAAGAGGAGTGTGTGGGCTTCGTGACTTAGGTCAATTGGAGAAGAGGAGTGTTGATGGTGAAGTGTTTGCTATAATGAACTCCAGGAGCAAGCAAAAATGAGGTTACAACAGAGTAACACCAGTTACAAGGCCATAGCAGATTCCAAAAGGAGAGAAAATAACTATGAATCCATGCTGGTACTTCATACAATATACTCCATCGCAACCTGGGGAGCAAGCTATGAGCGCTTAACAAATACCCAGGGTCTTCGTCTCGTCTTCCACAAAGTATGATTCTATCCATGTGATTACAATGATTTGAAGTCGAACATGGTAGAAACCACTTGATTACCGGTCAATGATGTGAACCGTTAACAAGTGCAAGGGAGATCACCATTAATTTCAATGATTCCCAAGGTACCCTAGTACAATCTCCTAAGTGTGAATAGATGATCTGATGTCGAACACTTAGTTGAATCTTTCAATCAAAGTTCAATGATGTGAACCTATGTTGAAAGCGAGAAGATCTGTCATTAAGGCATACAGATCTGAATGTACTAAATTTGTTTCTAAGACTAATTCTTGGATGATGAGCTGATGACAACAGGAATAGTCTCATCGAAGGAGGGCCATGATGAATCCCACATCGACGACACAAAACTCGGAACACAGTTCTGTAATTTTAAGTATGATGTAACCATAGGACTAACTCAAAAGTAACTGACTCAAAAAGTTGTTTTGACTGCAGGTGTAAACTCTCAAAATGAATTCCCTTTGAACATCGGGCAGCACGACCGAAGACTTGGCATCATTGAATTGACAAGGCGGAACACAATACAATGGACATGACTCAAAGGAGTATCATGACTCATGAAAGTGGATCGACTTAGAGACAAGCTGAATACCCAATTGATTGAATGAAATGCAGACAAGTGCCATGTTCAAAGGTGACTAATGACTGATACTATTGCAAAATGTTTTCCCTTTCCCTTAATTTCCCCATCATGATTGATGAGTGCCTCTTTTCATTTTTACGAGTTCAAAGAGGGTAACAAAAACTCTTTGTAGCTCTTCAAGTGATGAGTCCAAACTCATATGTTTTATGAACCTGAGAAAGGAGGGGTTTGTTCCCCAAAAAGGGTCTTCTAGTGTTTAATTTAACGAGTCCAATGAAAGAAAAATCAGTGTAGTTCATGTTTAGAGAGTCTGAACAAACTAAAGAAAACTCCAAATGGTCCTTTTTCATATGATTTAGTCCCTAAGGCCCGAAAAAGTATAAAATAATACCTTAGAGAACTATTCCAGTCATGATTGGCTGGAGTGTTCCTTTTTCGTAAATAGTCTATCCGAGCTGAAAAAGACATAACCTACCATCGGAGAGACGACTCTTCAAATAATTTTACGAGTATGAATAAGACAAGTACTTGTCTATCTTTTCATATTTTAAGAGTCCGAAAAGAGCTTAAAGAAGACTCTATTAACCTTTTTCATGTTTGAATCTAGAGCACGAAAAAGTAATAAACTAATCGCAAACCACTTTTCATGTTTTAACCAGAGGGCGAAAAATGAAAAGTAAGCTCAACACCATCTTACTGTTTTTAATGAGCTCAAAAATCAGTTGAAAGAATGCTCAAAGATTGGTTTCATTTTTACGCAAGCTCGAAACCAATGGGTCAACTATGCTTGAAAAATCCCATTAACATGACATACAGAGGTTGGAAGCTTTTTGCCAGCATGATTGCTAGCAAAGCTTACCTCTAGCATGGTTGATAGGGGCTCGACATGCCCCCCAAGCTTCGTTTCGTCTGACGATTCTTCTTCCGTACCCAACCTAAAAACCTGGTTACTAATGTGAAAATGTTCACCAAGGGGGTAGGAATAACGAGAATCAGGCAGGTGAAAAGAAGGTTCAAGTTCTACCACTAAAGGGAAGACTCGACTCAAGGGAAGGCGATCTGTTTCATTTTTACAAAAGCTTGAAATAGAAGATAACTATGCTTGGAACATGGTTTCATTTTTATGCAAGCTTGAAACCAAAAGGTAAACTATGCTTAAGGAAACCTACTTCATTTTTTAACGAGCTTGAAATAGAAAATGAACTATGCTCAGGAATGGTTTCATTTTTATGCAAGCTTGAAACCAAAGTGTAAACTATGCTTGAGGGGATCCATTTCATTTTTTAACGAGCTTGACATAGAATGGGAACTTTGCTCATAGGCATCTGTTTCATTTTTTAACGAGCTTGACACAGAATGGGAACTTTGCTCAACTAATCTGTTTCATTTTTTAACAAGCTTGATACAGAAAAATGAACTATGCTCACGTGTATCTATTTAATTTTTTAACGATATTGACATAGAATGGGAACTATGCTCACAACTTGTTTCATTTTTTAACGATCTTGACACAGAATAAGAACCACGCTCGTAAAACCTACTCCTACCAACATGATATCCAGAGATTGGTAGGTTTCCCCCATTTCATAAAAGCTAGCGGCTTAGCTCCGTTATGATGTCCATAGACTAGAGCCATGCCCCCCATCTTACCTATGATGGGAAGAAGCTAAATAGAAGAAGGGGAAGGAACCATAGGAACATGCGGCACATTCAGGGCAGTCTGATTACTAGGAGTAATGAGATGGTCAAGTGTAATAAAGGAAAGCTGATCAATGGTCACAATCTTCCCATCGTGGGGAAAATGCATAACTCTAAAGAGTGTGGACACTACGACTTTCATGGCATAAACATAATCACGTCCAAGGAGCAGATTAAAATCTAAAGGACCTTGGACCACCATAACATCAATACAGACAGTTTTCCCTCCTAATGTAATAGGCAAATAAGGAAGGGTCCCTAAAGGTGCAGTAGGCCTGCGATTAAAATCCAGTATCTGATCGTTGGATGGCACAAGATGAGGAGAACCTAAAGCTTGCCAAGCAGTTGAGGATAGAATACTAACAAAAGCCCCTTCGTCAATAATAGTGCGAAGTATCCGCCTAGTAGTAACATTCACAACTATTTGGAAATGAATACTCGAATGAAGGCGAGACTCTGTTAGGTTACTCCATTCAAAGGAAATAACCTCACTACTCGAAGAGGGTTCTGTCAAGATAGATAAAGTTTCTTCTTGTCGACAACAATCATAATGAAGCATGAAAACTTCAACAGGTTTCAGTTCATTCTCTACTGTAAGAGAAGAAAAAGACAAAGATTTGGTCAAAGCGACTACTTCAGTCTTAACACTCTCTGATGAAAGAGTGGGATCGGGTGGAGATGACATCGACTCGACCACTTTAACTTCACTCTTCAAAGGAAGAATGGGATCAATAATGGATGAATCCGGATTAACCACTTGGAATTCACTCTTAGAAGGAAGAGTGGGATCAACCTCAGATGAACTGAATCAACCACTTTAACTTCACCCTTCAAAGGAAAAGTGGGATCAACTACGGATGAAACTGAATTGACCACTTCAACTTCACTCTTCAAAGGAAGAGTGGGATCGACCACTTTATCAACCAATGGGATGTCAAGTGACAACTTACGATAACCTGTTGGAAGCTGTTGACGAGAAACAGTAATATCTTCCAACAACTTAGAAGCTTCATCCATGTGAGGACAAAGGTAAGTAAAGTGCATGTCCTTACAAAACAAGCAAGGATTTACGACTTTACCCTTCCGACTCTTAAGCACAGAGTCACTGGTTGAGGGGGATCATCAGCATGATGACCAGAGGCTGATGACATATCTTGATGGGAAACCTTAGACCACTCTTCTAAAACTAGGACCAAACCATGACAATCTTTTAGAAGGTGATCACCCCTGCAAAGCCTACAAGGGAATTTGGGCTTACGCGGTCTTGGGGTGTGCAGATCAACACTCTTCGCACTGGGAGGAGTGATTGGTTGAGACTTGGTTTTTAGTTTGTTTTTCTTCTTCTTATCCACCTGACTACTAGTACTACATATTTCAATAGGCGAAGAGGGGGAAATGGGAGAAGACACATTTGGTGAAGAAGGAGAGGGATCAACATGAGGTTGATGATCTTGCGATGAAGGATTAGGATCAGAAGCAGTTGGTGTACATGGGATAACTAGACTGGAGAATAACCAAACAAGTAATCCAATAGTCAATCCAGGAAGGCTTAATGTAGCCATGAGAGGAGGACCAACATCCCCATATGGAGGGAAAACAAAAGACATGCTTGGTAAAGGAGTCTCTTGGTTGGTAGTCCTGGAATGTGAAGCCATAATTATGTAACAAAACTATCTCTATCTTCTAAAAAATCCTAACTATATAGACAACAAGCGCTACTCAAACTAAAGAAGCAAGCAAAATATGTGAGAGGAGTGGATTAAAGGTCTGGAACCTCACGGTATTGTCAAACCATCACAACTAGTGTGATGCCAAGACGACCAAAGAGTTAACTCGGATGGTCGCAGGATTCCTAGAAGTGTGTCCCGATATACGCAAGGTACGTGGGAGCTCAAATTGGTAGTAGTGTTGTCTAATGCACAACTATTCACAAGGGGCCTTCCGATATACAATCGAGTACGTGAAGTATCTTTCTATATACCTCAAGGGTACATAAAAGGCCGTTTGATATACCGACGGTACGTGGAAGAACCGCGCAAGTCCCGAGATGTAGTGCGATCAAGTAACGACGCCCAAACACGTCTCTAACCTAGCACTTAAATTTCTATACAAATTTTAAGCCTATAACTAACGCTAATTTTAAAGTGGACGGTTAGGTGAATGCATGAGGTTTTGACAGAAAAGTAAAACCATGCAGATATGAAATGCAAGTTCATTCACTTTACCATTCAGTATGCCTAATTACGGGAAGGAGAGAGGTTGTTTTTCTTTTCAATTTTGCTTTGAAACCAAATTTTTTCCCAAACAACTATAAAAAATCCTTTTTTTGAGCATACAATCAAACAACGCTTTTCTTCAAATCAACTCTTTTTGAAAGCACATAGGTAGGGTATGATCTCTTTTCAAATGAATAAGAAAGACAAACAACACTCAAATATGCATATGCAATCTATATTTTTGATTTTTCTGAAGCATGGAAAGATCTAACTTAAACTATTGATATTTTTTTCTTTTTGATGAGATAATGATGCAAAAGAGACAAAAGAACAAAGGAGTCTTGAAATCTTGTGAGGCTAATCAGAGATCCAATGTCTTAGGCTCAATGAAATAATGACCTAATCTCAACAAATTTTATTTTTAAAGCGAAAATAAGTCTTTCTCACACTTAACGAGAAATTGAAACAAGCAAACTGATCTAAGGGAGTCTTTCTTTTCAGTGATAGTCTATAACAAGCATAGATCTAATCTAACCTATAATTTCCAACTAACTCCTTTCAATAAAAAACAAACTTACAAGCAGTAATGAATGATGAATCTAACCTAGATTTTTTATTTTAACAAACAAGCAATTTCCACATAAAAGTTCCAGATTTCAATCACTCAAGCAAGTTCAAACAAGTATGGACAAGACCAATTAAACACACCAAATCCAAAAAATCACAAATTTTTTACAAAAAATTTGAAAAAATCGAAGTATGGGATAGGCCTACCTGGCACCACGCAGATGAAGTTGCTGATAGACGGTTTTGAGGCAGAACCACTTCTTGCTCACTGGATTCAAGCGGTGGCACCACTTATTGCTAACTGGACTCAGGAGGTGGCACCACTTCTTGTTGAAAGGCACATGTGTGGTTCTCTGTAATAACCTAGAACAACAAGAGAGTGAAAAATCAAGTTAGAAATGCCAAAAATATTACAAAAACTGATGAATCAACCACAATACAGAGCACAGAAAGTTAAGGTGGCCCAGACCTGAAGAGATCTGAAGATTTCAAACCAAAAATTCAGTAGATCAGATGTAGATCTGACTGCAAAGATAGGAGGCTGGAGCTTGGATTCAGACAAGAGTAGTTCAAAAACTGAGGAAGAACAAGATGGATCTACTCTCCAGTGGAGTCGCCAAATTTGTTATCAGGAATATATCACCTTCTGTGGACAAGAGCTATTCCTCTGGTCTAAATGGTTCAGATCCAGAACAAATGGGTGAATAACTCGGTTGAAGACCTTCCTTGAATGTTATAGATGCCTAGAATGTAACTCTAATGAAGGACCTGTATACCTATAAAACATATCAAACATACAAAGACATCAAAGCTACTAGAAAATTATCTACACATCCATATTAGTGACTCAAGAATCCAATAACATATATGTGAGATTTACGTAACAAACATGTGGGAAGGAAATCAAATTTGCATTAGAAAATAAATGAAAGAGCTTACAACCATGTGCCTTAGTGTCGATACACTCCTTCAAAAGACTAGCACCTTGTCCCTGATAGCTCCAACTTGTTCCACAATTGCTCTCTCATGGATTAGGCTAGGGTATCAATTCAACAACATAACTCTACTATACTTCTCTCTCCCTCAACCGTGGACTATGAGCTTGTATTTATAAGGCTCAAATGGATAGGATGGTTGAGAGATTGGTGGGTGAGTTGGCTACAAGATCCTAGAAAGAGGGATCTCAACCTTAATCAACCCAAGTGAGTAGGGATAAGGTTAGACATGAGGCTCTTGTTCTAGAAGCCTCGAGAAACCTCCTTTTTTCACTTTTTACCAAGGGCACCGCTTATACCCCTTTATGATAGAGCGATGATGGGTAGGAACCGTGCCAACAACATAGGTTAAAGGTGGTGGCACCGCCTGGTTCTCAAACAACTAGTGCGGTGCTGAACAGGGTACCACTTATTTGCTTAAGGGTAGAAGCGGTGTTGCAATTTTGTATGTTGGAATCAACACCTAGAGCAGGATTCTCTTCAAGTTTGGGATTTGAGGGAAAATGTCTTATGTTAGGGATCCTATCACATGCTGGTGATAGATTTTGAGTGTAACAGTGGGAAGGAAAGTTGCGGGGGAACAATTTGGATAATTGACATCCCACAACCCGCTTGCGGAAACTTTGTCATGGGGACAGAATTACGAAAAGGTTTGTTACGGGAGCAGAACCGCGGGAACACAGTTTATAGGTTATTCTTGTTAATCTTCGCAATGCTCATTATATTATTGTGTCTAAAGACACTTTCTAAATCCCACTTGGTGAAATGTGTCACTGTGTGACATATATGGACTCAAAATAAAAAGAAATTAATATAAAAAAGAGATATTGAAAGAGACAATTGGCTTTTAGGATTTTATGTGAGTCTTCAAGATGATCTCATTTTGGGTTCTTGATCTGATATGATGATGTGATCCCAAGTACTAGATGATCATAAGTCTAATGCCCTAGTTTTGATCTCATGTAATGCCTTAGTTTTGATCCTTGGAATGTATTGAATTAGAGTATGTGCAAATTTAATAAATATGCTAACATGGATTCCTTGTGTAGAGTTCAAGGCCAAGGCTCCACTAGTGAATGGATATGCATGTATTGTTAGAGTAAATAACCCTCTTAGAGATTGTCCTCATGATTCCAATGGGCCCAAATACACTCAACTATACCTCATGAGTCATCCATGAGTTAAAACCCTAGCTAAGTTTGAGTGTGTATTCCTAAGTTTGGGGGTGCATTCCCCGATTTTGGGGAATTTCTCCTTGATTTAAGGAGGTAGTTGAGTGAAAGGTGGAGTGTACCCCAATAACTAAGTCCTAACTAACCCTAACTATTCCTAATTGGTCCCTTAGTGATATTAGCACCCCAATTTAGTTCAATACACATCAGTTTAGTTCAGTGCACGTTAGTTCAGTTCAGTTTAATTTAGTTCAATGCACATCATTTTAGTTTAGTTTAGTTTAGTTTAGTTTAGTTCGATTCAATGTACATAAGTTCAAATCACTTCATATTAGTATAGATCATTTCAATTCAATTCAGATCAATTCATATTAGTTCAATTCAGTGTAGAATAGTTCAACTCAAATCTTGCATAACTAACTAAGGTTATTTGTGCTAAATTAAGCTTGACTAGCATGGGAAACTCGAATTGTATCCTAGCCTAATTCAAATTGCCTCTCTATATATTGTAATCACCTCCATTAAGTTAATTAATGGGCTTGATCATTCCTTTCTCTTCCATTCTTAGTTTATTGTGTAATAAACTATGTTAAATCATTTAATACATTATGATTTAATGGATTATTTGTTTCTAATTGCATATCTAGTTAGTTTATGGAACTAGATCTATACATGTTTTAATATTATATGGTATTAAAGTATAGTGGGTACTAAACTAGTTAGTGTTCATTGATTTCTTGTTAGTTATCTAGCTTGTAGCTTGAGAAGGGTTTTTGCAGCCATAAAGAAGGATTTACCTCCACCAAAGAAGGATTTTGCAACCACCAATGAAGGTTTATGCAACCACCAAATAAGGCTTTTACCACCACCAAAGAAGGATTTTGCAACCACTACTCTTGCAAATTGAAGAATTTTTTTTGTAGCCACCAAGGAAGGATTTTTACATCCTCCAAACAAGGTTTTTTGCAGCCACAAAAGAAGGATTTTTCAGCCACCAAAAAATGCTTTTCAGACACCCAAAAAGGATTTTGTAGCCACCAAATAGACCATATATTGTAATCATTTGCAGCCATTAAGAAGTACAAATGTAGCCATTAGAGGAGTACTCATTGTTAACGATCAAAGAAGTGCATTTGCAACCACCAAAGAGATAATTGTCAGCCACCAATGACTGCTTTTGAAGCCATTATAGAGCTCATTTTCATCCATGGATGTCCTATTCCCTAGCTCACTTGCTACATGAAGGAGGCCTTAGAAGTTTTACAACACATATCCTACGAGGACATATTCACATACATTCAAAGGATGAAAGAGGATTTAGAAGATTTGCACCATATGGACTATGCGGATGTATACATAAAACACCACTCAGCTTAGGAAGACCCCTTTATAGGCACTGAAGAGGAGGTGATCTACAAATTTCTTCTATCCATTCAAGAATTTGTCCCAAGTCAATTCAAATTTCAGAAGACTTAGAAGAACTTGTCCCAAATCAATTTCAAATTAAAGTAGCCATTGGATAACTTGTCCCAAATCAAGTTCTCATTGAAGAAGGCCTCTGGCATGTCTCTTCACTCTCCAGATCTATAACTTTTGCACCTACTACTCACTAATTTTCGCACAAAGTTTTATAACTAGATTAAAGATTTTATGACATTCTCTTTTAGGGTGGGGTTCCCCATGTGTTTTTTTTCCTCTTTCACATTTTAGAGAGACTTTTATGTGTGCATGGGTACCTAATATAGTTGCAAATTGCGAGGACCCATTTGTTTCCATAGTTTGGGTTTACCTAGTTAGGATTATGGGGGGGTGTTAGAGTAAATAACCCTCCTATGGCTTGTCTTGATGAATCCAATGGGCCTAACTACACTCAAATCCACCTCTTGAGTCATCCATGAGTCAAAACGCTAAGTTTGAGGGTGCATTCCCCGATTTGGGGGAATTTCTCCTTGATTTAAGGAGATAGTTGGGTGAAGACTAAGTGTGCCCCATTAATTGAGTCCTAGAAGTGACACTAATTGGTCCTCTAGTTACATTAGCGCCCTATTTCAATACAAATCAATTCAGTTTAGTGCACTACAGTTGAGTTGAGTTGAGTTTAGATGTGTTCATATCAGTTTAGTTAAGTTCATATCATTTTAGATCTGTTAAGATTAGATTAGGTCAGTTCATAATAGTTCAACTCAGAGCTTGCATGACTAATTGAGGTTATTTGTGCTAAACTAATCCTGACTAGCATTGGCAACTTGAATTATCTCCTAGCCTAATTAGAATTGCCTCTCTATATATTGTAATCACCTCAATTTAGTTAATTAATGAACTTGGTCATTATTTTCTCTTCCATTCTGGGTTTCTTGTGTAATAATCTACATTAAAGCATTTATTACATTACGATTTGATGGCTAATTTGTTTCTCATTTCATATTTAGTTAGTTTATGTACATATATCTATACATGTTCAAATCTTATATGTATGATCAATAAATAAAATTATTGGACCTTGTGGTAGGCTTACCATAGTAAATTCAAGCTATCTAAATATTAATATTGAAATATAATATATAATGATCCAAGATGGCTATGGAGAGCACAAGACTTCAATGAGTAGAGAAAGGGAAGATCTTCCTTGTGCTGAGTGGGGCAATGAAGAGAGTGCCATGGTTTTTTTGTTGGGTAGATGAGATGCCTATAATGCATCAGAGAAGATGTGATGGGATGAGAGATATAGAAGCAGATATATGGTTTCATTTTTCCTTCTGGTTTCATAGCTTAGTTTGTGTGTCATATTTGCACTAGATACCTAGATACCTATTATATTTGCACTTAATATAATAGTTTTTGTTTAGGTAGTATTGATAGGCACAAAAATAGGAAGGAAAAAATGAAAGAGAAAGTGAAAGGACATGTGGAGGGGAAGGGAGAAGAAAAAGAGCATATGGAAGAGGAAGAAGAAGATTAAGGAGAATGATTAGAAGAAGAAGATGAGGGAGAGGGAGAGAGACCGTAAGAAAGGAATATGGTATATAAGAAGAAAAGGAAGAGGAAGAAGGAGAGGGAGAGCATGAGGAGGATGAATGCGAACCCTAAACTCTACTTTTGTAATTTGTGGATTCATTTCTTAAAGAATATAAAAACTTTCATCATACACCCTTAATCTCAAATATAAATCCTCACATGAATCCCAAATCTCATTCATTCACATCCCAATTTGCAAGTTTACAAAAAAATTGGCACAAATGAGAAAGAATCTTATCTTTTAGTGATGGATTTCCATAGATATGTTGAAGGGCCCTCATACACTCTTTTATTTACCAGACAAGATTTACCCCATAAGATCAAGTTAAAATGAATTGAAAATGGCTTTGAATTTTTAGTGTCTTTTGGGAATGAAAAGAAAGCATGACACAAAAATCAATTTTTGTTATTTACCTTATAAGATCAAGTTAAAATTAAAATAAAGTGAAAATCAAAATTTTCTATTTATAAAATAAATTGAAAATCAAATTTTGTTATTTACCCTATAAGATCAAGTTAAATTGAATTGAAAGTGACTTTGTGTTTTTATTGTCTTTTGGAAATGAAAAGATAGTAAGAGGCAAAAGTCAATTCTTACCTATGATGTAAAGCTACAATAATAAAGCTTTTTATCCTAAAAGTGAGATACAAACATATATATTTGTTTTTCATTGTTATAAACTTTAAAAGAAAATAAAATTCCTTTGAAAACAAATTGGAGTACCTCAACACTTAGGTGTTGGATTAACTCAATAGTTAATAGTTTGGAATTGGTTGAGAATGCATAGTAAAAGGATATTACGAAGGATTAAAACTAATACTTATTGGTGTTATCCTCTCCATTTTAGATTCTTTGTTGTTATTTTGAGTTGTTGAACAATATTTTAAATTAAGGTTAATGAGTCATGTTTAAAAACCCATTTCCATGTCCATGTTCACTTGTCGTGAAATGTTATGAATGCTCAACTTGACCAATGGGAAGTGTAGAGTTGTGATGAAATGTCCAATACATTAAAAAACTTTGAACTATGGTACATCCATAGCTAATTCCAGATGATTTTGGCATTCTCAAAGAAAAATATCATATCAACAATAGAGTTCAACCATCAGCACCACAAAGGAGAGCATCAATGATTAAAAAATGGCACATAAAAGTTTCCTTAATAAGATTCATGTTCAACCATCAGCACCACAGAGGAGAGCATCAATGATTAAAAAATGGCACATAAAAGTTTCCTAAATACGATTCATGGTTATGGGAGCCTATACAACCTATGTGCTAAGTTTCCTTGTTTTGTTATCTTATCCTTACTATGTGTACAAATAATTCATAAAACCAGTCCTTTGTAATCAATTTGTAAGGTGGTAATTCATGTCATCAGCTCTCTATAATCACTCTGTAAGGTGGTAATTCATGTCACTGGTCCTCTTTAATGGATCTGTAATGTGCAGCTGAAGTGTAAAGAGTAGGTCTAAAATTTTGTTCATATGGATTAAATTTAGGCTTACCCTATTTAATATTGGTTATAAAAACATTATATAAATAGTGTTAGCTAATAACAACTTAGGTAGATATACTAGTATTATAATAAATTATATAAAAAAAAATTTACATATAAATTTAATATTTTATTAAATATTTATCTTTATATAATATTTTAATGCATATAATATTTTAATAATTTCAATAAATTAACTTAATAATTTGAAATATTTCTTTATAAAATTCTAGAAGCCAATTTCCAAAAACAATATCTGCCCATATAGAAATACAAAAATATTTCTTACAAAGTGTAACACACTTGTATATTGTATATTGAATTTGTTTAATGTGTTTGAACATAATTTTATATTTTATATGAACTCCTCAGACTATGTAGGTCCATTACTGGACATTAATTTATATGAGTTTTAAACCTATATTTCTCAGATAGAACACTGCATATGCGTTGGAACTAAAACACATATTTGGAACTAACTATTAATTTGCAAATCTGCCAGGAACCAGTTATTAGTTATTCATATGGAAACATATATTTGGAATTAATTATTGCTATGGTTATCTAGCAGTGTAGATTACTGGGTTCATCTGGAGACAGGAAACTATATTTCTAACTTGAAACACTGCACATCGTTGGAACTTGCTATTAAGACAGTTGTACTTGTCATTGCATCATATAACGTTGGTTAAACAATACAATAATGAACTAAGCTTGGAAATCAAGCGGGAAGCACTCTGTTACAATTATTACAGTCGGTCAAATATCCAATTTCAATGTATGGTTGAGATATTGAAAATATACAGTAAGTTCAAGAGTAGCTTACTCTAAGAGCTTTGCTGTAAAGAAAAATTCATTAAATGAGAGAACTCTAAATGGTATGGACAAACCATCCATGTTCTTGCCATCTTATACTCTACCCATATTATACATTACTGATATTGTCAGCGTCCACAATCGGCATAATTGGCATCTCTGCTTTGGTTGATGATGACTTCAACAATCTTGCAAGCATCTGAGAAATCTCATTCATGGTGGGTCTTAAGGATGGATCCTGTTCAATACATGACTTAGCAAGTTTGGCCAAGGCTGCAGCCTGGTCGATGCTATATACTTCATGCAACGAAGTATCCATCCAGCCCTTCAATTCTTCTGTTGGATTGCTAGCTTCCAACAGAGGGCCAATGGTTTCAGCCAATAGAACTTTTTTTCCTTTCATCCCAATGGCAGGCAGCCCTGATAGGATTTCAAGCAATACAATGCCGAAGGCATAGATATCAGTCTTTGCAGTCACCACCCCATGAGAAAGGTATTCAGGAGCCATGTATCCAGGAGTGCCTGAGATTTTTTGCCGGGTCCCCATGTCGAAATTTGCTATCTTGGCCTTCAATTCTGCATTCAACAGAATATTACTGCTTGTGATGTCCTTGTGCACATAACTGAGCTGTCTGTACTCATGTATATATTGCAATCCCATGGCCACATCAAGACAAATATGGAGCCTCTGATCCCATGTCAGGAAGCGGGAACATGAGGTTATGAATTTGTTTTTCATGACTAAACCACCATGAAGCCAGTCACTGAGAGACCCATTTTCTGCATACTCAAAAACCAAGTAAGAATGATTTCCACCCTCATTACAGATCCCTAGAAGTTTAATAAGATTACAGTGTTGAACTTCGCACAGAACTTTCAGATCATTAGAGGTCCTTGCCTTAGTTTGCTTGATGGCTAAGGGGATACCACTCAATATACCATGGTATACTGAACCTTCTATTCTGCAATCAGAACTGAAGTTCCCTGTTGCTTTATTCAACTGATCCAATGTGTAAGTAAGCATTAACAGATCTGCTATGTCTGTCCTTCGCTCCTTGAAAACAAATTTCCCTGAGACACTTCGATCTTGTGGATTAGGCAAGGCAGGGCTCTCGTATTGAACTGTTGTTGCAGGTTCTTTCACGGACTTATTTCTCCTTCTATTGACCAGCAAAACTGCCCCAGTTGCACTTATTACTGCAAGTGTTCCTGCAACAATACCAATATATACACCAACTTTTGACCTTTTCTTCTTTCTTCTGCCCTTCATAACATTACTGGAGCTATTAGAAACTTCATGATTTGGTGGTGGTGGGGTTGCTGCTACTGGGACTTGCGGAGAGTGATGAATAACTGGCTTATTCCTCAATGGCACCAGGAGAGAGCCAGAAGAGAAGAAAGTGGTGGGAGTGTCTTGCAATGTATTGGCAAATTCTATATCATACTTTGATGTATTGAAGGAATCTGCAATAGTATCCAATGTATCTCCATTGTTCAAAGCATAAGTCATGAGATACTTGATTCCTTGCCTGATCTGCTCAGCTGTTGGGCATGCACATCTCAGGGGAATCACTATATTTTCTCCCACTCTCATTGACCGGAAACCAATAGCTGGATTTTGCTTCTGAAGAGCCTCACACGAGGTCAGCCCCTCCAATGTCTTAGTCAATGAGAAATAGTTGTCCCCTTGCAAGATATTATACCTGAGACTGGATTGATATTGGCTTCCCTTGCACCCACACTTCAAGGGGATGGCAACTCCCCTACGTCTCTTTAATATTGTATCTCTGGTCAAATTGTTGGCAGAAATCAATCTGCTGATGTCCACATTGAAAAGTTTGCTGATGCTGATCAGAGACCGATACAAAGGCTGTGCATGAAACAATCCATAAGTATCACAACTTTTCTCAGCGCCATTACAGACATATCCAGAGCTTTCAGCCGACTTATCCTTACAGCTGAATAACATTTTTCCTGCATAAGCTTGCTGTGCTGAAACGCTTTGTAAAGACGAAGTTGTGAACCAGACAATGAAGAGTATTTCAACTATACTGGTCGCCATGGCCGACAATGCTCTCAATTCATTACATCCATCACCCCCTTTGGGTTTCCAGCACATGAAACGTTCTCTTTTGAAAACCCATACCCTAATTATTAAACTAAAACTCCATGACCGTTGCTTCGGGATTCTGAACTAGATCCCATTTACGATGGACATGGGCTAATTGCTGTAAACTTCTAGTGATCTATTTATTTTTGGGCCAGAGAAAGATCCAAACTCCTACAACGAAATGCCCCTGGATATCTATCTATCTATATACATGCTAGAAATCATTATAATCTCAGCAGTATAATTTTTACAGGAGATTCCAGCAAATAACCATCTGCCTAGACTTGAATTGTCTAATAAAATTTGACGGCATGCTCACAGACAACAAATGGACTGTAGCACATGAACATTTTAATTTCTAAGATCCCGTGACTAATACGGATTTTGGACTTGAGTCGAATACAGCATTTTGGCTTACTAAGATTCTCTGTTCCCAATAATGGCGAACTTGTAAATTGTTCAGTTTGGAACTTCTATCGAATATATAATTTTTTTTTAAATTTCTACAGCAAGAACAAAGACTTCTGTTTGAGAATGTCGGAAGTGGATGAAAATCCATTCCATCAACCGATTTTATTTGATTTTGTTGACAAAATCTTTCAATCACAAATTATTACATTGATCTCATTGACAAATTATTAGAAGATTGACAAGCCTATCAATTATTTCATGGATGTCTACAAGTTATTTCAAGATTGACATGCCTCTCTAGGTAGGAGGAATCCTAGAGATTCACAGTTCTACCCACCCAAAATTTGAACAATTCAATAAAGGTCTGTTGATTTTACGCTTTTTAACTTCGTTAATGATAGAATTATCAGGCAAGAGAGTACACAGATGAATGGAAAGATTGTTTCTTTCTATGATCGAAACAAAATTAAAGTAGTCAAATTAATTTATAAATGAATATTAATAGGACATTTTACCTGCTCGAAAGTCCTGTTAAAGATGCTCTCTCCTCCAAAGTCATGTTAATTGACAATATGCAAGTCACAATCTGCAAGTCAGCCTTGTCACCCAAAATTTGAACAATTCAATAAAGGTAGGTTGATTTTACGCTTTTTATCTTCGTTAATTATAGAATTATCAGGCAAGAGAGTACACAGATGAATGGAAAGATTGTTTCTTTCTATGAACAAAACAAAATTAAAGTAGTCAAATTAATTTATAAATGAATATTAATAGGACATTTTACCTGCTCGAAAGTCCTGTTAAAGATGCTTTCTCTCCTCCAAAGTCATGTCAATTGACAATATGCAAGTCACAATCTGCAAGTCAGCCTTGTCAATGTGCCATACAGTGTATATGCAGTATCCAATAAGTGGATTGCAAAGTTGGACTGATTATCAAAGAGGTTGAAGCTTTTTAAAAAATATAGGTACAAACAAAAAGGAAAAATTCGAAGATCTAATGAACCTAATTTGGACAGTGCAGTGTGTGTGTCAACAAGGAATAAATAGTATACAACTGCTATTTACAACTGCATTCAACAATGTGTGTGTCAAGCCATTGTTGTCTGGGCATTGAAAATATGTTCTATTCACAAAACTTGTGAAACACTAATTTTTTTTCTTCATTAAAAAAACATATTAAACACAATCTCTCAGCCCCTTCAACAGAAAATAATAGTGAAATGTTAATCATAACCATGATAAACATTATATCCTAGGTAGTAACCATGATAAACATTATATCCTAGGTAGCCAGGGTATCCTTACTCAGGGTACACCTATCCGTACTAGGTACTCGTCTTGGGTATTTGGGTACTAGTTACTGCTCTAGTTCATATAATGAGAGAAAATATAATGACCCCCAACTAAATCTGAAGTAATTTTTTGCTAGAGTCTAGTTCAGGACTTATGTCAAACACTTTACAACACTGTTCAAATTCCACTGAATATTGTCCAAATCTTGTAGATTGATTTTGCATTGATTTACAATGAATGTGTTTATGGTTTTGTGTTCAGTTCTCATGGAACATAATTTGACTACAGAATGTGCACATAAAAATATACATATGTATTTGATACTGACAAATACACTCACATCAACCTTGGAATATATTTGGCAATTTGCAATTTTTTATTGACTGTAATAACAGTATAAACAGGTGTTGAAAATAAGATTTCAAGTGTACCTTCGGAGGTCTGTGTTTGATTGTTTGTTACAGTTGCATGGTATAATGATTTATCAAATTTTATGTAACTTTCAGTCTTCCAATTGATATCTAGTGAGTTTATGATTTATCAAATTTTATATTAGTTTTCAATCTGAATGTTCATTGTTCAAATAATCATTTAATCTATAATTACTAATTATGATTCATAATTTATGAAGAAATATGAAATATAGTATACCAGAGGTATCCAAGTACCCTGTTTCAAAAAGTGGCGTCCATGTCCTCGTACCTGTACCCAAGTTTCCTGGCAACTTCCATTATATGAATAGCTAAGGCATGGATAAGACATAGTTTCTGACATTTGAGTCATAGTGAAATGCTAACATCAACCATGATAAACATTATATCAGTAGCTGAGTCATGGATAAGACACAGACATAGTTTATGATTTATGACATTTGAGACATAGTGAAATGTGAATGGCAACCATGATTGTATTTAAGGTATAAATAAGACAATTTTTGGTATTCATTCTATGACCTATCAATATTTACCAACCCCAAATTAAATAACTTACCAACCCCAAATTAAATAACTGTATTAATTAATATTCACTTGCTGGCCTGAATTGATATAATAAAAGATTTTAATTCAAAATTTTTCAGATCAAAGCTTTGTCGGACAGTATATTGCCCTTGTTCTCATTTTCCTGCACTGTTGTCTGAGAGGGAATGTCAACAGCTCTCCTTACTTTTCATCCAAAGTCACTATTTCTACATGTTTCATTCAACTTTCGGTTGAAGGGATGTGTGCCACTTTCTGATTTTAGAAGTACGTGGGCAATTTGGCTACTGTAAGCCATTTGTTCATCAACCCCATAATCGCATTTGGTTGGTATAGAGATCACGGAAGTCAATTTTAACACTGAAGAAGTTTCGTGGAACCAATTGATTGTTCAGAAGTCTATAATATCCATGTTTGTACGTATTAGTTGGTAGGGTTTCATTGCACGTAAGAGTTGGTAGGGTTCATAAAACAACAGTAAAATAGATTGAGACAAAGAATATATTGAAAGTTTTAATATATTTGGAGATAAATATTGTAGATAATTATAATAATAACTGGACAATAGCCAGCCAACTCACGGGTAGAGACTGGTCTGTATAATCACAACAACTGCATATATATATATATATATATATATATATATATATATATATATTTATTGATAATGATAGTAAGAATAAAAATGTTTTAATATTTAGGAAAACAAAATTTAAATTTTATTTATATTATATTAATTGTTAAAAATAAAATACAATTAAGGTATGCAACAAACCAAAGTCAAGAGATTCTAGGTGGGTTATTGGGAACCTGATTGGCCCCAAAGTTATGACCCAACCTATTTTAAAATAATTTCTAAAACACTTCCGAAAGGAAGCTAAGAATGCAAAAAACTGAACTCCCATAGCCATTATAGGCTGAAGATAAAATGGAATAGAGAAAACAAAAAGACAGAGGAAAATGCCAACCCACAAGCTAGCCACCATCGGAGATGGTGACCATGTGCCGAGTCAATGCCTAATGTTGGTCTTGGGCTAGTCCATCCGTAGGATTGGGTCCAAACACTTTGCTTATGGTATTCCGGGCCAAGATGTTAATTCTCTAGGTCTACTCCTTTAGAACTTCCACTCTGGTGCTAAGGGTGGAGTGGAGTCTCTGTATGTATGTGGTTCCTGGTCAAAGTTACTTCTTCCATAGCCCAATCCATGTCTTGGTTTGCTCTATCCATGGTCTGTGCCAGAGATGTCCCCAACAACATCTTCTAGTATAAGAGAGTTGTTTTTTTGTGTTTTGTCTCCCTCGAGTGAGATTAACTAACACCCAAAATTTTCACCACTGATTCTATCTAGACCTCTTCAACTTCTGACTCATCCTTCACTCAATCAATATCCTTCTCAATAGTTCCAAGTATAGTCGGGCAGCCCTTGGAATCTCCCGAAAGAATTCCAACTTTGCCTCTTCAACTTCTCTCTTGACACAAGGCATATGAGTCACCCGCTTCCCATCGCTTCTTCCCTTGTTCTGCTTCACCATGGCACGAATGTTAATGGTGGAAACCCCCCCTCCTTTCTAGACTTGAGTTTCTAGCTCTGTAGTGCAGCCAACCTTGCTATCCGAGTAGTGCAAAAGGTTTCACATATACTTTACTATTGTCACTAGAGGATGGTAAAGGAGGTTGTGGTCACAAATTGGTCTGCATAGGTCATCGTGCTTGGTGTTTGGCTTTCCCCATCAATAGTCCAACCATAATTACCAAAACATAGCACAACATCCTCTACACATTCAAGAGCCCCTTGGTTATCATTTTTTCCCTCATCCCTTGGAGACAATTAAGTGCTGGAGCCAAGTTCATACCATTCCACCATACAATACAATTATCCCACCTCATGGTTATCCATCTTTTCCTACAACTTACCATGCAACAATTTAATTACATAGATAGTGTGAAAAAGGGTAGGACGAGTGTCCCATCTTGTCCACACTTAGTCCTCTTGCCTCCATCACTCATATCCAAATAATATCTATAAAAAAATTGTTATGTTTTCAAATATATTATCCAACAAATATAATTATATGATTATATAAAAAAATATTATAATTTATCATTCAACTAATATCTTTACATGATTAAATAAAATAGTTATAATATAAAATTATTATAATAAAGACATATATTTGATGTTGAACAAATATTATAATTTATCATTCAACTAATATCTTTACATGATTAAATAAAATAGTTATAATATAAAATTATTATAATAAAGACATATATTTGATGTTGAAGAATAAACATTGTGTCATGATTCAACTAATAATTTGAAATGTCTTCATGTACCACTCAATTGAATGCTATCTGGATTAATGTCAACTTTCACTTGTATGGTTGTAAACTCTCACTCGTATGGAGATTTTCAAATTCAGATTTAAAGTTGTTTTTAATGTTGGACATTTACAACCGGCCATTTTGGATAATGATGTTAGTTCTTTAACCATATTCACATGAAGAGTTTTTTATTTGGATATGGAGAATATAAAGTTTCATGCACATGTAAAAATATTAAAAAATATATATAATATGATTATATTTTAATTATAAATATTTTATAGATTTAAATAATAAATTATTATATAAAAATATTTTGAATATAAATTTATATTTTAATTATAAATATTTTATAGATTTAAATAATAAATTATTATATAAAAATATTTTGAATATAAATTTATATTTTAGTTATAGATACTTTATTAGCATAGATTACTTTAAAATTGGTTTTATTAAATATATAGAAGAGTCCAATTTTTTGATGTGTAAATTTTTTATCTTAAATTTATTACTTGTTTAAAAAATGTATATTTCAATAATTATGATCACCATCATGTGTTCTGAGAAAGAGCTTGTGGTTTTGAATGGCCACAATATATGGAAATACTTTTGAAGAGTAAAACACTTTGGTAGTTTTAAAAAAAATGTGATTCCAAATATGAAGGATGACCAACAACATTAATACGAAGTCTAAGGATGAAATTGTAGGAGTCATAATGATCTACATATCTAAGGATATTTGCTCTCATGCAAGTGTGATCCACTGCTTGAATGTTGCTTGGAAGAAACTAAAGACTTTGTTTGATGAAATTAATGAATGATATTATACAAATGGAGAATTTTTTTATCTCTCTAGATCCACTTTCCTTTGAAATGATTGAACATTACTTGGCTTGTGTGAAGGAACTTTAGTTAAAATTAGGTGATTGCAGAAAGGATTTTCCAATCAAAGATGGTTGGTTCATAGAAATGATCTTGATGAATCTAAATTCACTTTATGATGTGTTATGTTCGATGTTTCATGCCAATTGGATTTCTATAATAGATGATAGTAAATTTTATTCGGTTGATTCTTTTTATGGTTTGTTGATTAGGGAATAGGAAAAATTGCTTGATGAAGGGAAACTTGAGGTCAAGAGGCAAACCTATTTGTTGAGAGGAAAAGGTTTTCTGAATTATAGAGAAAGAGGTTAACAATACAATTAGGAGAATGAACATGATTTCATTGACCAAACTATTGAAAAAACATGGTGATTAGAATTCAACTAAGAAAAGTAGAAAGAGAAAGACGTGTTGTTATTGTAGGAAATTGAGACATACAGACAAAGATGGTTGGTAGAAAATTAAGGGCATCGAGAAGAAAGTGAAGAAGCTTTAAGGCAATGTTTTGATTGAAAGATTGACCAACCTACAACACTAAACTTTAAAAGTGAGGAAACTAACTATACATTTTCTATTAATTCTTTGTATGCCTTTCATGCTCACACTTCTCATAGTGGATGGATAGTTGACTTTAGTTGTATCCATTATATGGCTAAAGACGCCTCTCTCTTTTCTTCATTAGGTGAGGCTAAAAAAAGAAATCTTTGTAGTAGACAATTATGCACTTATTGTTGTTGGTTGTGGAAATATTCAATTTTAGAATGGTGTGAACACTGATGTGTGCCATGTACCTAGTTATATTGCCATTTTGTTTTCAATGCATAGCTAAATTAGACTATCAAGAAGGTAGAATTTTGGATAAATTGGTTTGTTTTGAGGGATATGTACAATAACTTTGTATTTGTAGCCAAGGTTTTTCTTGGCCCTAAGAATATATTGTATAAGTTTTGTGACTTTCCCAAACAAGATCCAAGACCGACTATGCTCATAGCTTAGATCTATGATTGAAGTAGAATTTGGCATGAATGACTCAAACATCTAAATTTGGAAGCCTAAAACTAATGGTGAAACATAACATGATTATTGTACCACCTAAGATTGTTCCCCCTAATGGAGTACATAAATGGCGTATGCTTGGAAAGCATCACTAGGCTACTTTTGAAACATGTAAGGCTTAAAGAGTGAAGACTTAGATGGAACTTGTCTATAGTGATTTATGTTCCTTGAAAAAATCATCATTATTGGTGCAAGGCATGTTTGAATTTTCTAGATACAATTGTGTATATTTCTTGAAGAATAAGAGCCATGCTTTCAAAAAGTTCAAGCAATTTAGGACATTAGTTGAAAACAATGAGATTGACGCTTTAAATGTTTAAGATCAAACAATGGAGAAGAATCCATGGATAAAGATTTTGATGTCACACCTCAACAAAACATTGTTGTAGAAAGAAAAAGAAAATATTTGATTGAAATGGCACATGGTTTTTCTCAATCCAAAGGTATATTAATCAAGTTTTGGGTGCATAATATAGACTCAAATTATAGATGGTAAAAGAAAAAAACTAGATGCAAAGCGCCATGCTTGTATCACAATGGGATACTCTAAAAAGTCAATACCTAAAGGTTGTTTGAACCTATCAAACAAGAGATTTATGTACATAAGGGATGTTGTCTTTGATGACAAGACCTAAAGTGTAACTCTATTGACTTCCTCTTTAGGTTTGGTAAGCAATGATCTTTGTAAATCCTACAGAATTCTAGATTGACTAACTAATTCATAGGACCATCTCCTGGATGGTTGATTTCTTCACTTAAATTGACTTCCAGTAAACCTTCCACAACATATTTGACCATAAGCTTGTGAACCCTTATTTAGTGCAGTAATGGTGATATTAGTAAAAGGAAATGGAGGCTTCAAACTGAAAAGACGAGAGCCCTGAAAAGATCGTTAAAGAAAATGGAGGTTTGTCAACCCTTATTTAGTGCAGTAATGGTGATATTAGTAAAAGGAAATGGAGGCTGCAACTGAAAAGACGAGAGCCCTGAAAAGATCGTTAAAGGAAATGGAGGCTGCAACTGAAAAGACGAGAGCCCTGAAAAGATCGTTAAAGGAAATGGAGGCTGCAACTGAAAAGACGAGAGCCCTGCGTGTGGAGAACCAGATATGCGAGGAAAAAACATATTGCATATTATGAGGGCGCATAAGGAGATCCATGAGCCAAGGAATAGAAAAGAGAGCTCGTGTCTGAAGAAATATGTTCGCGAGAGGGCTACCACTGTAAGTAAACGTGCTACTACAAGAAGATCCAAGTCTGCGTGTAAAAAATAAGGGGCGTATCTCTCAAAAAGAAAAGGCAGTCAGCGGTTTGGTAGACAGCTCCACGTTAGAAAGATCCGCCATTAACAGTAGCAGTCTGGTCGCGCTCATGAGGAAGGAGGATCACACTTGGGGAAGAAATATTGCATGTGGGTTGAGTGAGGATAAGGGATAGATATGTGGAAGGACGTGTTAGAGTTACCTGAGGAACCGTAGAGAAGGAAAGCCATGAACTGCTTTGTTGAAGAGCGCATGTGGAGGTTGAGGGCCTGAGCTTAAAAAACATGTACGTTGGGTCCATCCAGATCAATAGCGAAGTCAACCATTGATTTTGCTGTTGGTCCGTTGGATAGACCAAACGTATTCTTAGTTATGGAGGTCTTTGCTGTTGGTCTGTTGATAGACCGAACTTATATGTTTGTTAAGGATGACCGGTTGAGGGCAGTCTTAGTTATGGAGGTGATGAAGGAGGAGCCGTGGCTTCTGTAGCTGTGGGAGCAACTTTCAATAACAGATGAGTACAGCTTCATTTTAGCGTGCGAGGTCATAGTAGGACAGTTATACAGTTATGTGAATATTTTGATAACTAGTTTTTGGTTTAACTTATTCAATGAAAAGACTGTGATGAAAGTGGGTTATGTTACCAGAAATGTGACAGTAGTTCACTTTTCTCATAAAAAACGCTGTAGAAACTGACGGCCGTTTTCGTTTCTGCAACCAAAAAACCGTTTCTTCACAAACACACCGTTTAGTAAGTATTGCAACAAGGCCAAGGCAATTCCAACATATATTGCAATGCTTGTAAATTGGTTTTTCCGAGTATATAATGCATTGGTTTTAAGTTCTTTTATGTTTCCTTTAATGTTTTCCTTATTGAATATTATGAAGCTAGCAAACTTTCCAGAAATTTATATATTATGGAGTTTGAAACTTTAATGCATTGAAACTAAAATTAATTGGTCCAGTCATTCTTAAAATCTAAAATCTGTAAATTGTCATAATATTCAATTTATATATTTTAATTAATTAATTTTTTTATTTTTCTCTCTCCTCGTTTCTTATATTTGCAAATCTGAAAACTTCGTTTCTTGTATGGTTCTCAGTTCTCGTTTCGTTTCCCATTTCTCGTTAATGAAAGAGCTTATATATTTTAATTAATTAATTTTTTTATTTTTCTCTCTCCTCGTTTCTTATATTTGCAAATCTGAAAACTTCGTTTCTTGTATGGTTCTCAGTTCTCGTTTCGTTTCCCATTTCTCGTTAATGAAAGAGCTCATCATCAAGCTGAGCAAAAAAATAGTGAAAATGCAAAATCAACAAGACAGTCTATCCCTTAAGCTATTTTTAACCTACATAGATATTAAAATTATTTCTTCTTGTTATGTTGATGGATCCATCTCTTATTATCTACATTCCTGTATTTTACAAAGTGTGGTGAGATCTGGGCATAGAGGCCGCAAAGTTGAGCCAACCAGCGAGTGTAAGAAGAAGTCAAAGCCACGAAGGAAAATATGCCTGGTGATTTATTGCAAGAGACCAATGCATTTTGAGATCTGCTGAGGGATGCGGAGATCGTGACAAGAGTGGAAGGTTGCATGCGTTAATGGCAACACATAGTGGGAAAAGACACTTGCATGTGGTCCATCCTTGCAGATTGTTTACTAGATCAAAGTTGTGATCTATTGAGGAGAGCACCAACGTGGAAGTCATGGTGACGGGCTTCCTGTGCGTAAAGAGAGGATGCAATGGATGTGTAGAGATGCATGGAGCCTTGGTTCTAGACGATGCTTGGAAAAGAGATAGAACTATGCCCGGGGAAAGAAATGGCACAACATCTAGGTTGACTCAAGGTTGCACATGGATTATTGAAGGAATCATCGACACATGGTTTGAGGCATGGAAGATGACGAGTAAGGAAGCAAGCATAGAAAAGCAAGAAGATGAAGTAACACATAGTGATGGTGTAGTTATCATGAAGACAGGTGAAAAAAATTAATGGAGCAATTTACATGAAAATGGGCATATGGTTGGAAGACCTAGTAAGGTATGCATACCCTTGGTAACTCACTCAAGTTTGGAGATAGACCTAGGTCATAGGGAGGTGTATGTGAGATTCCTAGGTAAAACTTTGAGGGGGGTTGGTGTTTACTTCAAGTCAAGTTTAAAGGAGGGATTGTTAAGGTCAATCTTGAGTTGGGAATGAGTCAAAGGTGGTTGAGGTCTAGCACATGGAGTATTACACGGCATGGTATTTTTCTATCATTATTGATGGCCAATGGGATTTTCGTGGCCCGTGGTATTGACCCATGGTATTGCATGTAAGTTTTTATAAGCCTTGAAGAGGCTCCATTGTAAAGTGACTTGAAGGTTAGTGGTGGCTAGCTCACTTGGCCTGGCTTGGACAATTTAGCTCAAAGAAGATAATAGATCTATTATGATGTTTTGATGCTCCTTTAAATCCTAAGAATATCCAAAAAAACAATAAAAGAGTTGAAAATATTCTTAGAAAGGAAACCATGTTCTGACCCCATTAAACATTTTAGAAAAGTTACATTATTCCAGGACTTGAACCAAAGTTTTCCTTTTTATTAATTTAAAACTAAGTTTATGACTTAAAAGGGGATTAAGTGTAATTAAAATGGTGCTTATTTTTTAAAAATGAAAATTTAATTAGTGTAATGTGGCTCATGAAAGACAGACCACGGGAGAGACATTGTGTCATGCAAACTGAGATTCAGAAACGATAAAGGTATAAGCTCATGGGGGAAGGAGAAAAACAGGAGCACTATTTTTTTTCTGAGAAGAACGAAAGTATTAAAATCCAATTCTGAGTGATAATAAAAAAATTCTGAAATTGGTAATTTTGAAGTGAACCATTTGTGCCTCTGATCATCCCTGTAATTATGGAAAATGGTGTAAGTAGTTGACTTGGTAAAGTTTTGAGCATCTCGTTGTTGTGTTGTCAGAATGATAGTAAGGAGGTGTTATATTACACTGTTTGGCATGAATTTTGGTGTCAACCTAATTCTTGGTTGTCAAATTGTGAAATTTAGAAATTATGGGGATTGGTGAGATGTCTGCTTGGTGAATGTATGAGTCTAAGCTCGGGGTGATGATTTGTTGAGAGATTAATGAGATAAGGTTGGGTGGAGTGTGCTTAACAGGCATCTTCAATATTTTTACAGATAAGTTTTAATTCTTATTAAGTTGAGTCATAAATTGCTTGGTGGAATTCGTGTGTAAGGATAAAGTGCAAGTTTGATTCCAAGATAATGCTTGGAAATTTAATGAATGTCTTCTTGAGTCCAAGACTAGGAAATAACTTTTTGTAATAATGATTAATTTATGGGTTCATAATTGAAATGTTTGTTCTCATTATGTGGAAGAGTACAATGTTTGGAAAATCAAGTGAATGGATAAATAAGTTGGAAATTCCATTCATTTTTATTATTTTTCTTTAACTTACATGTTTATTTGCAAATAATTAATTTTCATGGAAATGGCCTGTGGTAATTGTTAGTTTATTGTGCACTTCAAATGGAAAGTTTGTGAGAATATGTTGAAGAGTTTAACTCTTTATTTCCAAATAGTTGGAAGAAAATAGTTCCTTAAGTAATGAATGAAATGTTCTAATTAATTCAATTCCAATGAGGGTCGAACCTGAAGCCATGGGGGAACCTTGAGATAGTGGTCGATCATGTGGTTCCACCCAAAGAGATTGTATTAAATGATCTCATGACCCGTGGACACATAAGTGGATCTAATCCCACCCCCATGTGCTCCTAACACTTAACCCATAGGCGTTGGATCTATTGGTGAAGCATGAATAATTTTTCACTGGCGGAAAAGGTTCAATTCCAATGAGGGTCGAACCTAGAGCCATGGGGGCACCTTGAGGTAGTGTTCGAACATGTGGTTCCACCTATAGAGATTGTATTAAATGATCATGTGACCTGTGGACACATAAGTGGATCAAAGCCCACCCCCATGTCCTCCTAGCATTTAATTCAATTCTTGTTAGCTCATTCAGTTAAGGTGTGGGTCTCGTTAGTAAGACGACCAGAGTTCAATTCCCCATAGGGATGAGCTAGTTGGGAGGAGACACCAAAAAATCCAACCATGTTAAGGGTTGGTGTGGCCTAGGCCAGGTTCGATCCTCGAGTGACTTTGATTGGATTAGATTCTCGTAGGTTGTGGTTCTTAACCAATGATTAATTGCTATTAGCCCTGAGTAACATGCAATCCAACAAAAAAAAAGTTCGAATTAATTCTTCAAACAATTTTTGCTTAATCAAATAAGTTTAAATGTTAATGTCGAAGTTTAAGTTCAACTTTATTCATTTTTATAAATACCATGGGCCAATAATGAGTGGTATTTGTTTTTAATTTAGAAGAAATGGAATCGTAGGAATAATTGTATGCAAAAATTCCATGGATTGAATTAGTAAGTAAAATGTCATCTACCTTTCATGCATTGGAAAATATGGAAAATGTTTTCCTAATTAATTTAGGAAAACCCTACTTCGCAGTTATTGTGCAATTCTACCGGAATGTATGAAAAATGTTTTGTAATTAATTTATGGAAATCCTACTTCATAGTTACTACATGTAGCTCTTACTATATGGAAGTGTTTTGTTCATTTATTTATGGAAACCCCACTTCGTAGTTATTGTGCAGTTCTTGTTGCACAACAATTTTTAAGTAAGTTGGAATAATGATTTTCCTTGTCTTAATGAAATGGAAAAATACATAACTTGAAAACGGTTTATGTATCTAACTATTTTTTCTTTTGCTCCACTTTTGGGAAGCATTCTACGGAGTCCTTAATTTAGTGTTAGTGCATAGTTCTTACTAACTAGTTTTTACTGTACAATAAGATTACATGAACTTGTTGGAGAGTTGTATTTCCTCAACATAATAATATGTAAATAGCATAACAATAGGAATGTCTATGTTTGAAACTATAATTGTCTTCGTTCCATTTAGGTAAACCACTTTGTCAGAGTTCATTATGTCGTAGTTCACTGTGTCATAGTTCATTCTTTCACAGTTCATTATGTAGCAGTGCACTCTCTCGCAATTCGCTCTGTCACAGTTCATTTATGTCACATCTCTTGTGTCATAACAAAATGTAGGAGTTCCCAGGAATGAATTTTTTATAAGGAAAGGTTTGGAAATGTTGTTTTCAAAGCCATAACATAATATGCCTAGGAAAATCATATTTAGTATAAGTAGTATGATATGTGCATTGATAATGGTGTATATTTATGTGTTAACCTAATTATTTTATGTGAATTATACTCCACAAATTCCTAAAGCAGTTCTTACTGCACTGTAATTTAAAAAGAAATGTGGGAGTATTGTTTATCCTTGTCTTAATAATATGGTACTCAAATAACTTAAGGCATGTCAATATAAATATTTATAAATTCCTTTTCTCTAATTTTGTAGAATTTATTGCATAATCCTTAAGTTAGAGTTTTATTGCGCAACAAGTTATTGTTAATATATGTTTTCGCAAGCGTGGATAAAATTATTTTACATGAATATTTTTGAATGAGTGTCTCATAGAATATTCTATGCTTTAGCTAAAATAATTATGTCTATTATGCATTTGTTAAACATTGTTGTGCAATTGATAAAAGAATGCACATGTGCATTATGCATTTATTAAAAAAAAATTATTACCGGCGTGGTTTAAATCTAGTGTAACAATGGGTGTGTTACAATCTACAGTAGGCCATTAGTATGTTTAGGATAGCTAAACAATATTGGGTCTTTCATGCTTACTACCACATTACCTACCTACAACACCTTTATTTCTCCTTGCAAGAATGCCACCCACAACACTTGTTCTTTATAAAACCTTCCTAACACAACAACTCTCCCCTAGATAAGCGTAACTCCGTGCCCGTGGTTTTCTATGTAGTGTTTTGCCTCAAAGCTTGAAAACCCTTGAGCTTATTCTTCACTAGAAGACTTCAATACATTTTTTCCAACTTGGTACCTTGAACGGAGATGCCTCCAACAATTCCTCATCTTGGTCTTAACTCGACTCCTATTTATACTTTCCAAATTCCTCTAGCTAACCTTCTCAAGTGGAAGCACCCTTTCATCTTCCAAGAATATGTGGAAAAACTTTGCAAGAGCCTAATTGTAGAGGCACCTTTGGTTACAAAGTGGGAACATGATCATGCATGATATAACCCATCATGTTTATGGCTACAAAATCCTTGGCAAGTTCCAATTTGGGGTTTCTCCTAGTTGTACCTCTTGTTCTTCTTGCCTCCCATTTCCAATTTCTCATCCAATTGCTAAACTTTCCAAGCGAACCCCTTTTCCATGCATTTGATTTCCTTAGTCATGATTATATAGCCTTGTATGTTTCCACTCCATTTTTCCATGCCAATTCATTGCCTACTTGAAGGTTGGAACATTACATTCTCCCTAACTCAAATTGCTTCCATCTTTGGAAACCCTCGAAAAACAACTTTTCCATCATTAGAAACCTAAGAAACTGGACATGTTGATTTAGGGCCACATGTCCACGTGTTGGACACAGACACGCTAACAGATCGTGTCCGACTTGACTGTCAATCGTGTCCCGTGTTCGAACACACGAGTCCGGGCACTGTCCCATCGTGTCCCGAAAACAGGACACGATTTTGACGGCCAGGCCCTTAAAAACGTGATTTTATCACTTGTTCTTTTCATTTTTAATTTGTGGGAGAGGTCTAAGAGTGTTTTTTTTATAGGTGAAGAGGATTTGAAGGCTTTGGAAGGGTGCTAAAGGATTTGAAAGGGTTTTTTTGCAAGTGAATGTGGATTTGGTTGGGTGGATTGCAAACTCAACCAACAAGCAAGAAGAACAATATCTCATTCAGCTAGGGGAGGAGGTAGAGGGAAAAGGAAAGGAAGAAATGCCCCATCTAATGTCTCCCCTCCTATTCCTCCAAACACAATCTCTTCTACTCCTCTTGCTAGTGCTCCATCTGCTGCTAGTGGAGCTCATGCTCCATTGAACCCTGTTTTAGCAAGACAACAAGCCCAAGAGAAGAAATACCCTTTGTGGAGGTATGTGACTAGGAAAGAAGGGCCCGGGGCAAAGCTAGGTGGGGGAGGCAATGTGTCTTGGACTTGCAATTTTTTCAAGAATGAATTCAAGAGTACAAACTACTGAGTTAAGAGCCATTTGTTGGCCCTCCCTAATTGTGAGATTTCTTCATGTAAAGGTGTGAGTGTTATCCAAAGGAAAGAAATGGGAAAGGACGATCAAGAAGGCGCAGGGAATGTAGCAACATCAAGCAAGTAAAAGGATGAGGATCCTATTTCATTTTGAAGGAAACCCTCTACAATTCGGCCTCCATTTCCACCTAGAGGTGATCCACATCTAACAAAAAAGAGGCAAAGTGGTCCAATGGACAAGATTTTCCAACAAGAGGCACGAGAAGAGGTAGACCTCACCATTGCATTATTTTTCTACCTCAATTTCATCTCATTTAATGTTTCACAGTCACCATTGTTTTTTGAGATGTGCCGAAGTCTCAGTGAACGAGCTCCATCTGGTTGTGTGCCTCCTGGTTCGGAGAAGCTTAGAACCACATTGTTGGTTAGGGCAAAGAAGGAGGTGGACACAATTCTTGAGCCAATTAGAGCAACATGGCCCTCATCTGGAGTGAGTATTGTTTCCAATGGATGGACGAATCCAGCACGCCATCGACTCATCAATTTCATGGTATCTTCCCAAAATGGACCGGTGTTCTTGAAAGCGGTGGATGCTCTTGGGAAATACAAGGATGCACATTTTATGGGTGAGTTATTCATCAAAACCATTGAATAAGTAGGTGTTGATTCTTGTGTACAAATCATCACGGACAATGCACCTGTTTGCAAGGCCGCTGGCATGATTGTGGAAACTTTCATTTTGGACACCTTTCATTGTTAATGATTTGAGTTGTTAACTTGCTAGTGTTGTAGAGTCATTTATACTTGTCTTTTTTTCTCTTACATGTTTTTTGGACACCTTGCATTATCCATTCCTTGAACTTAGCACTCAAATTCATTTCTTCAGATGTGACATGGATTGGCAACATTATTGAGGATGCACGCCATATCCGTAACTTTGTACAAAACCATAAAATGCCCTCACTGTCTACAAAGAGTACACACGTATTTCATTGCTGAAGATTGCATATACTCGGTTTGCTTCCTCATTCATCATGCTCAAGAGTTTGAGGGAGGTGAAAACCGCTCTTGGGTCCATGGTGATTTCAGAGTATTGGTCTTTCTGGAGAAAGACGGATCAAAGTGCTTCAAAAAAGGTGGAGGACATAGTATTGGATGATTTTTGGTTCGAGAGGGTGGATCTTACCATTAAGATCATGGAGCCACTCATTTCTTTGTTGTGCTTTGCAGACACGGAACAACCCATCCTAGCAGATGTTTGTGAGGGGTGGGATTCCATGATTGAGTCCATGAGGACATTGTTACGAAGAATGAGTGTCACGAGTATGAGACATCAGCAGAGAACTTATGGTCCACCATTCAGGATATTATTATCTCCAGGTGGGATAAGAATTGTACACCTTTGCATAGCTTGGCCCACTCCTTGAACCCCAAGTTCTACAGTTAGGAATGGCACACTGGTGGGACCGTCACCTCACATAGAGTCCCTCCTCACATGGATGGAGAGATTTCATAAGGGAGGAAGATAGCATTTAGGCAGCTATTTCAGGATAGAGACTTACTTGATGAGGTGGAGGTGGGATTTGTAGTGTTTTCTTGTGCTACTGGGAGATTTGGAGGCTATGATGTGGCTGGAGATAGGGGAGTTAAGAAGGCCTGTAATTGGTGGGTAACTCATGGGGAAACATGCCCTATTCTATAGAATCTAGCCTTGAGGATCATCTCTCAAGTTACATCATCCTCAAGTTGTGAGAGGAATTGGAGCACATATGGCAACTTGTACAGTTTGAAGAAGAGTAGGCTTGAGCAGTTCAGAGTAGAGACAATGGTGTATGTGCACACCAACCTTCATCTTATTTATAGGAAGAGGGAGGAGTGTGTGAAGGGAAAGACAAAGATTTGGTATGTCTTTCCTGATGATATGGGTTTGGACTGCAGTAATGAGTTGGAATTAGCTAACTTGGATCTTAATGATATAGTGCTAGAGCCAGTGACATTTGATGATAGTGATCCTTTGGAGGGGTCATCCTCCACACCAGCAGATATTGATCCTATCATGGTTGAGGAGGAGGAGGAGGACGAGGAGGAGAGCATTGATGATTTTGTTGATTCAAGCATGGAGGAGGATGAGGACTATTGATAGATAAGACTCTTGAGTCTTCATTCTTCTATTTTGATCTACAACTTTTTGTATTTACTATTTTCAGTGGCATTCCGACATCTATGTAATACATTATATGATTATACATTTATACTGTATAATTTTTTATTTTCATGACTTAATGAGAAATATGGTTTTGACGCATGAGTATTGACATCTTGATCTATGACTATGATATCTATGTGTCTCATAATATGATTGTGATTACTGATTTGATTTGTAAATGTGTAATACTAATGTTAAATGTGCATTGATTCTGATTTATATTGAATATTTGTAAAAAAATGGATTTATATGTCTATAATTTTAAAATTTATTTATATATATATATATAACGTGTCCTGATTCTGGGGTCAGCGTTTCCGTGACAGACACTCGAATCCCCGTGTCCTTCGTGTCCTGTGTCCCCGTTTCAAGTGACTTAGTTGGAAACCCTGGAAGAACTACTTGTCATCCCTTACCAACTATCATCTAGTCTCACTTGTCTTCCTTGAATGCTCCAACCCATCAACAATACCACCAAAGAATCACTACTTCCATTTTTCCTTCAATTCAACTATCATGTCAATCCACTCTTAGATCTGATAAGTAGTCTAGTTGAGTAGCTAATTCAACTTCGAGTCCTCTTTATGAAAGTGCAGCTTCCCATGCTATGAATTGAATGATTTGGACTTGATTCTACCATGTAAACTACCTCCTTGACTCACTTCCCTTTTGTTTCACCAAATCCTTCAAGCTATTGTTGTTTTTTCTAGTCTGAACTTGCCACTCATTCTCATCCTTTAGTTTTGGGTTGCTTGATTCTTCGCAGGTGAGTGACTACTAGACGAAATTATTCAACTCAACTTATCTTGAGATCGTTTTATTGATACCTTGGCCTTACTACCACACTCTTGGCATGATTCGATTCACTTCTCTTCCTTAGTGAAGAAATGGAGGGAAGAGGTAGTCGACACTGCTACTTTGAAATGTTCCAAACTATATTCCTCTTGAGGTGTTTACGGTCTACTTGGACCATACTTCACACTCAAGTACGACAAAAAGGGAACGTATGAATCCAATCTTACCATTGCCTTTTGCTAGGAATCAATCAACTTTTGGGTCTATTTGTTGATCCTCTTTTCCAAGTGCTCTCAAGGCATGCACGGTCTCCTCCCTGATTACCACACAATATGGCTTCTTTAGCTCTACCTTGGTGCCTTTCTTTGTCGTCAAGTACTCCCTATATCGATTGACTATGTCGGTGCTTTTGATTGATTCTTCAATAGGCTACTATGTAGACACAAGGTATTATTCCACATCCCAAAAAAGGTTACCCATGATCTTTGCGCCACCAATGCCATTACAAGGTTCAAGCTCCTTAATATTGATCTTTACCATGCCTATCAAGCTAGCTTCATGGAAAAAAACTGACTTGAGCAGGTTGAGGGTATGTTCTTGGCTCTGTGATTTCACTACCACAGACTAGACTAAACATTCAATCATCTTCAATCTCCCATCCACCTCTTTGGCCAAGGATTCCATGTATGAACTGATCAACACTAGCTACTACCTCATTACAGGAATTCATAATGGATTTACCCTTGTCTCCACAAAACCAGTTTCTTACTGTTGTTGGCCCAAAGTCTCTTGAAGTTTTCCAATGAGGTCCCAATCCAACAAGCTTTACCTTAGTATTGATAATCTTAGAGGCCTACCAACTATTGCTTTATTCATGCTACAAGCTAGTCTCAACATTCGAACCTACCATGGGAACCTCCTCATACTTAGTTACTTTGTTGAGTGATCATTGTCCCACCTGCAATCACAACCAAAGATCTTACCTTATTATGCAAACTACTTCATCCAAGGTGCAAGTTGTCTTTAGTGCCCTCCAATATCCAGCTTGTCACCTTGACTACTTTATCCACTTGCCTGAGTACTCTTTGTTGGAACCTTCTACTTATTGAGTTACAGTGAAGTCTTTCCCTACCTAGTATAGAACACACCAAACTTCATGATATCATGAACTCCATTGCATCATAGAGGCATAGTTCAACCAAACCTTACTTTTGGTGATGAACCCTTCCATGAACTTGCCTAGCTACTCTTTAGCCAATTGTCATTGTCTACATGATTGCAAAGAGCTATAACATCCCCTTTACTACCTCGATTTGAAATGCAAATATACGAAATTGTAAGTATTGATTCTAACTTCCTAAGTTGTAAATTCAATCGGTAAACTTAGGAAGCCAAAGGCTTAACACGACTAAAACTATAGGGGCATGAATCCACTAAGGGGAGAGTTGAATGGATGGGAAACCATGTGTTGGATGATAGTTGTCCAAATAAAATTTAATGTAATAGTGTTTACTTGATTACTTAAAGTTTTAGGTGTCTTCTTATTGACTCGTTTAAAGGTTATTCATTATAAGTATTTAGCACAAAGTTAATTATTAAGAGAAGATCCTAAATGAGATTAACGAATTATCTTAAAGATGATGATTATCCTAATTCAAGCAAGTTTGCTAAAATATCCATATCTTTGATATTCCAAATGGAGAGAAATTAAAGTTTTTCCCATTTTACATTGAATATAAGGTAAGAGGAAAATAGTTAGAAATAAGTTTTTTTTAATGCAAATAAGTGCTTTATTTGGTGTGTGTGAATAATGCCTTGAGCGCTAACATGGATGCTATTTATATATAAAATTATGTAACTAGCATTTGCACCAAGAGGTGCAAAAAACGTCAAGAGGGTAAAAATATTCTATCTTTTCGCAAGCCAACCTTTGTCAATATTAATAGTGAGTTTTGAAATTTTAGGTTAAGACATTTATAATTGAGTTTTTTTGGGGTTTTGATTTTGGATTATAAAGTGTGCAAGAAATAATTGATGTGATGCACTTTGAATATTTCCGAATAGGAATACTTCTAGCTGCACAATGTGTCTGTTTTAGAAGTACCAATGTGTAAGTACAACATATCCCATGTCATTATGACACAGGAGCCCAAATTTTACATACAAAAATTACTTGGTAAGACTCTTAGTAAAACTTAAAGGGTTTTATTACGATTTTATTTGCTTATTGGGATACTTTAACTTACCCAATTTCCTAAAATTTATGTTTGATTTATTAGTTTTGAATGCAGAATGATGAATTTTTGTTTGGATTTTTTAACATCCCACAACCCGCAAATACGCAACTTGCAGAGTGCGACAAACCTTTTCATTTGTGAGATGCGGGATAGTTTTTATATGTGTTAATTTTAATCAACCCGGATGCTGTATCCCGCAATGTAGTAATGTGTTGTGATTTTTGTTTATGCGCTGTGATTTTTCCAGAGTAATGTGCTGATCTTTTCTACCAAGCTTCAACAATCTCAACTTCAGTCATATTGTTTGTACAAAGATGTATATATATCAATCTTTGTATTTGTTTATGTTCAACGCAGAGGTGGTGTGGCAAGGAAAATGGTTGAAATGTTTCCAGTGGAGGTAGGTGGTGTGGCAAGGCAAGACAAAAGGATGAAATGTCTTAGCGGTGGCCGTGATGGAGGCAGTGATGGATTGAAATTTCCTCT
The DNA here is from genome assembly GCA_001517045.1 of Pseudotsuga menziesii. Taxonomy (NCBI): domain Eukaryota; kingdom Viridiplantae; phylum Streptophyta; class Pinopsida; order Pinales; family Pinaceae; genus Pseudotsuga; species Pseudotsuga menziesii. The sequence goes on from LPNX011219835.1 coordinate 95,721, forward strand.
TGCGATGACTGTGATGTTTTGAAGTTTTGAGAGACTCTGATTAATAATTTTCTTTGTTTATGCTCTTGCAATAGCTCGTCTTATGGAGAAATCGAACAATTACGATGAAGAATACCCCATGAAACGCGGGGATTCCTTTAGTCTGCCCCCTGCTTTGTTTTCTTATTATTGTTGCTTTGTCTGATTATTAGTTATTAATGTATTTTCTTTTGCAGTTTGCAATTACTTATGCCAAATTCATTAATGGACAAGGGTTAGCAAGGCTATTGAACGATACAAATGTACAAGTAGTTGGCATAAATGCAATTGAAATACTACCAGCAATACTGATGTGGTGAAACTATGCCACTTTCAAGTTGTTCATTCTTATGTTAGCTTGATCAACAATGTGAATAAAAAAATACAAAACAAATTCAATTGTACTTGATTCAATTAGCTTTGCAACCCGCAATTCCGCATTTTGCGGGATGTGGGGTGCGGGCAGACACAAACCAAATGAAAATAATAGGAACTCCGCAACCCACATTCCGCACATTGCAGGATGCGGGATTTGGGTTGATTAAAATCAACACATATACAAACTCTCCCGCACCCCGCATTTGCGGGATGCGGGTTTGAAAATGAAATATCAAAGGAAGATGAGCACTCAAATCAGAAAAATAATAATGTAGAGATGTTGAAGAAATGCCTAGAAGAAAAAGATAGATTGCATACAAAAGTGATAAATCTTACAAACAAAGTGAAAGACCAAGAAAAATAATTAAAACATATGGAGGGTTCTAGAAAAGCAAGAGAAGCTATAGTGAATTTCTTATTCTAAAAAGGAGGAATTGCAAAAACCTCCCAAGCAGCCTAGATTTCTAAAATAATATGGTCTACATTTGATGTCTATGTACATACTAATATTGTTGGAATATAAATTGTCAGTATTTCTTGGCATGCATATATTTTGATATAGTTAATGTGTTTCTAATGTGCAACTCATACTGAGAAGTGTGTAGGAAACTACAAATGATTAAATATATTCTACAAATGAATTGACATATGAAATATTCTTGAAATATATTCTACAAATGAATTGACAGGTCATCATTTCATGCTATATTGAATAAATTGCACTATAACATAGACATACCAATCTTTTCTACAAACTCTTGTACTCACTTCTGTAAATTGTAAGATCTACAGTAAAATCCAAGTCATTCAAAACAACAATTGATAGTATTTTCCAATTTTTCATGGTCAGAACTAAAAATGCACACCAATTCCAATCGAAGTACACTGTAGGTATGAAATTTGGAAGTTTGCACACAAAAACCTAATTAGACTATTGTAGTTTTAATTTCAGACATAAATTAAACTTCTATTGTGAAATAAGAATGCATCCAACATTTGAAATGAGAATAGAAAAACGGTAAATGTTTGTTTCTTGTTGACGAGCATCATAGTTTGGAAACCAATCTCATGGCTCTGCAAATTTGTATCCTCTATTTCCTTTTTATTATAATATAAATCATCATTGTTCGTTGTAGAAATTAATAAATGAGAACATAACATATATAATACATTCTGAGGAAAAAAACAGAGATAATGCAAAAATATAACCAGATCGATACTCAAGAAAGTTTTAAAAAGGGGCCCAAGAGCATTTTTTATTATATTATGCTTTCATTACAGAGCAGACAACTCCTTCAATAATAAATGTCCCTACTACCTATTAAATTCTATTTATAGACCTCAAGGGTTGGATTGACCATGTTACAAGTGGATTTCATTTGAGTGAAATTGAAATGTCGATTCACCCACAAGCCAACTCGTCCTCTGTTGTAATTTCATGGCTTCAAACGAAGATATCAACTACTGTGGAACAAGGAAAAGCTGAAAGTGCAACACAATGGCAAAAACAGGGCTGAAGTGGTCATGTTTCAACACCAGGGGTAGAAAGGGAGTAGAAGCGGAAGTTGCATTCCAGTCATCTGGATGGGAGATGTGAGCAGAGAAGAATTATAACAGAGATGCACAATGCATGAGAGGTATTTAAGGAGAAAAGGGAAATTCCAATGAAAGAAGAAAATGGTAAAGAAGAGAGAAATGCCACATACAAATATGGCTTAGCGAAAAAGAACATGCAATACCCATCTGGTGTGGACAAATTAAAAGCTGGAATTGAAGAAATCAATCCTGCTATGCCACCAAGAGGGAATGCTTGGGTTGTTGAAGAGGGACAGGGTGTTGACTCAGTGCAGGAAAGACTTCATTGAGTGATGGGAAAGGAATGTCAAACGAACATAAAAACAATAATATGGAATGGAACTACCAATGAAATCCATCGAACTCGGATGAGACTGTCTCCAATTCTTTCCAATTCTACCCATTTCCCATTCCAACCTTTGGTATCACCATGTTGGCAATTTTTTCTTCGACAGCCATGAGAGGGGAAGTAATGAGGCTGAAGAGCCCAGTTTTTGTGCATATAAAAAACCATAAAAGAGGTCCAAATGATATTTGCCTCAGTAGGAGGCTCTATTTATTCACTAAATATTACAAATGCTATCCCGAGTTCAGGATTTTCATGATGTAGTATATATCTATAACTTGGGATTAATGTGATCTATATATAATTCCATTATCTCTTGGAGACCGCGAAAGGTCACTTAAACGGTGATATGAAAACCCGCAAGGGGAGGAGAATCTAAGATGTGAAATTTGTTGCAGTTGAAAGATTTGGTCTTTGGAGCGCGTGATATTGACGATGATTTGATGATTAACCAAGATATTTCATATATAATGATTAAGCAACAAGGATATCTTTATACCATCATAAGAAGGCATCGATAAAGTGACAAATGTCAAGTTTACACACTATGGGATAACTTAAAGCTGACAATAGGTGAAGGTCCATGAATCCGATGGATTTTCGCGATGGATTGAATGTACCAAGGATCGGGCAGTCCAGATAAAGACAGATTCTAGATTGAGGGTATGTGTTGATTCCGTTGAATTAAATCCTGCAAATAAAGATAAGAAGTTGATCCACGATGAATATAACTGGAGAAGCAAATGAAATATATGTGGTTCAAGATCGGCCGATGAACGAAATCTCTCACTGTGGATGAAATGTCTCGATGAACATGGTACATAAAGGACATTCCCACGTATGATATGTTTTTTCTGACCAGTAATTGAGTCCCCAAACACCATTCGCAACATTCTATAGGTCAAGATTATGTTCCTAGCATCATCTGCTGTCCCCACTCCGAGGATCCATCATGAAATGTAGATATTTGAAAATAATACCATGAAGTCCAGTACTATAGGAAATGTGGACAAGGATGAGCCAAAAAAACACATAAAGTCCTTTGGCAATAGGAAACCACGCAGAAAGGAACTGTTGAGAACGAAACACACAGGCAGGGAAGGACACATGGTTGAATCAATAGACATGAGTGGTTAAGCCCAATGTGCTTATTGCATCCAATGTTATACCCTTCTGTAATTTTATGCTAATAGAGTTGCAAATTCATTATAATTAATATATTTCACAAGAGTTTGAGCATTTCGGGGCTTCAAACCATAATCATATCATAATATTAGTTGGTTAAGGTTTGTTTATCATTAGTTTATTCCAAAACAATGGTTTCTTATAACAACAATCTGAGTAGTTTATGGTTAAACTTAGGGTCATAATAATTCAGCTACAGTTCAGGATCATTTGGACTTTGAACGAAATGGAGAATTATAGATGTGATGTTCAACTTGGTTTTGAATCAGCTAACTATCCCAACATTGAGGAATTGCTAGGGATTTGGAGCAAATGGCGAGATTTCCTTGGATATTATTTTTATTTAGATTTGTCAATCTGAATTTGATGGAAATCTACTTTTTGTAATAGCGAATTTGATCTTGCTGTCGAATGGGAAGGTTTCATCTGTTCTCTAAACCATGGAAATATCTCTTTCTCTGATTCTGCAGATAAGTTAGTTTGGGATTACAATCATAGAGATGGCAATGTGACAACCAAACTTGCCTACATTCCATTATCTCTCTACACGAACCATATATTTCAGATTGGTGGACTCGCTGGTTGTGGAAAGGTGAGTTTCCTGTTAAACTTAAGCTTTTTATGTGGCTAGTTTTCAATGAAAACATTTTTGACCCGAGAATCGTTATAGAAGAGGGGATATGAGGGGTTGGATCGATGTTCGCTATGCCTTGTGAACAATGATGGGATTCTCCACCTGTTTGGCGATTGCGCATATTTTGTAAATCTGTGGCAACTGCTTCTAAACAATCTAAAAATCGATTTTAGTTGGAAGAAGGCATTAGTGAAGGCAAATCTTTTAGCATGGAAACACAAGAAATACACATATGAATATCTTCCTTTTTTGCACGTTGGGAGATTTGAAAGGATAGGAATGCCTCTCTGTTTTCTAATTCTTTGCAAAGAATTGAGATTACATATGCCAAGATAATGTCCTCATATTGTTTTAGAGTGGCATAGAGTGAAACCTGCTAAAAAATTAAGAGATCTCTCCCCCCTGTTCTCCTGTCTAAGCATCCTTTGATCCTCTTTGATGATGTCTCAGCAAATGGTATCTGTGGTGCTGGTTTTGTATTAAATTTGGCTCAAGGAGAGGAGATTAAAGGAGTAATCAACGTAGGTAGGGGCTCTAATACTAGAGCTAAAATTATTGGGCTTTGGAGTCGTCTCTTTGTGGCTAGATGGCGGGGTCTGAGGGATCTCTTTGTCGCTGGTGACTCCCAAGTAATTATCAATTGGGCATTAGATAAAGCTCTGGTTTTATCACTGGAACTATTTCATTGGATGAATGACTCCAAGAGGCTGAAATAGGGGCTCTAATACTAGAGCTGAAATTATTGGGATTTGGAGTGGTCTCTTTGTGGCTAGATGGTGGGGTCTGAGGGATCTCTTTGTTGCTGGTGACTCCCAAGTAATTATCAATTGGGCATTAGATAAAGATCTGGTTTTATCACTGGAACTATTTCATTGGCTGAATGACTCCAAGAGGTTGATGAGAGAGTTCATTTGTTGTTCCTGCTTCCATATCTTTTGTGAGATAAACGTGGATGCTAATTCTCTTTCAAAAACATCTTTGGGCGAGTTGGATGACAAAATACATTTATCTTTCTATTTGGATGGCTCTTGTCACCGTAGGGAAACAATGTGCTTTTCCATATGACATTATCCAGCTCCCAGACCACCTAGGTGAATTTATTCGGCTGGATTTTCTTTCTAGATCCATGAAGGACCTCTCTCTTCTGTATTATCATGGATGGATGGTCAGTTTTGGTCCCAATTTTCTGGGTGTTGTTACACCATGTTCTTGTTGCTCGTGTCGTTTTTGCAGTCATTCTATGGATTTTGGTGCTAGTTATTATCGTCTTCCAGCTCTGTTAAGGTGTCTACTTCAGTTTATGAACTATTGATAGAATGCAACGAAAGTCTTCAGCCTCTCAAAAACAACTTTTAATAAAAAAGGTTGTGTTTTTTCTTCTCTGAAAAAAAAATCAAATAACATTAATTAATTAGAGGCCATGAGGATCGAACTCTTACCTTTACAAATACTGAGACTGATATTATCTTAATAATGACCAAAATTCATGATCCCTATTAGCGTACTATGCAAGTGAATAGGATGTATCATTTGATACCAAAATATAGATACAATTCTTGAATACAATACCTGAAAGCCTTCGTTCTCATCTTATACCCATTCTTCTAACCTACAATGACACCCGAACTCCCACAAATAAAAACCCAAAACTCATAATAAAAATGACGAACAAAAATCTTCATAAAAATAGGACACACAACTATTCAATTCTAGTCCTCACTGAATTCCCCTGCTTTAATTAATCTTTAACCACCCTTAATCCAAAAAAACAATAATTAAAATAACAATTATATTGTTTAAACTATTTTCATTATAACTATCCAATTTATTCTTTATAAGCAAAATAATGTTTCTATTTTACAAATTAATCATATTACTTGTATTGTCAGGCTATAATGTTTTCTTTCTTGCCATAATGACACCAAGGAAACATTTTCAGCATAGCTCATTTCACTCACATTATCACTTAATTTGTCTCTCAAAACATAAGATAACCTTAAACAAAATATTCGACATGAGTTAAATAACCTAAATCTTTCTCTCCTTGTACATTTAAGAAAATATGATAAACTTAGTGTTAATAGTATAATAAAAATATGCCTTTGGTATTTTAAACTAAAATATATGGTGTGTGATCCTTAAATGTTTATATAATTGAATCAAAATTATAAATAACTCAATAATGTTACCAAATCATATCATTTATAGGACCAAATTTTGTATAAAATATGATTATAAGTAAATATAATTTATTAAAAATTACCAAATAATATGATTATAAGTAAATACAATTTACTGAAAATTACTAGCATAGATCTATCTAAAAGGAGATCTATTAAGCATTACTGAGAGATCAAATCTTTTTAAAATGCAAAACTTTTTTTTAAAGTAAAAATGTTAGAAAATGTGTAATCCAATGTTTATGGTTTTAGTTTATCTAATTTATGTTATTTTATATATATGCAATTCTAAATCGTTTAAATTTAATTTAAGCGACATGTTATTTTTAATAATTTTTTTTGACACCTATTAACTCTAAGATGAGCACGGAAGGAGTTACACATCTCTCCCCTACTTGGGTGTAGAATGCACCTATTAAGTGCAACAAGTGCATTACTTTGACTTCTAAAACTCTTAGATACACTCTTTTAGAAGAATATTGCATCAAAACATAAATGAATCTTGCCAATAAACAACTTCCACAATCCAAGTAAATTTATTTTTGTAATAAAAAACATTCAACATGATAGAAAACACTTTTCAGTATAAATTGTAAATTTATTTTTGTAAAAAAACTTTTAATATGTTAGAAATTTCTCAAAACCAGTTTAGTTACTTAATTTGTGGTAGGTGAATATGGGTTGTTTATCACAAATTATTAGTTATCCTTACATCATATAAAAATTATGCATCAACTACCAATTTTTTTTATATTGTTTATTTTAAATTTAGAATATCATAAAATCAATGTGGACAGTACACTTATTTTATCTTACTAGCACACCTACATAGTTTGTGGTTTTTATAGGGATCAAATGGTTGAGAGATAGTTATGCAATGAGAAATATTTTTTTATTCCTTAAATATTTAAAAGTGTGAGTTATTCAAAACCATTCTCTATTTTTTTCATTAGTTTGCTTTCGGATGGGCAATTGGTCGTTTTCGCGAGCCTGAATACTCATGTTCTGAAATCGTATGTCTGTTCTATTGGTATGTTTTTGGTAGAAGTTTTTTTGGCATTGCGCCGTTGGTAGCTCTATATTCACTGATACAATTTTTAATAATAAAAGTCGTGCTTTTCAACTCTTAAAAAAAAATCCATGCGTAGCTACATGTTATGACCAACATTCTTCTTGTTATCTATTTATCAAGTATCAATTTTTTTTTACTTTTTTTTATTCCACATTCTTCTAGTTGTGTGCCATAAATTGTTGGTTATCTATTCATCAACTATGAGTTATCCCATAAATGATTTTATGGGTAGGTTGATTGGGATGGGAGAGGAGGCTCAGGTGGCTGCGATCAGAGGAAGGAGTCGTCTCGAGTGGCTCAGGCGGGGCAGGGGTTGTGATCCCCCCGGTTAGGTATGGCGGTGGCCCATGCCAAGAGCTGGGGAGCGTTCGAGATCAATGGAGGCAAGGATGGAGCTAGGAAAGGGAAGAGATCTGGGGTGGGGGGCTATCTCCCGAAAGCCCAGTCAATCCCATCGATTCAGATCCAGTCAGAGTCAATTAGAGAGAAGATAGAGATGTGGAAGGAGAAGCCCTAATCGGAAAATTTGTAGGGGTCTGGTCGAGGGAGAAAGATTTGGTTCGCTGGATCCAGAGCACCTGGAGCCCAAAAGGGCATTATGACCTTCAGCTGGGCCAAGGGTTTTTTTACCATTATTTTCTTCAACCAGGAGGATCGGGATAGGATTCTGGAAGGGGGGCCGTATTTTTTCTTCTTGACGGGGCTCTATCTAAGGACATGGAAGGAATGGTTCAACCCGAATATGGAGGACATGACTGTTGCCCCGGTTTGGATCCGCCTGGTAGGGCTTCTCGAGGAATACTGGGACATTGAGATTCTGCAGGACATCAGTAACTATTTGGGGGAATTTGTGAAAATAGCTAAGCAGACCCATCTCCAAAGGTACACCACCTTTGCATAGATATGTGTTTATATGGATCTCTCGAAGGACCTCCCTAAGGCTATTAGTCTTAACTGGGACGACGAGGAATGGATCCAGCAAATCGACTGTGAGAAGTTATCCTTTAGGTGCAGGATCTGTCATGAATACGGCCATTTTGGGAGAAACTGCCCCAGGGAAGACAAGGAGAAGGTGGAGTCGGCCTCGAAGGAAGCACCTGGGATTGAGGGTTTCACTCAAGTCAAGAGCAGACGGAGGAGCAGGGGCATGGGAGGGTAGAAGCAACATAAGGATGAAGTGGGGAAACCAGGGGGAACTTCTAATCCCTTCCAGATCCTGGGTGAAATCGCAGAGACTCAGCTACAAGAGGGCGAGGTGTCAGGAAAAATCCTGGAAACCGAGAAGATGCGGGTGGAAGAAGCAAATGGAAATGAAGGCCAACCGGTATCCATGGAAGCGAACAAAGCCGAAGACATGGACTTAGGCGAGTTGGATCTAGATGCACTGGAAGCAGAATGTAGGAAAGACGGCTCAGGTTATATTCCCAAAGAACAGATCGAGCTCTTGCAGATAGCGATTCTTCGTTCTAAAGCGCACAAGGATCTGGGGCTTAGATTGGAAGGGCCGAAAGGAAGCAAAAGGAAAACTCTGGAGGAAGATCAGAAAGAGGGGAGGAAGTCGAATAAGCAAAGGATAGCAGAAATAGGAGTCATGATGATTGAATCAGGCCAATATCCCACGATTAAGGTGGCCTTTTTCGAGGTAAGTAAGATTTCCCAATGAAGATAGTGACCAGGAATATTAGGGGGTGTAATCACCCAAGGAAGATTCAGACTCTTGCAAGAAATATCAAGCAGGAAAAACCAGATATCCTTATTTTACAGGAGACTAAGTGTAATTTTGAATCAATGCAAAAGATTTGGAAAGGTAGCCCGGTTATGGCTGTAGAAGCAGATGGTATGCGAGGAGGGATAACTATCTTATGGTGAGAAAGCGAAGTGGATCTCACAGGTTGGCGAGCGGGGCGTTTTTCACTAACAGCTGACTTCCACATTTGGGGCTCAGAGATTCGAGGGACGATCGTGAACATCTATGGGCCGAGTGCGTTCCTGCAGAAACAGGAGTTTGTCAACCATCTTAGATGGCTTAGTGCTTCGGCATCAGCAGGAAATTGGATAATCGAAGGGGATTTCAACCTGATAACCTCGCTCCGGGAAAAAAAGGGAGGCAAGCGAATGCTGGAAAAATATCAAGAGGACTTCAGGGAAACCCTAGCAATTAGCTCCCTCGTGGATCTAGAAACTGGGGATGGCTGGTTCACCTAGAACAATCGAAGGGGTCACGAGTACTTGGTGGCCTTAAGGCTAGATCGTTTCCTGGTAACTGAAAGTATAATAAGGGGGGTAGGTGAGATAAGGGCAAATGTGATCCCAGCAGCAGGTTCTGATCACTGGCCCGTGTGCCTAAGCTAGGAAGGGGCGGTAGATTAGTTACCAAAACCTTTTCGCTTCGACCAATTCTAGCTAGAACACAAGGACTTTAAGGGTCTAGTGGAATAGTGGTGGCAGGAGATGGAGGACTCAGGGGGAACAAGGATGTACAACTTCCAGCAAAAGCTCAAAGTGTTGAAGGCCAAAATCCGTTCCTGGAACAAGAATGATTTTGGCAACATATTTGAGGACAAGAAACAGATAGTCCTGGAACTTACTGCTACCCAACAAAGAGGAATGGAAGTTGGGTGGGACCCAGATCTGAAGGAAAAGGAGAAGGACCTTGAAGCCAAGCTGGAAGCCAGAGAGAGACAGGAGGAAGTCTTCTAGAAATAGAAGTCTCGTGTGAAGTGGCTGCAGGAAGGGGACAGGAATACCAAATTCTTCCACAATTCCATGGTCAACAATCGTTTGGGGTCAAAGATCTATAGCCTTAAACTTCCCAATGGGGCCCAGGTGGGAACTAGGATCGAGGTTGTAATATCCCAAATCCCAATATTTTCTATTTCTAAGCAAATATGTTGATACAACTGGGCATGCAAACGGCCATCCAAAAATCCCTATTTTATAGCAAAATTAGGGTTAGGTTTTGTGGACAGAATGAACACTTACCACTGATAAGCTGGCTAGACTGCTCCTAAGATAGTATGCCAGCACCGAGAACTGGATCGGAGATGGGCAGATCTTTTCTGCTTCCGGTGAACCCCCAGCAGCAAGAACCCCAGTCAGAAAAGGGTGACGCTTTCAGTGAAGGAGGTGTCCGATGATGCCGCCAATTTGCAGGACTGGTAGCCTTCCCGTGCCGGAGAGAATGCCTGGTACATGTGGGATTTATGAGATCTCTAGGTAGGATAGTGACTTGCTCCAGAGAGACAGCTGCTCACGCCCCTTGGATCCTGAAATTGCTGATAACTATTCCGGATGAGCACAGATGGATCTGATAATCACCAGGTACCGGAGTATGATGCTGATGATGAGAATGGTGCCTGAGTTTCGGAGTAAATATGAGATCTGAAGGCCCAGCAACTGATTAGGGATTTCTGGTTGAAAACCCCCCCTTACGACTGCACACGTGTTCCTGCAACAATCTATACCATATACTAGATAACTTATGAATGAATGTAAGAAAAAATGGTGAACCTGTATGGCTTACCCTGAATGAGACTAGGACAGATGTTTCACTGCCGAAATCCCGTTAGCTGAAGACTTCATCTCCAACCCCAACTGCTGTCTGGCACAATGTGTTGCTATCTAAGAGCTCCCAAATTAATAATAATCAAAAGTAAAGTCTCCTTTCGCTTTATCCTCTATTTATAATGTTCAACTGCGAAAACCCTAATCTCTGACCTAATTAGGTCACTTTATCTTCTAATTTGCCGTTGACTTGCATGCATGCAGATGGAGACTTAAAAAGTGCATGCATCATTAAATAATTCTTGGATGGCATGCACGAAGGTGGCCTTTGGCCCCGGTGGCCCTTCTTGACCTAATGATGATGCCCTATATCTTCTATGGATGGCATCAATTCGTAGCTGATTCCCTAGCTGTCAGTAACCGCTCGAACCCACAGGAATCACATAGGTTAGTGGTTTTGGGCCTCAAGGCCTAATTGGAAGAGGACATTACAGTCCTCCCCACTTGAGATTGCTTGTCCTCAAGCAACTTCAAACTGGGATGCTGCAATACCTGTTCACCTTCCCAGGTGGTATCCTCTGGCGGTAGTTCCTTCCATTGAACCAAGTATTCTCTGATTATCCTGTTCTTGAGCTTCCTCTCTCTAGTCTATATGATCTATTTGGGAATCAGTATCAGTAGTCCTTCATCATATAAAGGAGGAAATTTGGTGGATGGAGCAATGTGTTTCCCAAGGGTCTTCTTCAGATTAGATACATGGAACACAATGTGAATTTTGCTTTCCTGTGGAAGTTCTAGTTCATATGCCACCTCTCCCACTTTCCTGATTATTCTATATGGTCCATAGAAGCGGGGTTTTAACTTCTCTGCTCCTTTCTTCTTAAGTGAGGACTGTCTGTAAGGCTGGAGCCTTAAGTATACTAAATCCCCTACCTCAAAGCTCCGCTCAATCCTATGTTTGTCGGCATACAACTTCTGTTGATTCTGGGCTATTTGTAAATTCTCCTTCAATATTCTCAGAATGTCCTGACTGTCCTGTATCCAATCCTTAGCCTTAGGAGCCCTACTATCTCCAAATGCCAAATCTACATAGTCCAAGGCCTCGTAACCATATAATTCCTTAAAAGGAGTCATCCTAATAGACATGTGATAGGTAGTATTGTAGCAATACTACCCTAGGTGTAGCCATTTGATCCAGGTTCGCTGCTGCCCTGCTACATAGTTCCTTAAATATCCTTTGATCCACTTGTTGACTATTTCTGTTTTCCCGTCACTCTGGGGCTGATAGCTTGTACTAGTAGCTAGCTCGGTCCCCACCAATCTGAATAGTTCCTTCCAGAAGGCACCCGTGAATCTGCTATCCCGATCATTGACAATGGTCTTAGGTAACCCATGTAATCTGAAGACCTCCCTGAAGAATAACTCAGCTACTTGAGTTGCCGAGTAGTCTGATGATATCGAGAAGAAATGTGCAAACTTGGTCAGTCTGTCAACTACTACATATAAACAATCTCGCCCTTGGACCTTGGGCAAGCCCGAAATAAATTCCATGGAGATGCTTTCCCACTTATGTTCTGGAATCGGTAGTGGCTGGAGTAACCCTGCTGGATGGGTGTTCTCAATCTTGTTCTGCTGACAAATGCTACATTCCCGGACATGCTGCATAATTTCCCCCTTGAGGCCCTTCCATGAGAACCTCTCTCTAATCTGCCTGTAGGTATTTAAGAAACCTTGATGCCCTAATAAAGGAGAATCATGGGCTGCCTGAATGATCTTTTTCCTCAATGTGGATTCTGGAATGAGGTATATCCTATTTTTGTAATAGATGATGTCATCCACAATCCTGTACCTGTCATCCTGAATTTTCCCGTCCAATAATTCGCAAGTGAATTTATTTTTGGAGTATTCTACTAAGAGAAGTGCCCTCCAATCTGTGGATATACTACTGAGAGATAATGGGGCTGGACGCCTGGATAATGCATCAACTACTACATTATTCTTACCTTTTACATACTCGATCTCGAAATCATAGGCTTGTACTTTGCTGACCCATTTCTCCTGTTGCTCATTCAGTTCCTTCTGCTCCAGGAAATACTTGAGGCTGTTATGATCGGTTTTGATTTTGAACTTATTGCCCACTAGGTACTGTCTGAATTTTGTGAGAGCATGCAAGATGGCTAGCATCTCTTTGTCATATATGGAGTAATGGCGCTCGTAGTTCTTCAGTTTACGACTCTCAAATGCAATAGGGTGATGATTCTACATCAACACTGCTCCTAACCCTTCCCCCGAGGCATCACATTCTACTACAAAGGATTGTGAGAAGTCTGGTAATGTTAGAATTGGACAGGAACTCATAATAACCTTCATCTCCTTGAAAGTTTTATGTGCTAAGTCTATCCAAGTGAACGCTCCCTTCTTGGTGAGATCTGTGAGGGGTGCTGCAAATTGGGAGAATCCCTTAACGTACCGTCAGTAATAAGTGCACATACCTAAGAAACCTCTCAATTTTGTAACTGTTTTTGGCGTGGGCCAATCTCCGATAGCCCGGATTTTCTCCATATCAACCTGTACTCCTTCTGCATTGATTACGTGCCCTAAATATAGCATTTCCTTCATGCCAAACTCACACTTGGACATTTTCACATAAAGCGAATGTTCTTCTAAAATACTCAATGCTTTGTCCAGGTGTTTCAGATGCTCTTCCCATGTTTTGCTGTAAATCAGGATCTCATCAAAGAATACGAGCAAAAACTTACGTAGCTGTGCTCTGAAGGTGTGGTTCATGCATGACTGAAAAGTGGATGGAGCATTGGTAAGTCCAAAGGGCATGACCAAGAACTCATAGTGACCATAGTGATAGCGAAAAGTTGTTTTGGAGATGTCCTGGTCCCTTACCCTGATCTGATGGTACCCCGAGCGAAGATCGATCTTGGAGAAGTATTGAGCTCCCCGAAGCTCATCCATGAGTTCGTCAATTCTGGGAATGGGATACCTGTTCTTGATGGTCTTTTTGTTGAGTGCTCGATAATCAATGCACATTCGCAGTGTACCATCCTTCTTTTTTACCAGTATGACTGAGGTTGCGAAGGGGCTAGAACTGGGCTGAATATATCCAAGCTCCAGTAATTCTTTGATTGTTTTCTCAATTTCATCCTTGTACCTTTTGGGGTTCCTGTAAGGAGTGGTGATGACTGCTTGTGTTCCCTCCTCTAGCTCGATGATGTGTTCAAAACCTTGGTTTGGTGGTATGCCTGATGGAAGGTCCCGAAAAACCTTTTCATGTTTATGTAGCAAGGCTTGAATGTCACTTGGGTGTTGTGTGCTGGTCTCTGGGGGTTTCCTGAAAGTGACTAAACATTCTGCAGCCCATTCTATATCATCCTGTCGGAGTACTGCTTCCATTCTCTATGACGAGACCGGTTTTCGGGGATAAGTGTTCATGCCCCTCAAAAGTACTCGTTTGCCATCTGGCCCCCGGAACTCCATTTCCATTGCCCAGTAGTCTGTAGTGTATTTCCCTATAGAATAAAGCCACTGAACACCCAATACCACATGAGTATCCGCTACATCCACTACATAGAAAGAGTATGTCATTTGATAGTTACCTAAGGCGACATTCAATTTTGGGATCCAGTAATTGCATTCCATGCTGGAGTTCCCAGCTACTGCTACAGTGAATCCTTCGAACTTCTCAGTCTGAATACCTCTCTTGGCTACCCAAGCGAAGTCAATGAAATTGTGGGTGGCTCCCCCATCAATCAATACTCCTACTCTGTGACCTTGTACTACTCCCCTGACCCTGAGAGTATGGAATCTTGGTACTCCAGATAATGTAGCAATGACTCCCTCTGGTGTATCACCCTGGTCTGATTCCTCTTCTGTGGCCTCCTGCACATAGTTGTCCTCATCACTGTCTGAATATACCTCAATGTAGTGAGCCTTCACCTTCCCTGCACACCTGTGTCCTGGTACCCATGGTTCCTAATAGGTGAAGCATAGCTTCTTCCTTCTCAAGTCTTTCCTAGTGTCCTCGTCTAACCAAGTTTTCTTGGGCGCATCCTGCTGGAAAGGTTTCCTGTCCTTGTCCCCAAGAGGAAAATTGGTTTTCAGTGGGAATTTGTTTTTGGGGACTGAATCCTGAAGATCTCTTGCTCTGTTAATGGCATCCTGCAGAGTGAGGGGTTTGTAGGCTTTCACCCATCCCCATAGCGGCTCTGTGAGGGCCTTAGTGAATAACATAGTCAATCTCCTCTTTGACACATATGTTACCATAACGGCTAGCCTCTGAAATTCTGAAATGAAAGCTTCTACACTACCGGTCTGTTTGAGTTGAGCCAACTCCCTGAAATGTATCTCTGGATCTTTCCTGTCAAACCTCTCTATGAGCTTCTGAGTGAACTCACCGTAGGAATGTATGGTGTTGTGACCCAATGTCACCAATCCGTGGTACCACCATTCGTGAGCTTCTCCGTCTAGGTGAAGTGTAGCCAATTTAATGGTGTATGTCTCTGTCATGGGGTTGAGTTGGAAATAGGTATCCAACTTTTGAACCCATATCCTCGCTGATCCTCCGCGAGTCCCATCAAAGTTTGGGATGGTCAACCTGCCCAAGGTCTTCTACAACTCATAGTTGTGATTGAAACCCTTGTTGAAATTCCTGGGCCTGTTCCTACTCTTCATGTTGCAGAAATCTGAAAAGACATGGCAGCATGAAACTCATCCCCTAATTCTCGATACTCCTGTAGATAAGCCCCAAAAGGCTCGCTAGGTTCTACCTGCATGACCGTGCCCCCTACTATATCTGCCAAGAAGTGAGGCATGGTAGGCCTAATAGAAGGTCTGTTGTATATGTGCGGAGTATTCTGAATGTTGGTGTACGCTACCTTTCCACTGCTGCTTGTAGATCCCCGATCTACCGGTGAGGGAGGTGTACTGTTGATACCTGTTTATGGTTTCGTTGATAATCTGTTGATTGCATTGAGTACATCTTTTTGTCCTTTGGCTAAGTCTTGCAATGCAGAGACCAAGCTGTGAAACTCCATCCGATCCTCTTCTTCTCCCGTTCCTTTTCCCCTATTTGAAAGTATACCTGTTTGTTCCATGTCTGAATTGGTCTCTTCTAGTTGGATATCTTCAAATTCTTCTGTGTATCTACTCTTCCTCCTCCTATAGCTTACAAAAGGGTCTCCTTCTGTATTAATCTACTTTTCATTTCTTAAGCCCGCAGCTGGCCAAGAAAATAGCTCTGATACCACTGTAATATCCCAAATCCCGATATTTTCTATTTCTAAGCAAATATGATGATACAACTGGGCATGCAAAAATCCCTATTTTATAGCAAAATTAGGGTTAGGGTTTGTGGGACAGAATGAGCACTTACCACTGATAAGCCGGCTAGACTGCTCTTGAGAGAGTATGCGAGCACCGAGAACTGGATTGGAGATGGGCAGATCTTTTCTGCTTCCGGTGAACCCCCAGCAGTAAGAACCCCAGTCAAAAAAGGGTGACGCTTTCAGTGAAGGAGGTGTCCGATGATGCTGCCGATTTGTAGGATTGATAGCCTTCCCGTGCCGGAGAGAATGCCTGGTACATGTGGGATTTCTAAGATCTCTAGGCAGGATAGCGACTTGCTCCAGAGAGACAACTGCTCATGCCCCTTGGATCCCGAAATTGCTGATAACTATTCCAGATGAGCACGGATGGATCTGATAATCACCGGGTACCGGAGTATGATGCTGATGATGAGAATGGTGCCTGAGTTTTGGAGTAAATCTGAGATCTGAAGGCCCAGCAACTGATTAGGGCTTTCTGGCTGAAAACCCCCCCCTTACGGCTGCACACATGTTCCTGCAACGATCTATACCATATACTGGATAACTTATGAATGAATGTAAGAACAAATGGTGAACCTGTATGGCTTACCCTGAATGAGACTAGGATAGATGTTTCACTGCCGAAATCCCGTTAGCTGAAGACTCCGTCTCCAACCCCAACTGTTGTGCGGCATGCTGTGCTGCTATCCAAGAGCTCCCAAATTAATAATAATCAAAAGTGAAGTCTCCTTTCGCTTTATCCTCTATTTATAACGTTCAACTGTGAAAACCCTAATCTTTGACCTAATTAGGTCACTTTATCTTCTAATTTTTCGTTGACTTGCATGCATGCAGATGGAGACTTAAAGAGTGCATGCATCATTAAATAATGCTTGGATGGCATGCATGAAGGTGGCCTTTGGCCCCGGTGGCCCTTCTTGACCTAATGATGATGCCCTAGATCTTCTATGGATGGCATCAGTCCTTAGCTGATTCCCTAGCTGTCCGTAACTGCTCAAACCCACAGGAATCACATAGGTTGGCGGTTTTGGGCCTCAAGGCCTAATTGGAAGAGGACACTACAGAGGTAGAAGATGGCCTTGTCAACCATTTCAAGGAAATCATGACAGAAGACAACAATGAGAGGGGTCAGGATATTGATCGGATCACATCCCTGATCCCCAGCATTATCACTAGGGAGGATAATGAGAACCTCACCAAACCGGTTTCCCTTCAAGAAGTGGAGGAGGTCATGCAGCAGATGGCTCAGGGGAAAGCCCCCGGGCCGGATGGGTTTACAACCAACTTTTTCCACCATTTTTGGGACATGCTTAAAGAGGAGGTCTAGGCTATAGTTGAGGAATCTAGGACTAGCAAAGGGGTGCTCAAAGCTTTCAATGCAACCTTCCTTGCTCTGATCCCAAAGAGTGAGGGGGTTGATGCTCCTGTTAAGTTCAGACCAATACCCCTTTGTAACGTGATATACAAAATAATCTAGAAGGTCATAGAAAATAGACTGAAACCTATGCTCCCAGGGATCATCGGCCCTGAGCAATCGAAATTCATGGAGGGGAGACAAATTCTAGATGGTATCATTACGGTCTAGGAGGCCATTCACTCGCTAAAATGCACTAGAATCCTGGGTACGCTTATCAAGCTTGATATCGCAAAATCCTATGATAAACTCAGCTGGGAGTATCTAAAGGAAATGCTAAAGGCTTTTGGGTTCTG
Organism: Pseudotsuga menziesii; assembly: GCA_001517045.1. Taxonomy (NCBI): domain Eukaryota; kingdom Viridiplantae; phylum Streptophyta; class Pinopsida; order Pinales; family Pinaceae; genus Pseudotsuga; species Pseudotsuga menziesii. The sequence goes on from LPNX011219835.1 coordinate 113,659, forward strand.
TTGGGATTGGATAGAATGGGTCATGGGGCTAGTGTCCTCGTCATTTTTTTCCATCCCCCTGAACGGATCCCCGACCATAATTTTCTCACCATCTAGGGGAATTAGACAAGGAGATCCCCTATCTCCGTTTCTCTTCATCGTAGCGGCGAAAGGCCTAAGCTGACTCATACATGCTCGGGCAGGCCAGGGGAAGATACGAGGTCTATCCTTTTTCGAAGGCATGGAAAAGAAAATTCATTAGCAATTTGTGGATGACACAATGTTAATGGGGCACCCTTTAGTCCAAGAGGCAAGAGCCTTCAAATCCTACCTAGTGTCCTTTGCTAAAGCCTCGGGGCTGGAGGTTAGTCCGGAGAAATCCCGGTTGTTCTTCTTCAACTCTTCGTTAATTACCCAGAGGAACATTAAAAGGATATTGGGTTTCCAGAAAGGCAGGCTCCCAACTAAGTATCTAGGGGTCCCTCTAAGCCAGAAAGTTATTAGGCCCTCCTGGAAAGACTTAGTAGACATGATAAAGAGCAGGCTGTCAAGCTGGGTGATAAAACCTCTAAATATCCGGGGAGACTAGTAATGGTTAAATCGGTTATCCAAGCTATGCCTATGTATCTCCTATCAGTGCTGTCGGCTCCCAAGTCAGTGCTCAAGGAAATCAGGAATCTCCAATGCAATTTCCTATGGGCGGGCATGTTAGGATTATTAATCCTCCCTTGTCCAAATTTGGTCATATGTCTAAATTGGGAGTCATGTCTAAATCGGGAGTCCATCCAGTCTATTTATAGTCATTAGCACCATTGGGTCAACTTGACCTAATTGGGGCACATGTTTCAGTTACTAAAGTGTGGGGAACACTAATTGAGGCTCACTGCCACTAATTGCACTTGATTGCATTAGTTTAGGAGCCTCCTAGACCAATCCCTACAATTTAGGAAGCCACTGGGAGTGCCGAAATCAACCAAGGTTAGTTCACTTCAGTTAATGAATGGTCAAGCTAAGTTAGGAGTCAGTTACATTTAGTTCTAGTCCTCTACATTCAGTTAGCAATAGGTTTACTTAACTACAAACATGTGGGGTGCATTTCTCATCTACCAAAGTCAGTTAACCTTAGTCAACATTGAATGTAACACTTGAGTTGTGTTTTAGAGCTCCGATGAACTCCGGTTATGGTTTAGACAAGGTCAGTTAACTATTGAGTCCTCCGATAGTGATTTAGACAAGGTCTTGGTTACCTACAGTCAAGTAGAGTCTAATCAATTCGAACTTCTTCATGTGGATTCGAATTGCTTATGGCTATTAAAGCCATTGTACTTCATTGTAATTATCTATCTAATTACTCTTTGATTAATGAAAAGCATTCACAGTTGCAAGCCATTTTTGCACTGTTTCATTCTTCAATAACTGAGTAAATTGTGTGATCTATCATGTGAGTTGTGTGTTTGTCAACAGATCTATGTGCTCAATTTAATATGGTATCAGAGCCTCGGCGGACAAGGCACTTCTCCTCCTCAAATCTCCTATTGGATCATTTTTTTTGTTTTGCAGGTACAACTTCGAAATGATTTCATCTCTGATGAGACAAGGTCTCTATCGGGTGTCTATTGGACTCGACCTCCACTTTCTCGGCCTTGATCCAAAAATCTCGACCTCCACTCTCTCTGATGAAGTTGTTCAAGATGAAGAAGAAGTAGAAACTTCTACACAGTCAATTCGAATTGAAGACAGTCTCCATGCAGTGACTCCTTCTCCTGATGCTTCGGAATTTCATGAGATCTCTGATATCTCATCTTCTCATATTGCTGAAACAGAAGAAGACATTCGAATCTCTGATATTGAAGAAAAATTCTGCTGCACTTCCATGCAAACATTCATCGGTGATTTTCCTTTAAATTCTGTGCAAAATTTACCAGTAATTGCTTCCGAAAGTGAAGAGAAATTTGATTTTTATCCGTCTAATGTTGCTGCTGGTGTGCAAATATGTGATACCTTGGATATTTTGGAAAAAATATCAGATTATAAGAGTGACACATTCGCTCCCCATAATCTAGATTTTCCAGCAAAATCCTGTAGGATTGCATGCACCAAAATTTAGAATTTTGAAGAAGAAGAAAGCTGTGCATCCACCGTCTCGGTTAACCATTTATTTGAATCTGATATTAACCTTATTGGATCTGATATGATCTTATTTAGATCTGATCTGATATTGCTTGGTTTAATATATCAAATTCATAATCTTTTAGTACTGCTTGTAGTTGTTCTCATCAACGGTGTGAAGAAACAAGTACCGCAAGTCTCCTACAAAACTGCTGCTGGGGATTTGATTCCATTTCACAGTTTTGGATCTATTTTGAACCTATTTAGATCTGATTTACTTTCTGATCTGATATTATTTTGTTCATATTTTAAAATCCAAAAGCATTCAGTCATGCTTGTAGCTGCTCTCACCAGTTCCGGTGTAAAAAATCAAGTACCGCACTTTCTCTTCAAAACTGCTGATGGGGATTTGGTGTTAGTTTCCTCATATGAGGTTGCTGATATTTTATTATGTGATTCATTATCTATTTCAAAAGATATATCAGAATATGGAGCTTAAGCATTTGCTCTCAACAGTCCCAGTGCTTCTCTACCATTGATCACATGCTCATCTCCTCACAGAACTAGTAAAGAGGAATATTTTCTGCATCCGCCTGGACACCTGCTCCTAACACTTGGGGCTGTTCTTACCACTCATGGTTTGTTGTTCATGGCTGCAACATATCAGTTTCTTGAGTGTTCCACACATGGTTCGAATCCTCAAGAACCTTTGCTCTCTCTTCAGTTGACTTTAGTTGCTCTACATGGGTCCAGTCTTCATCCGGCAGCTGTCTATATTTCTGATTTAGTTGAGCATATCATTCTTCTTCCAAAGAGGAAGATTCCTCCAGACATAATAATGGAGAGGTTCACATGCTAGGCCCCAGGATACCTATGCATAGAAGAACCAGATTGATCCTGATTCTACCTGCTTAATTAGAGGGGGGGGATTTTTTCCCATGTGGTTTTTCCCCAGCACCTTGTTTTTGAGCAGTTACTTTACTTTACTTGATGTAATGGGTGACCTATGGTCTTAGTTACCAGGGCCCACAGTTTTTCCAAGTTAGCATTCAAGGGGGGTATTAGGATTATTAATGCTCCCTTGTCCAAATTTGGTCATATGTCTAAATTGGGAGTCATGTCTAAATCGGGAGTCCATCCAGTCTATTTATAGTCATTAGCACCATTGGGTCAACTTGACCTAATTGGGGCACATGTTTCAGTTACTAAAGTGTGGGGAACACTAATTGAGGCTCACTGCCACTAATTGCACTTGATTGCATTAGTTTAGGAGCCTCCTAGACCAATCCCTACAATTTAGGAAGCCATTGGGAGTGCCTAAACCAACCAAGGTCAGTTCACTTCAGTTAATGACTGGTCAAGCTAAGTTAGGAGTCAGTTACATTCAGTTCTAGTCCTCTACGTTCAGTTAGCACTAGGTTTACTTGACTACAAACACGTGGGGTGCATTTCTCACCTACCACAGTCAGTTAACCTTAGTCAACACTGAATGTAACACTTGAGTTATGTTTTAGAGCTCCGATGAACTCCGGTTATGGTTTAGACAAGGCCAGTTAACTATTGAGTCCTCCGATAGTGATTTAGACAAGGTCTTGGTTACCTACAGTCAAGTAGAGTCTAATCAATTCGAACTTCCTCATGTGGATTCGAATTGCTTGTGGTTATTAAAGCCATTGTACTTCATTGTAATTATCTATCTAATTACTCTTTGATTAATGAAAAGCATTCACAGCCGCAAGCCATTTTTGCATTGTTTCATTCTTCAATAACTGAGTAAATTGTGTGATCTATCATGTGAGTTGTGTGTTTGTCCACAGATCTATGTGCTCAATTTAATAGGGCAGAGGTAGTAAAGCGAAATTTGCCCTGGTCAGCTGGGAGAAGGTGAGCATGCCAAAACAATTGGGGGGCCTAGGGCTCCGTGATCCAGAAGTAGTGGGGGAGGTGCAGGGTGCCAAGATTTGGTGGAGATGGAGCAACCACAAACAGGAGCCATGGGCCAAGATGTGGCACATAAAGTATGCAAGGGGATGGCCAGCCACGCAGTTGGTTCAGTTTAGTGGGGAAGCCCAGGGATCCCAGATATGGCAGAAGGCGAGGGAGGGACGATGGTTAATCCAGGAGCATAGCTTCTGGGAAATTCGGGATGGAAGTGTGGCGAACATGTGGGATGATTCATGGAATCAACAATCCAAGCTAGGGGAGAACCCAAGATGGCTTCACTTAAGGAGAACATGCTTAGACGAGGGCTGGGAGAAGGTGAATCAGTACTGGGAAGGAAATGGTCATGGTGACAGGCGTAAATGGGTGATCTCGATAGAACCATCGGAGCAAATCCCGGAAGAAGACATCAAAGCCTTGGAGGAGGAGCTCAACACTCGTGTCATCCGAGTCAAGAAAGGGGTTGATAGGCTCAGATGGGGATACTCCCATAAGGGTATGTTCAGCATCAAAGAAGCCTATAATATCAAAATTAGGGGGCAGGCGGAGGACAACGAGATCTGGGAAAATGTGTGGATGTCCAACCCATGGCCAAAGGTGGCCATCTTTTGTTGGCTAGTAGTTAGAGGGAGAATTCTAACAATGGAAAACCTGAGGCGAAGAGGGATCCTGGGCCCATCCACGTGTGTCTTGTGTGCTAACCAAGAGGAGAGCATAGGCCATCTCCTAGATGTGTGCCCTTTTGTGGCCGGATTATGAGACAAAGGAGCTTTGGTGTTTAGAAGAAGTAACAGGTGCCGAGGGAATCCGGCTCAAACCCTGAGGGATTGGAGCCCGAAGGCTTTCAAGAATAATATTCTAAGCTTTCTATGGCTAGCTTTCCCCAGAATGGTTCTCTGGGTTATCTGGAAAGAACGGAATAACAGGATTTTTCGGGGACAAGAACGGTCTCTGGAGGCATCCTGGAAAACCATTTGCTCCAACTTGTTGGAGACGATTCGTAGCATCCAATGGTCAGATGAGGATAAAGAGATTACAGGTTGGGAAAAATCAGTTGCAGAGGCATGGGGTCTGGATAAGGAGGTCATAAGCGACCTTCCTCGGAAAACCAAGGTCTGCAGAATAGAGAGCCCTTCAGCCTGGTCTCTCCCTGCGCATCAAGTATTTAAGGTTAACTTTGACGGGGCGGCCAAAGACAATCCTGGAATGGCGGGATTTGGCGGGGCCTGTCGAGACCATAAGGGGGAAATTTTGCAGGTGTTCCATGGGAATATAGGGTTCGACACCAATAACTCGGCGGAGATAGAGGGGATGATCCAGGGCATCCATCTTGCCGTTCGGAATGGCTGGCTCCCAGCGATCGTGGAAGGGGACTCCTGAATTCTCATCCACATGGCTCAATAGCTGGCAAACGGGAAGACAACAGAGAAAGTGGCATCCAGTTGGCACCTGGCGGAGAGAATGGAGGACCTACGAGCTCTAATTTTGGGTTTCCCGGCGTTGTCCTTTCAACACGTCAAGAGAGAGGCTAACAAGGTGGCGGACCTAATGGCCAACGTCGGGGTCGCTGACATCAAGGATATCAGGTGGGGACGACTTGAAGATTTCGAGGGGGAATGGTGGCTGCCTCGCTACCGCCAACTCGCGGATCATGATGGCGATGACAGAGGGTAGAGGCAGGGTCATATGTATGAGGAACGTGGAGAGGGGAGGAGGTGGCAAGAGCCTCCCACGCGTCATCTCTATTAACATGTGTCGAGCAGGTGGTCTCAGAGTGAGGCAATCTGAGCGCTTCTTCCTAATCATTAAGAACAAGTTCGAAAGTATAATGATAGGTAGTACAAATCTCACTCGTTTAGGTGATGCAGTAGTGATGAAGACTCCTCTGGTGAGCCCCAAGCGATGTACGAGACTGAGAGGTGGCCGGATATGGGTTATCATTGTCCGTGATGGAGACATTATTTCATTTATGGGAGTGATCCTTATTAATAAGACAGGGTTAGCCATGGCCGAGGCATATGTTCAGGGTGGAGCGCAGGCTTATTGGCTAAGTATAATCGGGAAGCCGAAAAAAGGTGACGGAGTGTCTGTTGGAAAGGAGGACAAAGCTGAGCGTAGGGAAATGGCTCCACCTCGTGAAAGTGTGGGTGGGACTGGTTGACAGGGAAAAGGAGAAGACTACAGTGGTAAGGGGAAGAGGGCAGCGACCCGGGCCCAATTGCAGGCTCAGGCTGCTGCGGAGGCGTTTAAAGATTGCATCCAGCTTATTTCCAGACTTGCCATGGAAAACATGGAGAAGGCCCTCTGGGATTAGGTCAAGATGAAACCAATAGAGGAAGTCCGAGAGGAGGTGGATGGGTGGGTCTCAGACCCCGGGTCCACGACGGGAAGAGCGTCGGCCCACGACCGCATGGTGATGATTTATTGGGTCCTTATGAACCTTGTCTCCCAGGCAAATATCAGATCTGCAGCCATAATTGAGGAGCAGCTGGCGATGATTCTGGCTAAGAAGGAGGGTGATGAGGAACCCGTAAGAGCTTGGAAGGAGCATAATGACGAAGGCAGGAAGATTCTCAGCAAGGTTGAAGCTCTCAGTGCGGACTGCCGCCTCATGCATAGGAAGGTGGACTAGATAGCGCCCTGTCTTGGGATTGCGCTTTATCACCCAGGGATGGAGCAGCTCTCGACGGGAGGGTCTGGTAGCTGCGCTCACGGGAGGAATGTTGGTGCCCCTCCCCTGGGGTGCTCTGTGGGGGCAATGCAGCAGACGAAAGGTCGCGGTCTGTCAAGGATCTCGGCTCAAGACGTCTTGATGCTGCCCTGAGGCGTGGTGCTGTTCCCTTTGTGCTCGCTGCTAATGTTCAAGAGGCTCGGAAGACGACCCTTAGGTTTTTTAAGTCAATTGTCTGTTATGTTTCTTAGTTTGTTATGCTATCTTATGTTGCAAGTATATAGGAAGTTCGGCTTTGTAAATAAGACTGGGATCGAGATCTCATTAGTGGGAACTCTTTGGGCTTATGGATGGGATAGGTTATGAATTTTTGGATGTAACTGGGATGGGTAGTCTCCATGGCGGGTTGGTCAGGGTCTGCCGTTTTGATGATATCTCCGTAATCAGTTTTTAGGTAGTAATACACTTTTATTTACAAAAAAAAAACTATGAGTTATCCCTCCATTGCCACCAGTTATCCATTTATCGATTAGTTACCAGTTATTTTTTATATTCTTTTTTTTATAATGGTTTATTTTGAATTTTGAGCAATTGCTATAAAATCAATCTCGACATCCTCGTCATAGAGTCAATCTCGACATTACACTTGTCTCATCCTCGTCCATAGATGATAAAACACAAGCCATAGTCCACCCAAATCTTATAATGGTTTATTTTTAATTTTGAGCGATTGCCATAGAATCAATCTCCACAATACCTTTGACTAATCCTCATCATAGAGTCAATCTCGACATTACACTTGTCTCATCCTCGTCCAAAAATAATAAAACATAAGCCGTAGTCCACCCAAATCTCAAATAAAAACGTCCTTAAACTTAATTACAATTTAAAAAAACATAAATACTAAAACATGTATAAATATAATAAAAACCAAACCTATAAATAATTAAGGATTTATAAAGCTTTAACCTGAAACATAGCACTCACAAAACCAAACCTATAAATAATTAAAGATTTACGAAGCTTTAACATGCAACATAGCACTCACAAATGTGCCTAAAGGAAATCTTCGACAATTTATTTATTTGATCTTTGTGTAAGATCCAGATCCGCGGCGAGAGAGAACCCTCTGAATGAGATTGAAGCTGCAAATCTTCGACAATTTATTTATCTAATCTTTGTGTAAGATCCAGATCCGCGGCGAGAGAGAACCCTCTGAATGAGATTGAAGCTGCTGCTGCTCTTGAGATAGGAATCGGTCCAATCCGTTTCTAACGAGGGCGAAGGAGTAGCAGAATGCCAAGCGTAAAGTGCCTTCTGAATCTGATCAATGCTCGGCCGACGATTCAAATCCTCATCAACACAGGTCCTCGCCATCGCAGCCATGGCGAAAGCCACATCCAATGGATACGCATTCTGCAAAGCCGGATCCATGAAACCCTTGAGCTTCTCCCTGGGATTCGAACCCTCGACCAAAGCCCCAATTGTATTCCACAGCATAACTTCCTTGTGCACATCTCCATGCAAGGGGAAAGCCGCAGGCTTACCAGAGAGAAGCTCCAGCATTACGACCCCAAATGAGAAAACATCGAGCTTCGGAGTTACGAGTCCATGGGCAGCATACTCGGGCGCCATGTAACCCTTCGTGCCCACAACATGTCTCGCAACCGAAAACACTTCGCCTGCAGATATCGCAAGACCGAAATTAGCAATCTTGGCTCGCAGATTGCCATCGAGCAGAACATTGCTGCTGTTGATATCTTTGTGGACATAGTGGGGAACGACATAATTGTGAAGATAACGGAGCCCATTTGCCAAATCTAGGGCAATTTCTAGTCTCTGCTTCCAGCTAAGAACAGGCGAATTGCCCTCCAGGTAATCAGCAAGAGAGCCATTGTCGGCATACTCGAAAACAAGATATGAACTGCAATCAGTCTCACAGACGCCCAACAGTTGCACCAGATTGAAGTGATTCAGCTTTTGAAAAACGCCAACTTGCTGGGAAATGTCGCTCTGAATCTTCTTGACAGCCACCGGGGTTCCGTCGATGATGCCGCGAAAGACTGAGCGGCCGATTCTGTTCGCTGCATCGAAATTCCCAGTCGCGGCTTCAACATCCTTCAATTCATATTGCAGCAACGTTTGCCGCCCCCTTTCTTTCAATCCGACGCGCCGCTCGTCGGGCGGAGCTGTCTTCAATGTCGGTCCCTGTGTTCCGTCGAGCAGTATGCCCCTAGGCTCTGAGATCGATTGCCCCTTTGTTTTCCCTTTTCTCAGCAAGAAAACACAGCAAATTGCAGCTACCAACACCGAGGCAACTGCGGCGGCAGTTCCGACGAAAATACCGACCTTAAGTCCCGAATTCAAGCCCCCTCTTCTTCTTCTTGGTGCAATTGGGGCAACGAAACTCGAACTCGTAGGCGCCCTTCGCAGAGGAACCAAGAGGGTCGTGTATGGATAAAGGGTATCGTCGCCATTGGTGAGATTGTTGGCATCCCTTAATTGCTGTACCGTGGCTCCATATCGGACTGCAATGGCCTTCAAAGTGTCATTTTTTCGGATCAAATAAGACATTAGGTATTTGAATCCCTGCCGAGCTTGCGCAATCGTTGGGCAGGCGCATCTGAGAGGAACCAAGATGCTCAAGCCTAACTGAGCTTTGGCTAGATTGACAGAGTTCTGCTGTATCATGGCCTGGCAAGTAGAAAGCCCCTGGTAAGTGTTGTTGGCCATGGACAAATATGTTTCGCCTGCTCGAACAATGTGGGTTGTGTTGGCCTGTGAGTGGTTTCCGACACAGGAACAGTCGATGGGAGCTATGACTGCTTTGTCGATTGCAAGGAGCTGGGAATCGGAGAGCTTGCTGATCTGGGCCATCTGAGACTTGCTTGAATTGAGCAGCAAGCTGATATTTGCTAGATTCTGGTAACCTGCTTGGGCTCTGTAGATTGCATAGGCCTGACATGTTTGCTGTTGGCCATTGCAGGTGTAGCCGTAGGCAATGTTGGGGGAATTAGTGGGACTAGTGCAGTCCAGTTGGGCTTTCTTTTCATACAACTGTTTCCCTGATGCAGGATGTGCAATCATGGAAGACACAATAACAATAATAATAATAAGGATCCATTGACTGCATGCCATTCCCCTGCCCATTATTTCCAGTCCTTTGCTTCTCGTCTCGGCTCAACATAGCAGGGATGCAAATTTATGGCCTTGTTAGGTTGCGTTCTTGACCCAGTCATGTTTTGGTATTGCTGTACAAAAATATATTTAAAAAAAATTGTAACAAGTTTTTCATTCAATGCTAACTTCTCCTTTTTAAATTGGACCAAGACCAGAGCGAGGGGGAGCAGTATAAGTGCTAATCAAAACGCCATCAGCTCGAATTTGGCAGATCAATTATGGTTGATTGAAATTGCAATTTTTTATGGTTGATTGAAATTGCAATTTGGAGTGTTCAAATGTCAGATTAATTATTGTTGAAATAGCAAATTGGAGTGTTAAAATCATAACTTGGGCTATGTAAGTAGTTTTAAAATTGATTATTTAATTTAGGACAGGCATTTAAGAATGTGAAATAATTACAAATTTGATAAAATAACAATTTTTAGGAACAATTTTGATCTAATTATTGCTGAAATTGCAATTTGGAGTGTTCAAATCACAATTTGGGCCATGTAAGTAGTTTTAAAATAAGTCATTTTACTTAATACAAGCAATTAAAAATGTTGAAATAATTACAAATTTGATAAAATAACAATTTCTAGAAACAATTTTGATCTGTTTTTATTAAATATTAGTTGGCAGAGCAATTATGGCTGAAATCTCAATTTAGAGTGTTTAAATAGTAATTTCTGTGATCTAGGTAGTTTTAAAATCCGTCATATAAACTAGAACAAGCAATTACAAATGTTCACATTACAAATTTGATAAAATAACAATTTCTAGGAACAATTTTGATCATTTTTAATCAGAATTCACCGTAAAAAAGGCCCTTTTTAATTGTTTTTATCATACTCTTCCAGATCACTCATCTCTTTTCATCGCAGGCTTTTTATCTGCTACTCTTCCAGATCACTAATCTATTTTCATCGCTGGCCTTTATTCAGATAGAGAATCCAATAGTTTTAAAATGGGACAAGCAATTACAAGTACTGAAATTACAAATTTGATAAAATAACAATTTTTAGGAACCATTTTGATTTTTTTTTTATCAAAATTCGCGGAGAAAGCAGGGCGTTTTAGTTGTCTTTTATCCTACTCCGCTAGAGATGGGCACTGGGCACTCATTTCTTCACTGACCTTTATTCAGGTAGGGAATCCATAAAATTTGGTAGTGGAAATTCGTTTAAGGATTTTAGCGATTTGAAATTGCAATCTCAAATTTTAATGGAAATCCTTAATTGGTGGATTTGAAATTGTAATTTCAAATGTTAATGGGTGTTCTGAATTCTTTCAGTTGAACAAAATTGCAATTCTAAGATTATAAATAAAAGGAAATTCATTTAAGGATTTCAGCAATTTCAAATTTACTGGGTGTTCTGAATTAGTTTAAGGATTTCAGTGATTTGAAATTGCAATCTCAAGTTTCAAATTTTAATGGGTGTTTTGAATTCATTTAGATGAACAAAATTGTAATTCTAGGAAATTCGAGTTAAAGATTTCAGTGATTTGAAATTGCAATCTCAAATTTCAATTTTTGATGTGCTCTAATTTTTTGATGTGCTCTGAATTAGTTTAAGAATTTTAGCAATTTGAAATTTTAATGGGTACTCTGTATTCATATCAATGAATAAAATTGCAATTTCAAAAACATAAATAAAGAAAAATATTAATAATTTTACACTAATCAAATTCCAAAATTTTAATGGATACTCTGACTTCATATCAATGAATAAAATAGTTCAATATAAAGTTATATAAGTATCCTATATCATAAACCAAAAACCAGAGCTTGGCCCACGGTCATTATTTACTAAGTACTAGGTATGTGTTTTGAATTCTTCTACTATTCACTAAATACTTAATATGTATTTTAAATTTATTTAGATGAACAAAATTGCAATTCTATCAACATAATAAGAATATTAATATCAGAATATTAATATCAGGGTAAGTTCAGTTAGAGCAAACGGTCAAGACTAGTTTAGTTCTGCAAGACTGTTCGAGATCAAAACCAGCTACTCCTCGGAAACATCATCTAAATCCAACCATGCTAAGGATTAATGGCAGGCCCAAACAGTACAGGATCCCGAAATGATTTTGAAAGCTTAAAAAGCATTTCACTATTTCATTACTCTAAATACAACAAAAACTTACTTCAGCACCTAGCTATTCTGAGTGCAACTATAACTTACTTCTTATTTAAATTAATAATTTTACTGCTATGAAGTTTGACATCATAATGGCTTGCTGGTCGCTGGTGAAGGATCCTTAGTCAGTCTTGGCTTGATTCGTTTTACTCAGTCTCTCACTACCTACTGCTACTCGTAAAGTCATAAAGTGGACAAATAAACAATAGTTGGAGGGAGATCATATTCAATCTAATATCATCTGGTTTACACTGCAATTGGATAGCCATGAAAGTAGGCACAGTGAAGCATTAAAAGATAAAATTAAAGTTGACAAAGTGTCTTACAATCTTATTTCATAATCAGTGGCCTCGCAGGCAATTAACAAGTTGGTTGAATCGCCTTTCAGCTCTCAATGGAGACTCTGGCGCATGAGACAAATAGAGTAGTTCAGAAATTTGTATTATTTTACTGATTACCAAGTCGAAATGGTTTGGATTTATCAATTTTTTATAATTAAAAGTTTGTTTGATTTATAACATTTGTAAGAGTTTATATTTGATTGGGTTCAGCTTGTCAAATCCTTTTGCAGAGCACAAGAAATCTATAATTGTCATCAGCCAAACACTTTTGCAAAGAGAAGAAAGTGATATCAATGGTCTATTTTTCAACGCTGAATGAAATTCAGCGACTAAGAAATTGACAAGGCATTGGAGAAAACATACCCTTTTATATAATGGATTTTAAAATAGTTTTACTACAATGATTTACAAAATAATTCAATTTTTTTTTAAGATGGAAGTTAAGATTAATTTAAAATTAGAGTTGTGGAAGGTTTACAGTAAATTTGTAATTTTAATTATAGTTCTATCAAGTTTTTAGAATTTATGAATGATTTCAAAACTTTGGCGTTCCACCTGTAAATAAGGTTTTTCTTGCAATCCTTCAACATTTTTAAACGTAGCAATCTTTCAATATTTTTAGTTCTTTCAAACTATCTTAAAAATAAAACTTTTCATTTTTTAATTGTTGGATGAAACTTGGGTTTGGGATGCTATGCATAATGCAATATCATAGTGCTAAAAGGAAATCTATCATATCAACAAGTTATGATTAAAAGGATTGTTAATTATTAGATGTATAAAAGGTCGGTACGTCGGACCTCCAAAGTAGGCACTTGATGAACAATATTTATAAACGATCCTTTCGATAATGGTGTCAAAACTGCCATCTTGACATCAAAACCCTTGGATATTCACATGCACTAGGTGCTATTGCCCTATGACTCAGAATTCAAAAGTCATAAATTGGAAGGCAACCACAGCTCCTCAAGGCAACCCCAATTCCGATATCAGTACCTTGGTGTCGATACCTTGGCATCGACACCAATATGATGATCCATATGTCGATCTCGACGTCAGCACCCCGATATCGACGCCTCGACACTTTGGTACATCGACAACTAACTTGTTTTTTAATAGTAGACTCAACCGAGATTTTCGCTCTGACCTTAGATGTCGACACTTGTACTTCAACAACGGAAACTCAGAATTAGTCTTCTGATTTCAAAGGTTGAACACACAACCATTTTAAGAAAGGGACTAAGGCATGCTTTAAATTCCATTGCTTTTAACAACTAGAAATGTAACAATTCTTCAAACAATGATTACTTTTCTATGAAGGAATGAATCCATTTGGATTTAAGTCTTTTTAGCA
>LPNX011219835.1:128307-246923 GCA_001517045.1 Pseudotsuga menziesii
ACCAGCTTGAACTTGTTTAGTAGTCTAGAATATTCCAAGGCATTCGACCCCTTTTTAATTATCTATAAGAACTGGGCAACCGATGGCATGCTTCAGCCTTTAACCCAAAGATATTGCTTACAACTTGAACTCTGCATTAGTCTCCCAAAACAAAGCATTTACCATGCATTTACTTAACAATTATTCCAAGCAATTTTAAGCACAACAACATAAGTTACATAAACAACACCTTTCCCAAATTGTACCTATAAAGCTTCACATCTATTAATTCACGGGAGATATGATTATGAGATTTCTTTCTGAGTCTACCCATTTATCTGCTTATAGTTATAATTCTAAAAACACTCAGAAATTCAATAAAATAATTTTTATTTCATCAAACACATTCCATTCATGGATATTGAAAAATATTGGTTCAGATGGTAGTTTTGAAAAGAACAAGGTGAAATTGCTTGTAAAAGTATATTCCTAAGTTGGGGGGATAGGCTTTGCTGAGATCTTTCCCTAGTTGCCAAATTGATAGTATGAAGTTCTTATTATTTGAAGTAGCAAATTTTGATTTAGAGATAGAATAGATGGATGCGAAGAAAACATGTCTACATGCCGACTAGGAAGAGCAGCTACTATATAGGACACATTCATATAACTATGTTAAAAAGGGTAAAAGGCAATTAGTTCAGGCAAATTAAGAAGAAAAAAATTATGGTCTCAAATAGTCACCAAGAACGTGGTACCAAAAGTTTTTTTTGTTTGTTTGTTGACTTTGCAATTTCTAAGATCCAAATCATATCAGTATGTGTATTACGCATAAAATGGTGGCCATTTCCTTTCTATCTCTTTCTACATAGATGATATGTTTTTTTTGGTAACAATAAGGATGTGATTAATTATTTAAAGCCTCCACTTTTAGCACAGTTTGACATGCAGGACTTGGGGGTTACAAAGTATATCTTAGGATCAAAGATCATGAGAGACACAGTGGACATAAATCTTTGGTTGGGCCAAAGTAGGTATGTGAACTTTGTGTTGTAATGTTTTTGCATGGAAGATTGCAAAGCATTGAGTGTTCCTATTTAGTGGAAACTAAGCTTTCAACTCAGTGGTGTCCTACAACACCAATAGAAATTAAGGATATGGATTATGGTATTTATGCTAGTGTGATTGGTAGTTTGATGTATGTTATGGTCTGTGTCAAACTAGACATTTCCCAAGCAATGTAAGTCTTGAGCTAATTCATAGCTATATAAGTCAATCAGCTATTACAATTTAGTGTGATAGTAATAATGTTATTGAGATCAAATACATTTTGTTGACACTTTGTATAATGTTGCAAATACAATGAAAAGGGCAATGAACATCAATAACTTTAGGTCATGTTGTAAGTCTATAAACTTAAATGCAATTAGTTCACAATTTGATGCTTGTTCCCTTATGCTCTAAGAACCCAATCCAAGGAGGCATGCTTGAAGCCCACTTAGAGAATACACATGATTTATGCACGTGGTCATGCATACCCCCACTCAATACATGCATACAAGCAATCAATGCATACAAGGTGTTAATGAAGATGCCAAAATGCTCTCAAAATTTTTTTAGAACCTAAATCCTCTGTTTAATTTTCCATAAGAAATCATTGTCGAATGGTTGTATATCTTTACCTTATTTGTTTTTTTGGAATATTTATTACGTCGATAGGCGTAAATATCAATGGTATTTTTGGGGATGGACTTGCTTGAGCGGATCATCAAGATCTTGCAAATCCCGCCAAGTGGATGCTGCAGATCATTCCAATCATCTGATCTTTTAACTAGCCATTTATAGCTTAACTAGCCACAGATTTAGGAGTCTGTTAGAAGACTGTTAGCCACCGATCGCTGATTTATGAGTTTGTTAGGAGACTGTTATGAATCGGTTTGTTATCTCCCTCACCGATCGGGAGATAGTTCTACACACAGTCTTTACTTCCTGTCAAAGATTATCAATGCCGCAGTCTATCAATGTCGCAGACTTTAGTCAACTGCAAAGATTATCAATGTTGCAATAGCCGAGGCCAGTGGAGGATTAAGCAACGTTACAGCCAAAGTGTCTGCTCTGTTTGTTTTTGGTGATTCGATTGTGGATCCGGGAAATAACAACTACATTCCCACACTAGCCAAAGCCAACTTTTCTCCATATGGTCGAGATTTCATCGATCACAAGCCCACAGGCCACTTTTCTAATGGCAAACTGTCAACATATTTCATCGGTATATTCAATAAAACAGTTCTTCCAGATTATTTTGGTATATAAGCTAGCATAACCTTACCTAGTAACTAATTTTAGATATCACAATTATTCTGGTTTGCAGCTCTAGGATTGGGGCTTAAGGAGACGTTACCACCATATTTGGATCCTGATCTCAGTACCCAAGAACTCATGACAGGCGTCATCTTTGCTTCCGTAGGAACTGGATATGATAACCTGACCGCCGAGGTTGCTATAAGTGGTTTTATGTTTTCAGAACCTTTCAAATTTAAAGAATTTGAAGTGGGTGAGTGAAGCTTAGAAGTATGGTTGAATATTGTTGCAGTCAGTGATACCAATGTGGAAACAAGCGAAATTCTTTAGAGATTACAGTGTGCTCTTGGGAGAGCGGGTGGGAGAGGAGAAGCCATAGTCTTATCCTATGCAGGAACCGACGATCTTATAGAAAACTACTTTTTTTTTCTGCCCACCAGGAAAAAGCAGTTCACCGTTACGCAATATCAGGACTTCCTGTTGCAAATCTCTTTCAACTTCATTCGGGTAAGACATCATTCACATCTTGGCAAAACAAGAAAGGTATTATTTGTTTATAGCTAAGTTATCTGTTTTCCTTTCATATCATTGTTCTGTAGACAATACGTTGAAAAAGCACCGCTGGTTAATACATTCCAGGTTGAAAGGGTTATATCAATCTATGTTTCTGTGTAACCTTTCTATCTGCATTTGCTCCAAAAGAAATATGTATATTTACAAGGTCAAGGGGTTTAGATTATTGTAGTTAAACATTTGATTGATATTGTCAATTTGATTTAATGTAGTTTCACTGATTAAAAAAATTGTTATCTTTCAAGCTTAAATTCAAATCAAATGTTGGTCAATTACTGATTGTTAATTGTTATCACATGTTTGTCAATTACTGATTACACATGTTTGTTAATTACTAGATTAAGGATAAAAGACAACTAAAACTCTATGTCAAAATTGTTCTAGGAAAATTGTTATTTTTTTTTTTTTAAGCAATGTTGTAAATTCCAGCCATGGTAATTGTCTATCCTATAGTAATTGAATGCTATCCAAATTTGAAGAAATTGAAATAACCTATTTTAAAACTATCCAAATAGTAGAAATTGCCATTTAAACACTGCAAATTAGGCCATTTGCAATAATTTCTGTGGGATTCTGAGAATTGGGAGCATTTTGGTTAGCTCTTAGAATAAGTAAGCAGTGTGTTGCAGAAGGATCTAGATAATGAGTTTGGATTGAAGCATTTTGCCTTTCACCATATAGTTTGTTCTTATAAATAAAAACTGAATGGAATTGTTTGTGTGGCTTTTAATTTCTAAGTTCAGATTGTAGTGTTTCAGTCTTTCTCTACTTTTCTTCTTCTCTGTTTTATCATGGTATAAAAGGACTGAACTTATTTCCCTCAATAAAGGCCCTGGATAATGAAGTTCATGGAAATGCTTATCTTCATATAGTTGTAAAAGACTGTGTAGAAAAACGTTGGTAGCAGGAAGCTCAAGGCTGTGCGTTGATGTTTGTTATATGCAAATTTGATGTAGCACTATTGTGGTTGAGTTAGCTTGTATTTTTGTAAGTGATGCGTGAATACATGGATAAAATATAATTTGAAGTATAGTGATGGTTAACTTTGTTTTCATATATATATAACACCAGCCAAACAGATTTATTATTTATTTGTGGCTATAGTTTCCATTACTTGATTAAATTTTTTAGATGACAAAATCATTTTAATTTCCATGAGTTTGCCTCTCTAACACGCCAGATGGTAACTTGAAAACGTATCCACCGTGTTGTAAAATGTATTCTCGACCAATTTCCTTTTAATGTCGGATGACATGCAAACAGCCTTGTTATTTTGTTTCTGGCATAGCCATTGTTTTCATAACTTTAATAATTATAAGGGCATTGTGGCACCCACAAGACAACAAAAGCGCTCGAATAGTTTGTATTGTGGAAACCTGCTGACCACTATCTACTTTTTACATGGTTTGTTTGAGATTACGAATTTAAAAGACAATTTAGCAGAAGGCTGTTCATTGTCTTGGGTTCCATATTCAGTACACCATATAAAACTTAATTCAAGTCATGATAACGTCGGTACAAAGGATTAGATATGTCTGACATGGTACAGACATTGGTGCATGATGGAATGGACTTCAACAAAAAGTATGTTGAATATGCAGAACTCTATTGAAAACAGGAAAAAAAGTATGTTGAATGTGAAGAACTCTATTGAAAACACTCGTAAATTGTCTCTTGTACAAAATTTATCAACAAATAGCGACAGCGATCAATGTATAGGTGCTATTGTTTTTGCTGTGGCTTCATGATGCTTCATTGACTGACAGTCACAATTGGGTTTGAGGAATGAAAGCCATATTATGCATGGTATCATATTTATTATGCCTTGAATGTATATTCTCGAGATACAGCGAACTATTATGGTATGGACTCTCTAAAGTACTATGTATTATTCTAATATTTAGGGTTTTAGCCCTCTCTATAAGATGGGACTTGGTTTTCTTGGTGGCCATCGATTGTGTTAGACAATCTTTTGACCCTAGCTTTCCATTGATTTCTAGTTAGAATATTGTAATTACTTTTGTTTCTTGTAAAAAGCTTTAGATTAGCTGTGTTGTGTTCTCAAGTTGATATTTTATGCAAATTTTAATGGTTATTCTCAATTCATATCAATGAATAAAATTGCAATTTCAAAAACATAAATAAAGAAAAATATTAATAATTTTACACTTATCAAATTCCAAAATTTTAATGGATACTCTGACTTCATATCAATGAATAAAATTACAATTTCAAGAACATAAATAAAGAGAAATATTAATAATTTTACACTTATCAAATTCCAAAAAAATAGTTCAATATAAAGTTATATAAGTATCCTATATCATAAACCAAAAACCAGAGCTTAGCTCACGGTCATTATTTACTGAGTACTAGGTATGTGTTTTAAATTTTCTACTATTCACTAAATACTTAATATGTATTCTAAATTTATATAGATGAACAAAATTGCAATTCTATCAACATAATAAGAATATTAATATCAGGTCAAGTTCAGTTAGAGCAAACTGTTAAGACTAGTTTAGTTTTGTAAGACAGTCCGAGATCAAAACCAGCTACTTCTGGGGACACCATCTAAATCCAACCATGCTAAAGATTGGTGCAACCCAAACAATATACTATCCCTAGATGATTTTGAAAGCTTAAAAAACATTTCACTATTTCATTACTCTAAATACACTTCAGCACCTAGCTATTCTGAGTGTAACTATAACTTCTTATTTAAATTAATAATTTTACTGCTATGAAGTTTGACATCATAATGGCTTGCTGGTCGCTGGTGAAGGATCCTTAGTCAGTCTTGGCTTGATTCGTTTTACTCAGTCTCTCACTACCTACTGCTACTCGTAAAGTCATAAAGTGGACAAATAAACAATAGTTGGAGGGAAATCATATTCAATCTAATATCATCTGGTTTACACTGCAATTGGATAGCCATGAAAGTAGGCACAGTGAAGCATTAAAAGATAAAATTAAAGTTGACAAAGTGTCTTACAATCTTATTTCATAATATCAGTGGCCTCGCAGGCAATTAACAAGTTGGTTGAATCGCCTTTCAGCTGTCAATGGAGACTCTGGCGCATGAGACAAATAGAGTAGTTCAGAAATTTGTATTATTTTACTGATTACCAAGTCGAAATGGTTTGGATTTATCAATTTTTTATAATTAAAAGTTTGTTTGGTTTATAACATGTGTAAGAGTTTATATCTGATTGGGTTCAGCTTGTCAAATCCTTTTGCAGAGCACAAGAAATCTATAATTGTCATCAGCCAAACACTTTTTCAAAGAGAAGAAAGTGATCTCAATGGTCTATTTTTCAACGCTGAATGAAATTCAGCGACTAAGAAATTAGTAAGGCATTGGAGAAAACATACCCTTTTATATAAAAAGATTTTAAAATAGTTTTACTACAATGATTTACAAAATAATTCATTTTTTTAAGATGCAAGTTAAGATTAATTTAAAATTAGAGTTGTGGAAAGTTTAGAGTAAATTTGTAATTTTAATTATAGTTCTATCAAGTTTTTAGAGTTTATGAATGATTTCAAAACTTTGGCGTTCCACCTGTAAATAATGTGTAAATAAGGTTTTCCTTGCAATCCTTCAACACTTTTAAATGTACCAATGTTTCAATATTTTTAGTTCTTTCAAACTATCTTAAAAATAAAACTTTTCATTTTTTAATTGTTGGATGAAACTAATTTTGTTTTGGGTTTGGGATGCTATGCATAATGCAATATCATAGTGTTAAAAGGAAATCTATCATATCAAAAAGTTATGATTAAAAGGATTGTTAATTATTAGATGTATAAAAGGTCGGCATGTCGGACCTTAGAAGTAGGCACTGGATGAACAATATTTATAAACGATCCTTTCGATAATGGTGTCAAAACTGCCATCTTGACATCAAAACCCTTGGATATTCACATGCACTAGGTGCTATTGCCCTATGACTCAGAATTCAGAAGTCAGAAATCGGAAGGCAACCACAGCTCCTCAAGGCAACCCCAATTCCGATATCGGTGCCTCGGTGTCAATACCTTGGCATCGACACCAATATGATGATCCATTCACAATTAATATGTCGATCTTGGCGTCGGCACCCCGATATCGACGCCTCAACACTTTGGTACATCGACAACTAACTTGTTTTTTAATAGTAGACTCGACCGAGATTTTCGCTTTGACCTTAGACGTCGACACTTGTACTTCAACAATGGAAACTTAGAATTAGTCTTTTGATTTCAAAGGTTGAACACACAACCATTTTAAGAAAGGGACTAAGGCATGCTTTAAATTCCATTGCTTTTAACAACTAGAAATGTAACAATTCTTCAAACAATGATTACTTTTCTATGAAGGAATGAATCCATTTGGATTTAAGTCTTTTTAGCACCAAAATAGTTTCTAAACCAATATAACCATCATGGTTCATCTGCATAAAACAACTATCCAATTTTAAACTTTAACGACACGGAACCTATTATCAGCTTTCTTTCCAAACCATAACTATCTAATAGCATTCCTAGTTTTAATTTAAGCAAAAGGGAAACTAAAGGTTTAATAGTTACCATCAAACTTACAAAAGAATGGCATGCACCAGCTTGAACTTGTTTGGTAGTCTAGAATATTCTAAGGTATTCGACCCCTTTTTAATTATCTATAAGAACTGGGGAACCGATGGCATGCTTCAGCCTTTAACCCAAAGATATTGCTTACAACTTGAACTCATTAGTCTCCCAAAACAAAGCATTTACCATGCATTTACTTAACAATTATTCCAAGCAATTTTAAGCACAACAACATAAGTTACATAAACAACACATTTCCCAAATTGTATCTATAAAGCTTCACATCTATTAATTCACAGGAGATATGATTATGAGATTTATTTCTGAGTCTACCCATTTATCTGTTTACAGTTATAATTCTAAAAACACTCAGAAATTCAATAAAATAATTGTTATTTCATTAAACACATTCCATTCATGGATATTGAAAAAGATTGGTTCAGATGGTAGTTTTGAAAAGAACAAGGTGAAATTGCTTGTGAAAGTATATTCCTAAGTTGGGGGGATAGACTTTGCTGAGATCTTTCCCTAGTTGCCAAATTGATAGTATGAAGTTTTTATTATTTGAAGTAGCAAATTTTGATTTAGAGATAGAATAGATGGATGCGAAGAAAACATGTCTACATGCTGACTAGGAAGAGGAGCTACTATATAGGACACATTCATAGAATAATGTTAAAAAGGGTAAAAGGCAATTAGTTCAGGCAAATTAAGAAGAAAAAAATTATGGTTTCAAATAGTCACCAAGAACATGGTACCAAAAGTTTTTGTTTGTTTGTTTGTTGACTTTGCAATTTCTAAGATCCAAATCATATCAGTATGTGTATTACGCATAAAATGGTGGCCATTTCCTTTCTATCTCTTTCTACATAGATGATATGTTATTTTTTGGTAACAATAAGGATGTGATTAATTATTTGAAGCCTCCACTTTTAGCACAATTTGACATGCAGGACTTGGGGGTTACAAAGTATATCTTAGGATCAAAGATCATGAGAGACAAAGTGGACATAAATCTTTGGTTGGGCCAAAGTAGGTATGTGAACTTTGTGTTGTAATGTTTTTGCATGGAAGATTGCAAAGCATTGAGTGTTCCTATTTTTGTGGAAACTAAGCTTTCAATTCAGTGGTGTCCTACAACACCCATAGAAATTAAGGATATGGATTATGGTCTTTATGCTAGTGTGATTGGTAGTTTGATGTATGCTATTGTTTGTATCAAACTAGACATTTCCCAAGCAATGTAAGTTTTGAGCTAATTCATAGCTATATAAGTCAATGAGCTATTACAATTTAGTGTGATAGTAATAATGTTATTGAGATCAAATACATTTTGTTGACACTTTGTATAATGTTGCAAATGCAATGAAAAGGGCAATGAACATCAATAAGTTTAGG
The DNA here is from genome assembly GCA_001517045.1 of Pseudotsuga menziesii. Taxonomy (NCBI): domain Eukaryota; kingdom Viridiplantae; phylum Streptophyta; class Pinopsida; order Pinales; family Pinaceae; genus Pseudotsuga; species Pseudotsuga menziesii. The sequence continues at coordinate 137,128 of LPNX011219835.1, forward strand.
TCATGTTGTATGTCTATAAACTTAGATGCAATTAGTTCACAATTTGATGCTTGTTCCCTTATGCTCTAAGAACCCACTCAAAGGAGGCATGCTTGAAACCCACTTAGAGAATACACATGATTTATGCACGTGGTCATGCATACCCCCACTCAATACATGCATGGAAGCAATCAATGCATACAAGGTGTTAATGAAGATACCAAAATGCTCTCAAAATTTTTTTAGAACCTAAATCCTCTATTTAGTTTTCCATAAGAAATCATTGTCTAATTGTTGTATATCTTTACCTTATTTGTTTTTTTTTAAATATTTATTTACATTTATATACATTCTTTCACTCTTATATTACATTCTACAACCAACTCCTCACCCATATTCCATTTCAAACCAACTTATAAAATGTTGATTATTCTTAAGAGTTTAATTTATTTTAATCCCAAATTTATTAAACAAATAAAATTAAATATTTAAAAAACATCTAAAATCTAACAAAATAAAGAATAAATAAATCTTTCGTAAGTCCATATTTATCTAATACGAAGAAGAATGAACAACTATAATGACTAATTAAAATAAGTAAAAGGCCCTCCAATCCCAAATCAAAAAGTATGTACGCAATGCAATTTTTATCAATGTTTTTTTTTGTCTTATTTTGGGGGTTAATGTCACTCTGTATTATATTTTATTGTTAAGATCAATATTTTTTATTTATTTTAGAGGATTTAAATTAGCATATTTATTTAAATTGTGGTTGATGCATATCAAAAAGTTATAAATTAAGTATTATTAACATTTTTTATATATAATTGAATGAATTTAATTTTATCTATGTATTAGCTAAGAGTTATCTATGCATTAGCTACGAGTTAATCCATGGATAGTTACTAGTTATTTTTTATATCCTTTTTAATAATTGTTTATTTTGAATTTAGAAATAATGTCATAAAATTAATCTAGAAACTATATTTGTGCCATCCTGGTGCAATCTAGGAAAAACATAGGTACTATTCCATCCAACCACTTAGTTTTGTGGAGATGGTTGACTATTAAACAAAGGCTAAACATTACACTCATTACTAGATCATTGTAGTTATCCATTTATGGTATAACATAAACATTAAACTAATTAATATAAACATAAAACAAACCATTATTTAATAAACAAAAGAACAAAAACTGAAGCTTACTTAAATCTTAATCAAGATGTATTTAAGCATAACAATATACTATGACCATAAAATAAATCCGAGATGTACACTTTTTATACTCTGTCTAATCTTGTTGATTCGCTAAAAAAAAGTCCAAAATCTCATATAATATCTAAATGCCTATCCAAGATGCCTATCCAAGTCAATGTAAATATGTCCAAAGTATTCTAAATTACAGTCAACTCTGGCTTCTTATTTTCGCCAAGTTTCCCAAATATATTCAAAGTATGTGCTCTAAATTCATGTAGATAAACAAAATTGCAATCTCAACATAATAAATAAAAATATCACTAAATCTTCATTTTATGCTCTGAATTCATTTGGATGAATAAAATTACAATTCCAACAACATAATAAAAAAATATCAGTCATAATAATGAATAATAATATATTTTTAAGGTCACTGCCAAGCTAGACACTAAATTGGTGTATGAGACCCCTTTGCTCAGCGATATAATTGTTAAAGTGCTCTTAACCATTAGGCCCGCTCATGCTATACTTTACATTTCCAACTATTTAATATAAAATCAAGAATCTTGTTATTTTCAAAATACTTTACTTTTAACCCATATAAAATATGGATATTAAAATTTCTTAACTATTTGATGGATCAGTATTTAAGATAGATTTATATAAGTTCTGATTTTTTAATCTTTTTATAAAATTAGTTAATTTAATTTCTTCTATATAATTTATATAATTATTGTATATTTTAATATTGTATATTTTCTTTTTTAATATATTCCACATTGTTATCTTCTATATAATTTATATAATTATCGTATATTTTAATATTGTATATTTTCTTTTTTAATATATTCCACATTGTTATCTTTTTGTGATAGCATTTGTTACATATTATCAAGATTCAGCGTTTTTCTTTTATTTTTATTTTTGTTGTTGTTTATTTTATCAGTCAGGAACTTATAGTCCTTAGTCATTATAAAGTTTAAACAATATCATAGTATCCGAATCTAAATAAAAAATAGCTATAACATAGATATAAAGCCAAATCCAAATAAAAAATAGCTATATATTATGTGGAAAACAAGCCAACCGATATTAAAAATATTATTTTCATGTAAAAATAAGTTATGATAACTCTATGCTTTCTAGTTTCAGAAAAAGAATTATTTTGAACTGAATGAACAATAAGATTGGCCAAATGCTAAGCTATAAAACACCTGACTAATCTAAATTCAACACATACTTATATTTAGAATCAATAATCCTTGCTAGGTCTGGGCTTGATTGGTTTTACTCGGTCTGTCAGTGCCTACTGTTACTCGCAGAGTCATAAAGTGAAGCATTAAACAAATAGTTGGAGAGAGATCATATTCAATTTAATATAATCTGGTTTACAATGCACATGGGTAGCCATGAAAGTGGGCACAGTGAAGCATTAAAAGATCAAATTAAAGTTGACAAAGTGTCTTACAATCTTATTTCATTATATCGGTGGCCTGGCAGGCAATTAACAAGTTGATTTAATAACCCTTCAGTTATCAGTGGGAGACTCTAGGGCATGAGACAAATAGAGTAGTTCAGAAATTTGTATTATTTTACTGATCACCAATGGTGTGGATTGATCATTGGATTGATCAATGCTTAAATAAAAGGGATTTGATCATTGTTTATAAATAAAAGTTTTGTTTGGTTTCTAACAACACTAAGAGTTTATATTCCATTGGCTTCAGCTTGTCAAATTCTTTTCACAGCACAAGAAATATACAATTATCAACACACTTTTTCAAAGATCAGAGAGTGATATCAATGGTCTGTTTTCCAATGAGAAAATATGAAATCATCAAACAGCCAAATACATTTTCAAAGATCAGATAGTGATCTCAATGGTCTGTTTTTCAACACTGAATGAAATTCTACGATTAAGAAAATTAATATTGCATTGGACAAAACATCTCTCTTTATTTTTTTTAAAAGATAAAAAACGCATTTCTGTTATCAGGTGCTATAAACACAGTTTACAGAATTACCTAAACCATGTTCTATGAGTAAGCCAAACTTAACAAGCTGTTTGCAAAAGCTAGAAACTAGAATTCTAACATTATAAAGTTTTATCAGGTGCTATAAACACAGTTTACAGAATTAACTCAACCAAACCATGTTCTATGAGTAAACCAAACTTAACAAGCTGTTTGCAAAAACTAGAAACTAAACCATGTTCTATGAGTAAACCAAACTTAACAAGCTGTTTGGAGAAACTAGAAACTAGAATTTGTTGTAACATTACAAAGTTTTATCAGGTGCTATAAACACAGTTTACAGAATTACCTAAACAATGTTCTATGAGTAAACCAAACTTAACAAGCTGTTTGCAAAAACTAGAAACTAGAATTTGTTGTAACATTACAAAGTTTTATCAGGTGCTATAAACACAGTTTACAGAGTTACCTAAACCATGTTCTATGAGTAAACCAAACTTAACAAGATAAACCAAACTTAACAAGCTGTTTGCAAAAACTAGAAACTAAAATTTGTTGTAACATTACAAAGTTTTATCAGGTGCTATAAACACAGTTTACAGACTTACCTAAACAATGTTCTATGAGTAAACCAAACTTAACAAGCTGTTTGCAAAAACTAGAAACTAGAATTTGTTGTAACATTACAAAATTTTATCAGGTGCTATAAACACAGTTTACAGAGTTACCTAAACCATGTTCTATGAGTAAACCAAACTTAACAAGCTGTTTGCAGAAACTAGAAACTAAAATTTGTTGTAACATTACAAAGTTTTATCAGGTGCTATAAACACAGTTTACAGAATTATCTAAACAATGTTCTATGAGTAAACCAAACTTAACAAGCTGTTTGCAAAAACTAGAAACTAGAATTTGTTGTAACATTACAAAGTTTTATCAGGTGCTATAAACACAGTTTACAGAGTTACCTAAACCATGTTCTATGAGTAAACCAAACTTAACAAGCTGTTTGCAAAAACTAGAAACTAGAATTTGTTGTAACATTACAAAGTTTTATCAGGTGCTATAAACGCAGTTTACAGAGCTACCTAAACCATGTTCTATGAGTAAGCCAAACTTAACCAGCTGTTTGCAAACACTAGAAACTAGAATTTGTTGTAACATTTCAAAGTTTTATCAGGTGCTATAAACGCAGTTTACAGAGCTACCTAAACCATGTTCTATGAGTAAGCCAAACTTAACCAGCTGTTTGCAAACACTAGAAACTAGAATTTGTTGTAACATTTCAAAGTTATAACAAAGATAAAGAATTTCATAGTTCCTTCACTTATTGATACTTTCAAGAAAAAAAAATTAAAGAATAACTATGCTGGAATCTTTCCAAGCTATTGCTGGAAAAAAATTACAAATTATACAATTTTTATATTTTTTTAATATAAATCTTTATATAAATATTGTTTCATCTTTTTAATTGTGGGGGTGAAATGTGGGCTAGTGTCAATAAGCTATACTTCTATAGATAGGAGCTGTGCTTGAAAGGAATGTTAGTTATTGGATGTATATAGATATCTACATGCAAAGATGTTTGAAAGGAATGTTAGTTATTGGATGTATATAGATATATATATGTAAAGATGTACTTATTTGAGAGAAATAGTTTTTTAGTACAAACAAAGACATATAGCATTGACTAAAAATTAAACAAGATTACTGTCACTTTAATCTAGCTGAAACCAGTAATTATTATTTAAGCAAGTGATTTTCACACATACATGTATAAGAAAATGTAATGAACAAACAAAAATAGTCATATACAAGATAAGCATTTTCATGTAATAGTATAACATGAACAACAAAATAAATTAAGACCATTCATAACACATCCAAACATTTCCAAGAATTCAGAGGACCGATTTGAAAGCTTTTCTAAATTAAGTAGTCAAATAATTTTTTAAATAGCTTCTTAACTTAAGTGTGACTTTACAAAATTGGTGTTAAGATTCCATATGCTAGCTAGATATCATTAGTATTCAATGCAATTCCACAACAAGAGTATATGCATGATCACTGAAAGAAACACAATCATAAGATAGACACAGATTTATCCTAAGAACCCCTCTAGGGAAAAAAAACCCAACAAAACTTCCTCTATATAGATGTATCAAAAGTACAAAGATAAAAACCCAAACAAGTGATCCTTCTCCTTGCAGATATATATATATCTCTCTCTCTCTCTCTCTCCTATGCGCTATACACAAGTGTGTGTGTGTGTGTGTGTTTTAAATGAGGAACACACCTCCTCTATTTATACTCTATCTTCCACTTGACTTTTTCCCTAACATGTCGGCCCCAACAAACTTATCAGACCGATTTCACCTATATTTTTATATTCTGGAGGGTTCTATTGACCCAACTTACAACGAAGGTTTTACCTCATGACTCTATGATCACCAAATAAAATAGTAACATCCCGATGGAGGAATAAAAAATCTTCGATATATTACAACAATAAAATACATTTATGATATTCTTCGAAGTTACAATATTTCAACACTCTCCCTTAACGAGAAGGGTATTCTACTGACAACAACAACATCAACTATAGGAGCAAGGAGAGAGAGTATCTTCAACAACATCAAGGTGATACATCTATACGTCATTGGAAGTTTTCAACAATCATCAGCAACTGGAACATCTTCAACATCTTCAGTACTGAAACATCATCTTCTACAGCATTGAGCCTTCATCTTTGATCTTTATCTTTTGCAGCACTCGATCACTCGATCAACTGCAACAACACTTGATCTTTCGATCAACAACATCATCATCTGTAGCAGTATAACCTACAACGCACATGATCCAATTACAGGATGATCAAACCTGTCACTTTAGGACATAAGTCCAAGGATGATGCAATCCTACAACACAGAGACAAAATTTTTGTGGATCCAATTACGAGATGATCAATCCCTATCACTTTAGGAAATAAGTCCAAGGATTATGTAATATACCACCTCATGGAGACAAAATTATGTGGACCCAATTACAGGATGATTGATCCCTATCACTTTAGGAAATAACTCCAAGGATGATGCAATCCTACCACCTCACAGAGAAAAAAGTCTGCGGATCCAATTACAGGATGATCAATCCCTATCACTTTAGTACATAAGTCCAAGGATGATGCAATCCTACCACTTCACAGAGACAAAAGTCTATGAATCCAATTACAGGATGATCAATCCCTATCACTTTAGAACATAAGTCCAAGGATGATGCAATCCTACCACTTCACGGAGACAAAAGTCTACGGATCCAATTACGGGATGATCAATCCCTATCACTTTAGGACATAAGTCCAAGGATGATGCAATCCTACCACTTCACGGAGACAAAATTCTATGGATCCAATTACGAGATGATCAATCCCTATCACTTTAGGACATAAGTCCAAGGATGATGCAATCCTACTGCAACACGAAGACAAAAGTTTGTGGATCACTTTACGACTGATGTCCAGGGATGATGCAATCCCACTGCAAAAATCATCAACCTACTCCCCCTTTCGAGGATGGTCTACAACATCATCATCATTGTTCATCCTTACGAGGAAGGTCTATAACATCATCATCATTATTCCTCCTTATGAGGAAGGTCTATAACATCATCATCATTGTTTCTCCTTACAAGGAAGGTTTATAACATTATCATCATTGTTCCTCCTTATGTCGAGGAAGGTCCTTTCGAACCACACCAGGATTTTCACGGAAGTATTCAAACTTTACTTGAGATGGAGGCTTGGTCAACACATCAACAAATTTCTCATCATTACTCACATACTGAAGCTTTATAGCTCCCTTTTGTACCATATCCCGTATGTAAAAATATTGGATTTCTATGTGCTTTGATTTGTCATGGAACACTGGGTTCTCTGTCATCTTTATACAACTCTAGTTGTCACATAGAATCACCATGGTATCCAACTCCAGGTCAAATAGACCTGACATCAACTTCCGAATCCATATGGCTTCACAACTAGTAGAACAAGCTGCTATATACTCTGCTTTAGTTGTGATGAGAGCAACATTGGACTACTTCCTGCTAAACCATGAGATCATTGAGGATCCCAGACTATAACATCCACCTAAGGTGCTCTTCCTGTATGAGGAACTTCCAGCCCAATATGCATCTGTATAACCATACAATCTGTAGTCATGATCTACAACATATTATAGACCAAAGTCTATCGTACCTTTCAGGTACCTCAACACATGCTTTGCAGCTATTAGGTGAACAAATCTAGGTTTAACTATATACTGACTCGGGGTGTTCACAACAAAGCATATATCTGGCCTGTTAGATACTTCAATGACCCAATAATATGTCTATGCTAAGTCACATCCACTAACTCTGATGATTCATCAGTTAACAACTTCAGGTTGGTATCCATGGGTGTGGCCATGGCTTTACAATCCAACATATCAAATATTTTAAAGATTTCCACAACATAATTTCCCTAGTTGATAAAGCTTCATTCCGGGCTCTGTCATACTTCCAGACCTAGAAAATAGTGCATCAATCCAAGGTATTTCATCTCAAATTCTTCAGCGAGCTTAATCTTGCACTCTACAATATTTTTCTCATTTCCGGTCAGAAATAAGTCATTCACATACAACAATAATACGACAGGTTCATCATCCATAACCTTAAAGTAAAGGTTAGGGTCAACTTTACTTTTGGTAAAGTCCAAGCTCATCAAGAAGCTATCTATCCTTCCATACCAAGCTCTAGGAGCTTGCTTCAGTCCATACAGAGCCTTCTTCAACTTACATACGTGAGTCCATATGTCTTCAACCTCAAATCCTTGTGGTTATTCTATGTACACTTCTTCCTCCATAACACCATTCAGGAAGGTTGTCTTCACATCCATATGGTGTAAAATCCACTTCATCATGGATGTAAGTGCCATGATGGTTCTAATGGAAGTGCACCTTGCTACTGGCGCAAATGTCTCTTCATAATCAATTCCCTTTTTCTAAGAGAATCCTCTAGCCACAAACCTTGCCTTGTATTTCTCAATACTTCCATTAGTTGCATACTTTATCTTGTAGATCCACTTGGAAGATACCACACTCTTTGCTTTTGGTTTGGGAACTATATCCCAAACATCATTCTTCATTATTGATTGGTATTCTTTCGTCATTGCTTCTATCCATTCTTTCTTTTGTACAACTTCTTCATAGCTGGTAGGTTCTTGATCTACAAGATCACACATTAAAGCTACATAACTGGAAAATGGATTTAATCTCTTGCTTACTCTTGTAGAGCCTTTTGGAGCTCCATACTTCTCTGCTTCTTGTATAATTTATCTTACCCAAGAAGGATTTCTCTTTCGTGATATATTTATTCTGGAGTCTTGAATCCAAGGGCACTATGAGATAATCTATTATGTACATAAATTGTTGTTCTTGTTGCTGCATCCCATAGATGCATAGGAATATCTTAATAATGTATCATTGTCTTCACCGCTTCCATAATGGTCATATTCCTTCTTTTTGCAACACCATTCAGTTGAGGATTGTAGGGAGTGGTTAGTTCTCTCTTGATTCCAGCTTCTTTACAAAAGGATTCAAACTCTTTTGAAGTATATTCTCCACCATTGTTTGTTCTGGGTGTCTTGATTCTTCTTTCTAAATGATTCGCTATCAAGGATTAGAATTCCTTGAATTTTTCGAATACTTCATCCTTTGTTTTCAAGAAATATATCCTTGTCTTTCTTGAATAGTCATCAATAAATGTAACATAATATTCATAACCACTCAAAGATGTGGAGGGAATTGGACCACATACATCTGAATGAATGAATTAAAACATACCTTTAGTCTTTGTTTCACTCTTTGGAAATGGATTCTTCATATTTTTTCCTCTTTCACATCCTTTGCAAGTGTCTTCATGATCAATCTTCAAATTTGGTAAACCTGTTACTACTTTTCTCACATGGGGTAGTGCTTTGTAGTTGATGTGAGCAAGCCTCATATGCCATAGTTCACTTGGGCTAGCGGTCTCATGAACAAGGGTTGTTTCCGAATGTCCCTTGAGTTTATTTAATCCTCCTTCTTCTTCACCAATGAAAACTGCATCTTCAATTGATTTTCCTTTGGGTTGATAAGTACTTGTCCATCTATAAATGCAACCCTATATCCTTTCTTATCTAATGCTGAGATAGAAATTACTTCTTCAAATTTGGTACACATAAGACTTTCTTCATATTCATAGGGGTTCCAGAATCAAGCTTGTAGTTTGCTTCACCAATACCTTTGATAGGATATTGATAGTCATCTCCTAATGATAATTTATAAGGACAGTTCTTCTCTTCAATTTTTGACAAAGTTTTATTTTGTCTTGTCGTGTGCTTTGAAGCACCACTATTAATAAGCCATGTATCTTCTCCAGGTGTCACAGACCCAAATAGTGCATAGAATAATACATACTCTTCTGCATCTTCTTCTTTTGCTTTTTTTCTTTAAGGTCCTTCTTCCTCTTCTTCTTCATCTTCAGCTAGGTGTGCTTGATCTCTTTTGTTGTTCTTCTTGTATTCTTCTTTATGGACAATTTCTGGCAATGTGTCATATCTTGTGACAATGGAAACAATGAATTTTGGAGTAGTCTTTCCTCTCATTGTTTCCTCTTTTCCTTTGGAACCTCTTGGGAGGTCGAGACTCCTTGTGAATTTGCTTCTTGAAGTTAGATTGACTTCTCCCTATTTTGGTATGGGTGGTTAGGGCTTGATCATCTTCTTTAAGTAGATCTTCTCTATTGGCTACTCTATCCTCCTCTTGGATGCAATCTTCCCATACAATGTCAAACTTCATGCTTTCCATTCTGGCACGCATAGTCTGTATGAATGAATCCCTAGGTCTTGTAAGACCATTGAGAGCAGTCATAACTAGTTCATATTCATCAAGGGAGTCTCCAACTAATTCTAGTTGCTCCTTGGCCTAGGAGACCCTCGTGAAGTAGTCTTGAATGGATTCTCCATGGGTCATCTTGGTACTCTTCAATTAATATCTCAAATTCATCTTTTTATTGGTGTTTCTTCCTTCATACATTTTGGATAGGGAATCTTACATCTCCTTCGAGGTCTCTTTGGATGACACTTGAGGAATCAAGTGATCTTTGATAGAATTGACAATGATCCTCATTTCCCTAATCGGGTCCATCTTGTGCTTCTCCTTAGCTTCATCCTCTTTAGGTTTTGTAACTTATCCTTTGATGTATTTTTCAAGATCATTCTCTCTAAGAATGATACCAATACTATTTTCCATGCTTAGAAATTCTCTATGCCTTCTAGCTTTTCTTCAAGCTTAGTGCTTGGGGCCATCTTATCCTGGAGGTCACTAAAAAATGAAATTTATTAGAATGCAAAACTGAACTTACCAGGAGATGCGCTTGATTGAGGCGAGTTGACTGGTACACTTGGTTTCTGGAGATTCCAAATATTCACCTCTCAAAATTGACTTGCGAGATTATGAGCTGCAAACTAGGGTTTGACTTTCTCTGTCATAACCCCAAAATTTCATAAATACGCAATTCACTAACTGCTAGCGGTTAGCAGAAAATGAAACAGTTTAACAATTAGTATTAATTAGTTTCATAATACAATAACTAATACAACTTTCATTTTCATAAGGTATACAAGAATGACCTGCATTCAGATTTCTTTTAGCTTCACTAGTAATTTTACTTTTTGGCAAGTAGGTGAAATCTATCTTTGAAAACTTGGGCTTACTTAGCATTATGCTAATGCAGATCGACTGTTGGTTCTTACAGGTTCAACAGGTAACGATCGATCAAGTAGGAGTTTAATTCATAAGGTAGCAAGAAGTATTTATGTTGCATGTAAATATGCTAGTAAATAAACTGATTATTCTAAAGCAAGCTCTGATGAGGTAAAGTATTTGTCTTCTATAGACTTTGTTTCTACGACAGTATTCAATGTTTAGTCATAAATATTGTTAACTTTACCATACTTAGCTAAACAAAAGATACTTACTGTGAGCTTAGAGCTCAAGTTCTTCGCCATACAATTACTTCTATTTTAACATGCTTATAATGCTAATGTTATGTTCAAAAGTACTGTCTGTTATTCATGGAAGTACTCCTATCAATCTCAAAGGTAAAGATTTCCAATAGAGTACATGTTTCTATTTTGTCTCTATCTTACTAGCCACAGAAATTATTAACCTGTTATTTGTATGTACAAATGCAATCATCAAGTTATAAACTTCAGTAGTTAAATTATCGCCTTACTGCATGTATTATTGTAACAACATACAATACCACATTATTTTATAATGTACCAATCTAAATGTTACTTGCATATTGTAGAGATCTTACTACCAGGAAATTTCCATGACATTATAAATTTGGTTCTTGTAACTAGATACATCGTCTTACGATGGAATACTACTTACCAACACTTTTATAAAGTTTAAATCATAGGTAAATATGTTATCAGTGTTATTCCTATAATTTATAAACCTTGTGCGTGGTTTACACCATAGTAATATTACTATTATAATGTTGCCCCACTTATAATAAGTTGTAGTTTATAGTAACTTCTATAGTAGATTTTACTACCTAGAACTTTTAATCTAAGGTCTATAAGTGAAACATTATAACAAAGGTTCCTATAATATGCTAGAACCAAGTAAGCACCATTGACTTTGTAAATAATGATAAGATTCATTATTATTGTCATTGGCAAGTTGAGCATACAAAACTTTATTTGTAAAAGTTTACACTAAGGTCAAGCCTCGTGATTGTTTATTTGACATGGTTTTAAACATCTATACTCCATAGTCAAACAACATATAATAGTTATTAACAATTATAACTAATCTCATACCTTCGGTTGCAAATGATATGGTTTGAGCTTCAAATAATATGTAATTATTTTAAAGTCGTGTTTCATGCAAATTATTATCTAGAAAAGTGTAAACTATGGTCGACCTTGGGATTGTTACTATGGCAAGGTTTTTACGACCTTACTCTATGGTCAACGACATAGAATCATTGCTAACAAATATCACAGACCTCAATACTATTGATTACAATATAGTTTTATGTTTTCATTTGTGAATATATATATATATATATATATATATATCCATTCCATAGTCGAGTGCATAATTGCTTATTGATTATGGCAATAATTTGATAATTGGAAAATGCAGATTGACTATAGTCACAACCCTTGCATGGTTGAAAAGATTTGGAGGGCACGTGGTCTGCTCTCGTCCATGCATTGGTGACTTAAAAGACTTGGAAAACCCTATTCACCTGTCATTTTACTCCGAGGGTTTCGCTGGCTTGCGGGCTGCTCTGTGTATTTTCTTGGCGGCCATGAGAGGCTGTTCCCCTGCTTGCTTGCTCTGTAGCTTGTATTTGTTGTTGCTATAGTCTCATTACTTAGTCTTGGTCACGAGTCTTTGTGGTTGTGAACCTTACTGCGCGAGGGGTTATTTGTTTGTTTGGCTATCGTCCTGTTCATGGTTTCAGTCATGTCTTTCTTGTAGCTCGTCATGGCTTGTGAAGTTAAGCTTGTTAACACTATCTCCACTCCAGGGTTAGCGTAGGGGTTTGAATACTCCTCTGTGTAAATTGGTAAAGCTGGTGACAGCTTCTTCGCTGCTCGTAAACTCTTCTTCTTGCAGGTAAAGACAACTCGGTTTCTAATATGAGAAACTCTTTGTTAAGTTATTAATACAGTTAAGGTTTTAAATTTAGAGGCCGAGCTTTGTGCTAATGCTCGATACTTGTGCTCATTACAAGAACCCATGTTAGTTTCGAGCTTCAGTGGAAACAAAACAACTGCCGGCTTCAGTGGACTCGTGGCCCCAACTGGTAAGCCCTTATTTCAAATATGGGTTTCGCCCTACTTGTAATGAGGGTTGTTGAAGGAGAAACACAGTGCTTGGAATCCTGTTCGGTTTCTTCATTAATTATGAGGTTTTAGTATTATGTTACTCCATTTTACTTTAAAAACCGTTGCTTTTTATGCTGGGTATTATCGGCCCTTGAGCCGTGATATGTATTTTGTTCAGTTTTAGCCTTACGACCCGACAATGTAATACAATTGGTTTTTAAAGAAAGATTTTGGTAAACTTTGAGCTCTGTCTCGTGTTGTTATGATTTCGTTAACCTGTAAATAATGTGTTTATTTTACTGTTTATAAAAGATGTTTATTTTTAGATAAAGACTGTAAACAGTCCACAGCATAAATTGTAGTCTTCTAGTTAAGTTTGCTTACACAGTTAAGAATGTAAAATGTTAAAACTTAAATAGATTAATTTATAATTGGATAAATTAGTTGTTAGGGTTTTTCTTTCACAGGTTATAAGCATGTTTGTTAAAAATAAATAGCGCCTAATTATGTAATTATTAGCTTTATTTTGTTTAATGTCTATATTTACTTTAATTTTATTTACTATTCCGTAACTTAGAATTATTCAGAGCTCTGTAAAGAATATAAGGTGAACTCTGTAACTCTGTTTATTTCTCATAAATAAAGGGTTTATAAACATAACCCTAATCTGGTTTTATTAAATAATAGTTTTAGGATTTAGTTAATGGTATAAAAGATATATTGTTGGTAATTAACTTGTTTATATACTTAGCTATTATCTTCTATAAACTTTTATTTGTATTAGTATACTATTACTGCAACTCTAAAGTAAGTTACTATTTGTTTTTCCTACATTTTTATTTAGTTACACTAAGTAAAACAATAAACACAATTAAACCATAACACTGTTTTCATTATATTTTAGACATTGAAATAAATTATACTCTGCTATCTACATATTCAAATACTATTAATTATTTTCATTCTCTTAAGAATTCTTTCATCTAATTAAAGCATTCTAACTGTGCTAGAGTACGACCTGGTTTTTAGGTGTGGAAAAACACAGCTTTAGAAATTTATAATCTTTCTATTTCATTATTCTCTAAACCAGTTTCATTTCTAAATAATCTAATAAGAGTACTAAATCTAACATTTTACAAACTCTGAACTTTTAACATTCATATAGCAAATAAACTAAGATTATTTAACTAAAATAGTAAATTAAAATAACATAGAACCTGTTGAGGACAAGACGACAACAGCTTTAGGAGGCCATTCCTCCCTACCAATCTCCTGGAGAGTGCTCAAACAACGCTTCCTCAGGACCCCCAAGCCTGTTCCTAGTCTTCTTGGCTGAGAACTGCGTGGAGAATGCAAATGTAGAACCCTCTGTCAACTGACTAGTTCAATAACTCAATAAAACACTCTGGTCTCAGCAGTATGATCTTCAGCTTAAAAGCTGCAACTAGATCAATCAGCAGTTATCCCCTCAAACACTTTCTAGCTTTCCCTTCCATTGAATTTCTCTGAAGTACATTCATTCACCCTGAATGATCTCTTCTCTAGAATGAGCAGCCTCAGCTCTCTTCAATGGAAATTTTTATAAAGATTCCTAGGTCTTTTGGGTCAGTTTTCATTAATTGAGCCACCTTCTCTGATTCCACTTTCTTGGGGAATCATGACCACAAATGTAGGGAGGTTGCCACCTGCAACAGTTGGAAGTAGTTTGAGGATGCTGCCACATGTCAGTTTGCTCTCCACCTAGTCTCCTCCACCAATTTGACCAGTAAAAACTCTTTTAACAGCTCTCCTAAGCTGTTGTCTCCTCATTTATTTATTTATAAATAAAATATTCAGAATTTACATTAAATATCCTTGACCCCACTGGGTCATCAATTACAACTTAGCATAAAATCTAGCATATTGTTCCTCAAATAATATAAAATTGTTTTTGTAAAATTGGGGCATGTGACATACACACCCCCTTAAATTATAACATCGTCCTCGATGTTATTTATTCCTCGTCCTCAGAATTCCCCTGGAACAGAATTGGATATGCATCATGCATATGAATTTCCAATTCCCAGGTGGCTTCCTCTGGACTAAGGTGCTTCCATTGCACCTTCACTTGACCAATGGTGCGGTTCCGAAGTGTGATCTCCCTCCGCTCGAGGATTCAGTCCGGTTCCACCAAAAAATCTCCTTCTAGTTCCACCTATACATCATTCCAGTGAACAACATGAGTAGCATCATGAACATATCTCTTTAATACAGGAATGTGAAAAACATTATGAATTCTTAAATTCGGTGGTAAGGCTAACTAATAGGCTACCTGTTCAATCCTGGACAGTATTTCAAAAGGACCACAGTAACGAGGTGCTAGTTTTGCACAACTACCCAACCTCAGAGAGCTCTTTTTGGGTCTCACCTTGATGAACACATGTTCACCTACCTAAAACTCTTTTGGAGTTATTTTAAGGTCTGCTTGACTTTTCTGTCGATCTTGTGCAATTTTCAGATTACCTTGCACCTGCTTTACAATTTCTTCCATTTCTTTCAATAATTAAGGACCTAATACTAATCTGTCCACCGGATTACTCCAAGAGATAGGAGTGTTACACTTCCTTCCATACAAGATTTCGAAAGGACTAAATCTGGCTGAAGCTTGATAATTATTATTATAAGCAAATTCTACTATGTGCAAATAATCCTCCCATTTATCTGGCTGATCCTTTACATACATTCTTAGTAAATATTCCAGTACTTGATTTACTCTTTCAGTCCGTCCATCAGTTTTAGGATGGAACGATGTACTAAAATTTAGTGTAGTATTTAATTATTTAAACAGAGATTTCCAAAAGTTACCTGTAAATTTAGGGTCTCTATCTGAGATTATAACTTTCGGTATCCCATGCAGTCGGAAAATTTGCTTTAAAAAGATATCAGCTATGGTTGCAGCTTTATACATAGTTTTTACAGGTATAAAATGGGTTGCTTTACTCAATTTGTCAACTACTACCATTATAGAATCATTTAAATTTTGATTTTTAGGCAGTCAGTAACAAAATCAAGACTAATTATCTCCCATTTCCAGCTAGGAATAGGCAATGGCTGAAGTAATCCAGCTAGGTGTGGATGTTCATTTTTTACTTGCTGACATTCAAAACATCTAGCGATATATTCTGCCAGTTCAGTCTTCATATTTGGCCAAAAATATTCTTTTATTAACATAGTTATAGTCTTCTGATAACCCAGATGGCTTGAGTAAAGAGTTTTATGGATTTCATCTAAAATTAATAACTTAACTTTAGGTACATTAGGTACATACATTCTGTCTTTATACAGTAAAAATCATTTTTCATTCAAGCTGTACCCTTTACTTAAACTTTCTGTTGGATTTTCTTTCGTTTTTGCTTGTAATCTTTGGTAAATTTCATCTTGTTCTAACCCTGCTTTAAGTTGTTCTTCCAAATCTGTTGTATAAGTGCTGATAACTGCTGTAAAGTTCATCCTTGCATTTCTACTTAATGCATCAACAACTTTATTTTCTTTCCCTTTAATGTGTTGAATTTCAAAATCATACTTACTTAGAAAATCTAGCCACCTAGCTTGTCTAGCATTTAGGTTAGGTTGATCTAACATATATTTTAGTCATTTATTATCTGTCATTAGAATAAATTTTATTCCAATTAAATGATGACGCCACATCTTTAAAACATGTATGACAACAGCTAATTCTAAGTCATAAGTTGCATAATTCTTTTCATGAATTTTTAATTTCCTAGATTCATAAGCGATAACATGCCCTTCTTGAGTCAATACTTCGCCTAAACCATCATTGCAGGCATCAGTACATACTACAAAATCTTTATGTGGATCAGCTATTCTTAAAATATGTGCGCTGGTTAATAAAGTTTTAAACTTTTTAAAACTATCCTCGCACTGTTGATTCCAATCAAATTTATTTTCCTTTTTCTGCAAAGAGGTTATCAGATTTGCAATTCTTGAAAACCCTTCAATGAACCTCCGATAATAACTGGTAATTCCCATGAATGATCGAACATCAGTTACGTCTTTAGGAACTAACCAATCTTCTATCGCCTTTATCTTTTCGGGATCCACCGAAATTCCTTCCTTAGTCACCACATGACCTAAGTACTGGATTTTATCCTTAAAGAAGTCGCATTTACTAAACTTTGTAAAGAATTGATGATCTCGTAACTCTTGCAAGACAATTTTTAAATGTTTCTTATGTTCTTCTTCAGATTTTGAATAGATTAATATGTCATTGATAAACATGACCACAAACTTATCCAAATATTTATGCATCACATTATTCATTAGACACATAAAAACAGCTGGAGCATTAGTAAGCCTGAATGGCATGACGACAAACTCGTAATGGCCATATCGAGTCCTAAAAGCTGTTTTAAAGATGTCTTCATATTTAATCCTAACTTGGTGATATCTAGACCACAAATCAATTTTTGAAAACACCATAGCTCCACGTAGTTGATCAAACAAATCATCTATGCGAGGCAACGGGTATCTATTTTTAATAGTCATCTTATTCAACGACGGTAATCTATACAAATTCGTAGAGTTCTGTCCTTTTCTTAACGAAGATGACAGGTGCCCCCTAGGGAGACACACTGGGTCGAATATATTTCTTGTCAATAAGTTCTTTTAATTGTGACTTAAGTTCATTAAGGTCAAGTATGTTCATCCGATAAGGGGCCTTTGAGCTAGGTATTGCACCCGGTACCAGCTCAATGGTAAAATCTAGTTCCCTTTTCAGAGGCAATCCCGTAATTTCTTATAGAAATACATCTGCATACTCTTTTAAAACTAGTATATCCTCCAATTTTAATTTATCTATATTATTTAGATTTTCCTCATTAGTTATTGTTACTGCATAAACCTTACAACCTTTCCTAACAACTCTCTTAAGCTGCAGAGCAGAAATCTGCCTTACAGTCATTTTTCTAGGGATTCTCTTTACGCTTATTGGTTTTCCATCTTTATTTATACAAGTAAAGGTTTTGTCATAGCAATTCAAAATCACCCTATGCTGCTCTAACCAATCCATACCGATGAGTATGTCATAAGAACCCAGAGGTAGTACATTAGGCTTTACAAAAGTTTCAAATTGATCCATAACTACTGCACAATTCTTTACAAAACTATTTACCTTCCTCTTTGCACCAGTAGCTAATTGAACCAACCAAGAACTTACAAACTTTTCAATAGGCAGTTTACATTTTTCTAACAAATTAGGTGAAATATAACTTAAACTAGCTCCCGGATCAATTAAAATAGCTATGGATGTTTGGTTTATCTTACCTTATACTTCCACCATGGAAGTTTGATAGTCTGCTTGTTGATTCTCGAAGGCTGCATTGATCCTGGGCATAGTTCTCACTAAATCTCTCACAGTCGTCTCCTCCTGTATTGTATGGATATTACTGAGAGTCTTTTTCTGATTAGGAAAGACTGAGGCATAATGTGGGCCATTACACTCCCAACACTTTATGAATTCTTTTCGTTCAATTTTTTTTGTGTAATTACCATAATTATTAGCAGACTCTTTACTCTTTTGATTGTTTTGATTGTTTGGTGAATTATTCTTATTCCCTTGGAAATTTTTATTAGAAAAATTTATGGCCTTATTATTTTTAGAATTCTGATTGGGCACAAACTCTTTCTTCTTTTGGTCATAATTATTATTCTTTTTGGCCTTCTAGTTGGCCATACTCTCATTTTTCTTATTCTGTTCATAACAGAAATTGGCTTTCCCCATAGCTTCTTCCAGAGTTTTTGGATTGGCATACTCAATCCTATCCTTTATGTGATAAGGTAGATAGCTGAGAAACCGTTGTACCTTCGGTTTTTCATCCACAAGGTATGGCACATACCTAAGCAGATTTAAAAACTTACTGTTCAAATCTTTCATAGTCATTGTACCTAGTTTAAGCTCATAGAATTCTTTAGCTCTTTCTTCATAGTATTGTTCAGATAAAAATTTCTTTTTAAAGTACTTCTTGAAAGTACTCCAAGTTATGTTCTTCTCTCTTATTCCTTTCACTCTCTTTAAATCTTGCAACCATATATCAGTTTTCCCTGAAAGATTATAGATAGCCATTCTAGCCTTTAATTGGTTAGAATAGTTATAAATCTGGAAGTACATCTTCATCCCAGATAACCATGATTCCGCTTCCTTCACTTTCTCAGTTTCCCCATTAAATGTTGACGGTTTGATCTTTTTAAACTCTCCAGAAATTTCTTCATAAGGTTTATATTTTCTCTTTCTGGTATAGTGGTTATCCTCACTACTATCACTAGTAGAATGAAAATTACGTTGATCACCAAACACTTCGGAAGATGAGTTGCTTTCATTTTTAGTCTATTTAATCTTTTTATACTTATGTTGGTAACTTATATCTTCTGAATTAGCTCTTTTACCCCTTCCCTCAGTTTGAAATCTTTCTGTTAGGATCTGATTCAGCTCCTCCTGAGCTCTCAGAATCCTCTCATTTTCTTTTTTAACATATTCCATTTCAGATTTTAATTCTTTTAATGTTTGTAAAAGTTCTGAGGAATTAGTGGTTATGTCTTCTTGTATAGGTTCTCTTTGTAAGTTTTCTTGTTCAGTAAAGGGAGATTCCTCTTTCGCATATTCCTCCAGTCTTTCCATACCTGTTATTAAACTCAGAAACAAATTTCTCTGTTGAATAACATTAAAAGAAAACAACATCAGCAAAATGATTTAATACACTGTTTCATATAAGCAATTTGAGCTTCATCAAGGCCTAGTGTTTGAAGCTTGTGCTCTGATACCACATGTCATAACCCCAAAATTTCATAAAAATTTAAATTTTTTAAGATAACATAAAATGTCTAAATACACAGTTTACTAACTGCTAGCGGTTAGTGGAAAATGAAACAGTTTAACAATTAGTATTAATTAGATTCATAATACAATAACTAATACAACTTTCATTTTCATAAGGTATACAAGAATGACCTGCATTCAGATTTCTTTTAGCTTTACTAATAATTTTACTTTTTGGCAAGTAGGTGAAATTTATCTTTGAAAACTTGGGCTTACTTAGCATTATGCTAACGCAGATGGACTGTTGGTTCGTACAGGTTCAACAGGTAACGATCGATCAAGTAGGAGTTTAATTTATAAGGTAGCAAGAAGTATTTCTGTTGCATGTAAATATGCTAGTAAATAAACTGATTATTCTAAAGCAAGCTCTGATGAGGTAAAGTAATTGTCTTCTATAGACTTCGTTTCTACGACAGTATTCAATGTTTAGTCATAAAGATTGTTAACTTTATCATACTTAGCTAAACAAAAGATACTTACTGTGAGCTTAGAGCTCAAGTTCTTCGCCATACAATTACTTCTATTTTAACATGCTTATAACGCTAATGTTATGTTTAAAAGTACTGTCTATTATTCATGGAAGTACTCCTATCAATCTCAAAGGTAAATATTTCCAATAGAGTACATGTTTCTATTTTGTCTCTATCTTACAAGGCACATAAATTATTAACCTATTATTTGTATGTACAAATGCAATCATCAAGTTATAAACTTCAGTACTTAAATTATCACCTTGTTGCATGTATTATTGTAACAACATACAATACCACATTATTTTATAATGTACCAATCTAAATGTTGCTTGCATCCTGTAGAGATCTTACTACCAGGAAATTTCCATGACATTATAAATTTGGTTCTTGTAACTAGATACATCGTCTTATGATGGAATACTACTTCCCATCACTTTTATAAAGTTTAAATCATAGGTAAATACGTTATCAGTGTTATTCCTATAATTTATAAACCTTGTGCATGGTTTACACCATAGTAATATTACTATTATAATGTTGCCCCACTTATAATAAGTTGTAGTTTATAGTAACTTCTATAGTAGATTTTACTACCTAAAACTTTTAATCTAATGTCAATAAGTGAAACATTATAACAAAGGTTCCTATACTATGTTAGAACCAAGTAAGTACAGTTGACTTTGTAAATAATGATAAGATTCTATTATTGTCATTGGCAAGTTGAGCATACAAAACTTTATTTGTAAAAATTTACACTAAGGTCAAACCTCGTGATTGTTTATTTGACATGGTTTTAAACATCTATACTCCATAGTCAAACAACATATAATAGTTATTAACAATTATAACTAATCTCATACCTTCGGTTGCAAATGATATGGTTTGAGCTTCAAATAATATGTAATTATTTTAAAGTTGTTTTTCATGCAAATTATTATCTAGAAAACTGTAAACTATGTTCGACCTTGGGATTGTTGCTATGGCAAGGTTTTTACGACCTTACTCTATAGTCAACGACATAGAATCATTATTAACAAATATCACAGACCTCGATACTATTGATTACAATATAGTTTTATGTTTTCATTTGTGAATATATATATATATATATACATTCCATAGTCGAGTGCATAATTGTTTATTGATTATGGAAATAATTTGATAATTGGAAAATGCAGATTGACTATAGTCACGACCCTTGCGTGGTTGAAAATATTTGGAGGGCACGTGGTCTGCATGCATTGGTGACTTAAAAGACTTGGAAAACCCTATTCACCTGTCATTTTACTCCGAGGGTTTCACTAGCTTGCGGGCTGCTCTGTGTATTTTCTTGGCGGCCATGAGAGGCTGTTCCTTTGCTTGCTTGCTCTGTAGCTTGAATTTGTTGCTTCTATAGTCTCATTACTCAGTCTTGGTCACGAGTCTTTGTGGTTGTGAACCTTAATGCGCGAGTGGTTATTTGTTTATGTGTTTGGCTCTCGGCTTGTTCATGGTTTCAGTCCTGTCTTTCTTATAGCTCGTCACGACTTGTGAAGTTAAGCTTGTTAACGTTGTCTCCACTCCAGGGTCAGCGTAGGGGTTTGAATACTCCTCTGTGTAAATTGGTAAAGCCGGTGACAGCTTCTTCACTGCTTGTAAACTCTTCTTCTTGCAGGTAAATACAACTCGGTTTCTAATATGAGAAACTCTTTGTTAAGTTATTAATACAGTTAGGGTTTTTCATTTAGAAGCCGATATTTGTGCTAATGCTCGGTACTTGTGCTCATTAGAGGAACCCATGTCAGTTCCGAGCTTCAGTGGAAAGAAAACAACGGCCGGCTTCAGTGGACTCGTGGCCCCAACCGGTAAGCCCTGATTTCAAATATGGGTTTTGCCCTACTTGTAATGAGGGTTGTTGAAGGAGAAACACAGTGCTTGGAAGCATGTTCGGTTTCTTCGTTAGTTATGAGGTTTTAGTATTATGTTACTCCAGTTTACTTTAAAAACCCTTGCTGTTTATGCTGGGTAATACCGGCCCTTGAGCCGTGATATGTATTTTGTTCAGTTTTAGCCTTACGGCCCAACAATGTAATACAGTTGGTTTTTAAAGAAAGATTTTGTTAAACTTTGAGCTCTGTCTCGTGTTGTTATGATTTCGTTAACTTGTAAATAATGTGTTTATTTACTGTTTATAAAAGATGTTTATTTTTAGATAAAGACTGTAAACAGTCCACAGCATAAATTGTAGTCTTTTGGTTAAGCTTGCTTACACAGTTAAGAATGTAAAAGGTTAAAACTTAAATAGATTAATTTATAATTGGATAAATTAGTTGTTAGGGTTTCGACCCTCAGGTTTTTCTTTCACAGGTTATAAGCCTGTTTGTAAAAAATAAATAGCGCCTAATTATGTAATTATTAGCTTTATTTCGTTTAATGTCTATATTTACTTTTATTTTATTTACTATTATGTAACTTAGAATTATTCAGAGCTCTCTAAAGAATAGAAGGTTAACTCTGTAACTCTGTTTATTTCTCATAAATAAAGGGTTTATAAACATAACCCTAATCTGGTTTTATTAAGTAATAGTTTTAGGATTTAGTTAATAGTCTAAAAGATATACTGTCTAGTTTATAACTTGTTTATATACTTAGCTATTATCTTCTATAAACTTGTATTTGTATCAGTATACTATTACTGCAACTCTAAAGTAAGTTACTATTTGCTTTTCCTGCAGTTTTATTTAGTTACACTACGTAAAACAGTAAACACAATTAAACCCTAACACTGTTTTCATTATATTTTAAACATTGAAATAAATTATAATCTGCTATCTACATATTCAAATACTATTAACTATTTTCATTCTCTTAAGAATTCTTTCATCTACTTAAAGCATTCTAACTGTGCCAAAGTACGACCTGGTTTCCAGGTGTGGAAAAATACAGCTTTAGAAATTTATAATCTTTCTATTTCATTATTCTCTAAACCAGTTTCATTTCTAAACAATCTAATAAGAGTACTAAATCTAACATTTTACAAACTCTGAACTTTTAACATTCATATAGCAAATAAACTAAGATTATTTAACTAAAACAATAAATTAAAATAACATAGAACCTGTTGAGAACAAGACGACAACAGCTTTAGGAGGTCGTTCCTCCCTACCTATCTCTTGGAGAGTGCTCAAACAATGCTTCCTCAGGACCCCCGAGCCTGTTCCTGGTCTTCTTGGCTGAGAACTGGGTGTAAAATGCAACTGTAGAATCCTCTATCAACTGACTAGTTCAATACCTCAATAAAACACTCTACTCTCAGCAGTATGATCTTCAGCTTAAAAGCTGCAGCTAGATCAATCAAGAGTTATCCCCTCAAACACTTTCCATCTTTCCCTTCCATTGAATTTCTCCGAAGTACATTCATTCACCCTGAATGATCACTTCTTTAGAATGAGCAGCCTTAGCTCTCTTCAATGGGAATTTTTATAAAGATGCCTAGGTCTTTTGGGTCAGTTTTCATTAATTGAGCCACCTGCTTTGATTCCACTTTCTTGGGGAATCATGACCACAGATGTAGGGAGGTTTCCACCTGCAACAGTTGGAAGTGGTTTGAGGATGCTGCCACATGTCAGTTTGCTCTCCACCCAGTCTCCTCCACCAATTTGACCAGTAAACACTCTTTTAACAGCTCTCTTAAGCTGTTGTCTCCTCATTTATTTATATATAAATAAATTATTCAGAATTTACATTAAATATCCTTGACCCCACTGGGTCATCAATTACAACTTAGCATAAAATTTAACATATTGTTCCTCAAATAATATAAAATTGTTTTTGCAAAATTGGGGCATGTGACATTCTCGTAGATCTACCCACTCAAAAATTTTGATCTAGGGCTCAATAGATGTGCTCTAGGGAGGCAAAAATTTCTATGCAATCAGATCTCCAAAATTTCAACTTTGACAGGAACCCCAAGTTCTTGCCAAAGGGAGAGGAGAGAGAGTTTCAACTTTGACAGATCTCCAAAATTCCATATGCTAGCTAGATATCATTAGTATTCAATTCAATTTCGCAACAATAGCATATGTAGGATCATTGAAAGAAACAAAATCACAAGATAGACACATATTTATCTTGGGAAACCCTCTAGGGGAAGAAAACCCAACAAAACTTCCTCTATATAGATGTATTAAAAGTACAAAGATAAAACCCCATATAGGTGCTCCTTGTCCTTGCAGAAATCTCTCTCTCTCTCTCTCTCTCTCTCTCTCTCTCTTATACGTTATACACAAGTGTGTGTTTGTTTTAAATGAGGAACATACCTCATCTATTTATACTCTATCTTTCACTTGACTTTTTCCTTAACAGGTTGGACCCAACAAACTTATTGGGCCGACTTCACCTAGGAAGACACAAAAAAATATAATATTATATTCTAGAGGGTTCTATTGACTCGAATTACAACGGAGGGTTTACCTCATGACTCCATGATGACCAAATACAATAGTAACATCCCGACAAAGGAATAAAGCATCTCTGATAGATTACAACAATAAAATACATTTAAAATATTATTCGATGTTACAATATTTCGACAATTGGAGATGTTCTCAAAATGAAAACTTAAATAGAGAGAAGTGATTTGATAATGTACTTTATCATGCCATAGCATTACAATCAAAGGAAATTAAAAAGTCCCTTTACATAAGTCATTACTTAAACAAGCCCTTTCCAACGTACAAAAATATAGGTTATAGCATAACAATTTACTTTACATCTAACTAATTTTACTTTACTTCTAGCTACTTTTATTTTTTATTTTTTTTACTCCATGTACTGTGTGGGGTTTTAATATTTAAGATTTTACAAAAAGGTTTGAGATTAATTATTATTAGAATTAATTTTAAACCTTTTTTTCATCTATTTTTTTCTAACTTTAAATTTACAAGGAGTTACAAAATTACATTTTTCATGCTCATGAGGAGCTACATAGGATAGAAAATATACACTAGTTCACATTGTAACACCCCAGTTTTGACCCCGCTTGTATTTAAATAATATGATGTAAATAATCATGGTGTGGAGCTAGGCAAAAGCCCCACCATTGATTTAGTGTTTATGTTTTGGAAATTAAGGTTAAGCCGATGGTATTTTATGCTAGCTAAACATTAAAAGAGCTGGACATTATGTTAAATTTGCAATTTTTAATTAAAAACCCACAGTCAGCTATGTCAACGCAACTAAATGAGATGGGGGCATGATTTTTCCTAAGGATAAGGGGGCAGGGGGGGGGGATTGGAAGAGTGGGAAGAATTTCAAAATGGGAAGAACACCATTTCTGGAAAAATATTTTTTAAATTTTCTTGAAGAAAACGTCCACTTTTCCCTCATGTGGCAACGTTTCACCTTCCCTCACGATTTGGGAATGGAAAAACATTTTTGGAAACCCAATTGGGCATTCACGTAGCGGCCAACAAGCAAAAATGATTCTGAGTCTAAACCCTTCACGCTTTTTCTCCTGTTCGGCGATCTGGATCCTTCACGTTTTTTGTTTTCCTGTGTGGATTTGTTCTTTTCACATTTTTCTCCAGTCTGCTAGTCGTTTTCCTGAACAAGAATTCCCTGAATTTGATTTTGTGTCTTTGATTTGAAAGACTAGCAACGTTTTCTTTTTTTGGTATTTTGCAGCAGTCGGTTTGGCACTGGTAATGCTCAGAAATTTGTAAATTACTGTGTGCATGTGTAATTCCTTGGCTTCTGCTTACGTTTTGATCAATTCCAGGACTGAGATAACTGTGTGTGCATCCACATTTGGCATTTGAACTGATTTGGGGAATGGAAATGGAGTCTGGACTTGCTTGATAAACCTAGTGTGTGAAAGCACCTCATAGACCAATCTAGAGGGATGGTTTTCTTCTTTGCATACACTGAATAGCACTGGAAGGGAATGCATGGCATGAGGGACTGTGATGCAGAGAAGGGGATGCTTCCTTGTGTTGGGTGTTTAAATGTTTAGAAGTCAGGCTAGATCTGGTGCGGGCGTTCATAGATCTGGATTGAGCTCACTAGCTTAGCAATCATCCTTTCTACCTCCTTGGCAGCCTAATAAACCCAACTGGCAGGATGGCTTGGCTGGTAACCTGATAAACCCATCTGTTGTCTTGGTTGTGTCTCATGTGAATTTGGCTAAGTGTAAACCACTTCCTGTGTAAGTCTGATAAACCCAACTGTGTTGGCTTGACTGAATTTTATTGTAATCCTTGGATATGGGTGAATTCTGCTAGTGTTCCTTATTCCTTAGGGACAATCATGCCCAACTCGGGGGTGGTAGTGTTGCCGAGATATTAAAGAGCACACTGGCCTATGGTTGGGTGGAACATTGTAGTGACATTCCCGGTTGGGAGGCAAGCTTCTTTCAAATATAAGCATTCTCTTATATCTTATTCTCCGCAATTGTAATTGTTTTATGAACTGCTATGAACATGATGAATGCTTGAATGAATGATTTTGCTTCTGCTATATGTTAATAAATTACGCATCTGTGTATGTTTTAAGTTCAATGCATTTATATATATGTGTGTTCATGGGGCTTAGATTGCCCAGGTTGATAGATGTTAGTCATGTCCTCTCCGCCAAGTAGAGGGTTGGGGACGTGACACACACAACTCGAAACAAGGCCACAACCAAAGAAACAACCATCAAAAGGAAGGTCATGTACAGTCCGTACAAACACTACCGTCCACAGTGAACTAAAGAGAAAAATCTTATAGGTCTACAATATACATGAATCATGAAATGAAGCACAGTAAAAACTCGTATATCCAAAAGAAAAACACAACTAACAAGGCCCAATATACCAACAAATTTGTTAACCAGAGAAATCAAAATCCAAAATTTCAGATAAAAACCCTTCGAAGGGATTCGTGAAAAGGAGAATGGAAGTAACCTGACAACTCTTCCTCCCTGAATTTGAAGATATACCTAGTTCCATGATTCATTAACAGTCTAGCCTTTGATTATATCTCAACTTCAACATTTTTCTCCTTGAAAACATGTTTATTTGAAGAAAAATCAAACACATCTAATTAACACATTGAACCTCCTCTGGAATGATAGAAAAGGACAAGTAATTGAAGAGATGATCCATGTTGATCCAAGAAATCACATTTTTTAGTCACCAAATACCTGTATGCAAGTGATGCGATGTTCCATAGCAAGAATAACAAGATATTTAAGGCTGATAATTTAGCATAATAGTTTGAACCCCTTCCTAATCTGGCTTTGAACTTTATATAATGAGAATCAAAGAAATAAAGAATACCCTTACCTCCATAGAGTGGATGGGTTCCTTGTGTGACTCCATCAAAGAAGCCCCAAGGCATTGAACTCTCGATTGTCTCCTCAACAATAACTATGTGATGAAATTTTTATGGATCTTGTGAAAAAAAGATAGAATACCCCAACTTTGTGTTGCATAAAGGAGAGATGATTTTTCCTTAAAATATACCTTGATTTCTTGACAACCGGATTCCCCATGCCACAATAGACAATAATGCTCTAACCGTGTGAGTCCTCGGATCCGTTGACTAGTCCCTAAGTCCTTGTTCAATGGTGTGCCCCGTTCATGCATTCCTTAACCCTGATAAGATTTCAATTTCCTTCCAGACTTGATGAGCATAAGAACAAATCATAATGACGTGATTATTTGTTTCCGCCAATTGACAACATAAAGCACATTTACTCGAACCTTGCTATGTCCTCTTCTGTAAATTATCCCATGTGAGAGCTTTGCTATTTAATAAGCACCATAAAAACAAATTTTCTTTCAAAGGATGGTGAGTGCAAGCTAATGATGGTCTCTTTTTGCACGTTAGATGCAACAAAAATGAAAAACATGCATCCTTTAGCTTACATGGGTATTTTGACATACCTACACAATGAATCTTGCTTCCAATAAAAATATGAAACGTAGTAATTGAATCACGTTTCCACACATATAAATTTTAGTTATTGAAAATGTTCACAACTATCTCAATTTTGATTTTTTCTAACATTGACATTTTATTTTTTAGTATATGTCAATGCTAGTGTCGCCTTTGAATTCATAAATGATGGAATCAATATACAAAAAATGGTAAATATATAGATAACAAATAGTACTAGCACGAAACTATTTTTCAAAATAAAATTAATACTTTTAAATATTTTTTAAAATTATCTCAGTAGACCTCGAAATTAGTATGCCAAGTGTTAGTGCATCTTTTCAAGGTCTTAATGTAATGATGATAAATTGGATTTTTTTAGTGTGTAGAGGTCAGTGTCTAGTAATGTGACATATATTTTTTATGAAATGGTTAAGAAAAGAAAAAGTTATGGCATAAACATGATCAATTTTCTAAAAATCCAGTTGCATCTAAAAGGTCCCCCAACTTTATGCACCCACCCATGACATTTGAATTTCCATAGAGCCCCCACCACCAACACCTTTTACTTTGATCACCTTCCTCGCAAAGGATGATATATCCCAATCTTATAAAGTAGATTCCTATGGGAGTGTATGCCCAAAATAGGAGTTCATGTTCCTCTCTAAATCTGACTCGACTAGTCTTCATCTCTTCCAGAAGATATTCCACTTATGCACATCCTCCTCAACAAACCCCATTGCAACCCCACTCTTCCAACCTTCGGTTCAGAAGATTCCATATTAGAAATATGTGAAAGGTATATGAATCCATCACTTCTAATATTTTGTACTATATTCCCATGGAGAAAACAATTGTATTTCCCCCCAATCCATCCATGCATCCTCTCCAACTCTAACTTTAGTCCCATCACCTACTTCCCATTCTAGTGCCTTCCCTATGGGGGGGGAGGCATTTGTCACAACTTCCCACATTATAGAGTATGAGTGGGTGTTTTCATCCCTTATCCTAATCCATCCTTCCACAAAGTCTTATTAAATATACGTATCAGCCACCACTCCATACCAAAGCCCCTTCCCTTTTATCAACATCCAAATTGATTTTGCTACCAACGCCTTTGAGAATTTGAAAATGTGTTTGAGACCCCATCCTCCCATTGTCTTTAGAGAGGCTATCTTTTCCCAGGAAATCCATGGTAGAACTTTTTTCCTTGGATCCTCGCCACAGATAAGAGAAATAGAGCCTCCTAAAATTTTTGAATACTCCTTTTGGGATCCATTATAATGACATCCAAAAGACCAAAATTGCCTCCAGAATCGATTTTACTAGCACCCATTTACCTGCTCATGATAACCACCTAAAACTCAACCTAGCCAACTTTGCTTCCAACTTAGCTATTAGCGAGATCCAATCATTTTTCAAATAAGTATTTGGTTTTAAAAGAAATCTAAGGTATTTGATACCTTCATCAAATAAAATTAATTTCAAACCTTGTTATAATTACTTAATAATAATTCGTTTTTTTTTAAGTATTATAATTACTTAATTATAATTAAGTAACTTTATTATAATAAATAAGAAAATAAATTTACTTTTCTGAATAAATCAACTTAATATAAATATAATAACTCAAAGTTTAAAACTATGAATTTTAAACATTAAAAAAAAATAAAAACCTTATAATAGTTGGAAGTTTGAAGATCGAGCTATTATAATTTAAAACTTCAAGCTATTATAAGTTTTTTTACCATTTTTTATAGCGTTTATATTAAGATAATAGATGAGCTATTATCTAGATTGAGGTATTATCTTAATCCTAGAAAATAACTCAAATCCTACTTGGTTGGAGAGGTGTTATGATAGATACAAAGATTCTAAAGTATAATTAACCATTTCACTTTGATCATGAGTTTGTGGATGAAAGGCAATGAAAAAATTAAGAGAATTTTTTAATATTTTTCAAAAAAAATGTAAAAAATGATCCACAAAACATGAGTCATGGCTATACACAATATTGTTTGGAGGACCAAAGGATTGTCAAACAAAGTAAAATAATGGTTGGCCAAGTCACTAGCATAAACGATCTCAATGAAGAAAATTCACAGGAAATCCATTAACAATGTCTATAAAAATGTTTTCCCAAAGATGGGTTGGAATAGCTAAAGGAAAACTCAAACCAAGCTTCCAGTTAGTTGGTTTGGACAACAACATATTGCACAATGCCTCAAGAAATGAAGAACTTACATAATAAATTTTCCTTGCTATGAAAATCCTATAAAGGAGCCAAGTTTGACGAGGATGGATGGCAGGGACTCTCATAAATGTGCCCAAAATATGAATCAGCTGGAGGCTGTGATTCCCAAATATGAAATCCCACATGTGAAGTGGTGACAATTTCCAAAGCATGAATATATGGAGGCTGACTCAAACAATCAACCATCGAGTTGGTGATGCCCTCCTTGTACTTGATAACCAAATGAAATTGTTTCAAATAGGATTCACACTTCATATGATGAGCTTCTTCAATTTTGTTTTGTGATTGAAGAAACCGCAAGGGTGAATGATCAATATGAAAAATAGTGTCTTTGTCCACAAGATCATGTAGCTAGTATTTGATGGCTTGAACTAATGCATATGATTCTTTATTATAGGTGGAGCAATTGTCTTTGGAATCTAAGAAATGTCTCTGAATGATAGGCCACCAGATGCCCATTTTGCATCAAGATTGTTGGAGTATCAGGTACCTCCACATGGTATAACCGCCGCACCTCTGGGAATATAAAAACAAGTGGACTAACCGCCACTCCTGGTGATAGGGCCTTGTGCTGGGTTTCAAATGTTCATTAACATCTGCAGGTTTTGGTGTAATGGCAAACCTTACATGGTATCAGAGCATAGGTCTCAGGTTCAATTCCCCCGAGCTACGCCGGAGGCGGGGTGTTGGAGTATCAGGTACCTCCACATGGTATAACCGCCGCACCTCTGGGAATATAAAAACAAGTGGACTAACCGCCACTCCTGGTGATAGGGCCTTGTGTTGGGTTTCAAATGTTCATCAACATCTACAGGTTTTGGTGTAACGGGAAACCTTACAAAGATTGCTCCAAGCACAAATTGCGAAAGCATCAGTGTCATTTTCAAAAGCGGGTGAGAGATCAAGAAAAAACAAGTACAGGTGCAAAACAAAACTTTTCTTTCAAAACACTGAAAGCATGAAAGTGATCCTTGGTCTATTTGAAAACAATATTTCCTCTTGTCAACTGATGTAATGGTGAAGCAATTTCTGAAAAAACCTAAGATGAACTTACAATAGAAATTGCTTAGACCAAGAAAACTCCTTAATTCTATGAGGTTGGAAGGAATAGGCCAATTGTAGAGAGATTCTACCTTAGAAGAATCCACTCTAAGTCCATGTGAATCAATGGAAAAACCAAGATATGAGATTGTTATCTAAGCAAAAGAACACTTAAAGATATTAGCATACAATTGATTTTGTTGAAGAATGCGAAGAACTTGTTCCAAGTGTTGGAAAAGTATCCTCCAGTGGTGTGAGAATACCAATATATCTTGTAAGTAGATGATAACAAACTTATCATGACAATCTCTAAAAACATCATTCAATAATCTCATAAAAATAGTTGAAGCATTAGTCATCCCAAAGGACATTACATGCCATTCAAAAATACCCATTTTGGTTTTAAATGTCATTTTCCAAGTATCTTTTGCTTGAACTTTGACTTGAGGATATCCACTTTTAAGATCAATTATGGTGAATAATATAGCACCTTGAAGTTGATTGAGAAAATCATCAATGCTAATAAGTGGATAGCGATTGTTTATGGTGATCTTATTTAAAGCCATATAGAGACCCCAAGTCCCATCTTTCTTAAGTACAAGCAAGATGGTAATGCACAAGGAGAGATGCTAGGTTTAATGAAACCCTTAGCTAATAAATCTTGAATTTTCCTTTTAATTTCATCACTTTGAAGCTATGAAGTGTGATACAAAGGTGCATTAGCAAGAGAAACTCTTGGAAGAAGATCAATTGCATGATTGATTTCTCTCTATGGACCTTGTGTTACAGGTTCTTGAAATACATTTGAATAGGATTGCAAAATATAACTAAGATTTGCATGGGGAATGGAAAAAATGACTTGCTTATCAGGATATTGAGGCCTTATGAATATGAGTGTCAATGTTGTTGCTTGATTAATTGCTTTACGTTCCTATTTGCAAGTGGAGACCAAATTAGTTGTTTTTTATCTGCTTTTGATTAGGTACTTTTGATTATCCTTATGCAGTGTGTATCTATTTTTATATGCATCATAACATGCTCTCTTGTCATACTGATAGGGATTACCAAGTAAAAATCCACAACAATTTATGTTGATCACATCACAAGTGACCTTATCCACAAACTTAGGCCCAAAAGAAAATAGCATTGTGCATGTGTGTGTGATATGTCTGGATGAATCATTGTCCTTCCATCCAAGTGCATACAAATGAGGATGTGGGTCCATAAGAAACCATAACTTGTCAATAATAGCCTTCACAATCAAATTCTTCTCCAAGCCATTGTTAATGATACATGCTGGTGAAAAATATTAAATGATTAAAAACTATCCAACAATTTAAATTGTCAACCCGAGGAGAGTGTAAACTTGTGAGGTACAGGGAAAATATATGCATGGTCAGAGTAACACTAACTTAATATAATATTCCATGTGACTGAAATTGAAAACACATACGACATAAATCTAAGAAAACATGCAACTGAAATTGAAAACACATGCGACTGAAATCTAAGAAAACATGCAACTAACTTAATCTAGGAAAACACATGCGACTGGAATTGAATTTAGTTTATGAAAGCAGGAAATGGCATGAAAATAAATCTAATCTAGGAAAGCATAAAATTGCATGTAATAAAATAACCCAAAACAATCAACATTTGACATGTGAGGTCACATAAAATCTACACTACTAACTCATAATAAACAAATTAAAATCAATATAGAGAAATCAAAATATTTATTCTAAAACATCAAATCCATTACAAAATGATCAAATCCATGACTAAGTCTCAAAAAGATAAACTATTTCCCTATTTCTCTATTTCTAGAGAGGCCTCCACTACTCCCAAATGAAGAGAGAGCACTCTTATTTATACATGAGTTGCTTTGAAAAGAGGGTAAATGTAGATCCACTTTTCTCTCAACTTATTTTTCATAATTATAAAATATTTATCTCTTCAAATCCTCTCACAAATCCTTAATATCTTTGAAAATAAATTCCATCCATATCTTCATGTTTTTCCTCCTTTGAATATGCTTGGATAATTATCTTCAAATCTCCTCCAAATCTCCACATGTTGGAGAAAATATTTGAGAGGCTTGAATAATTCTTTTGTTGAAAACTTCACATATTCGTACACATTACAAAACTCATCCAATTTTGAGATATAAATGAAAATATGTCAATTTTCTAATATTTAATCACAAATTCTCTCAAAATACATAAAATAAACGATCTGGAAAATACTAGAGCTAAACCCATATTTAATTATGAAAATGGTATTAATGAATTGTTTATATAGTGATGGAATATTGATAACGTGAAGAATGGTGGAAGGAGAAGAAGATAAAAGTGTGATATTTTGGCAGGGAGGTAGGTGCAGGAGGGGTCATCTTTGATCCCGGAGGACAAATTTTGAAGACCTTTGCTTGGGGCCTCAGAACCAAGACAAACAATGAGTCGGAATGGTTGGCACTCCTACATGGCCTAGAAATGATAGATCAAGGATCCATCTCGAATATGCTCGTCTTTGAGGACTCTTTCAAGTAATCCTCAAGATGTGCTTGGGCTATTTCGCAAGATCGATCAATTGCCAAAAACTCTACGACCGGATATCTCACCTAAACCTCCCTCCCCGCATCACCTATTATCACATCCTCAGATTGAATAATGCTCTTTCCAGCAGCTATGCCAACAAGGGGGGATCCCTACCTTAAGGTTCATTGGTTTTAATGACCAAGGGTATCCCACAAATTCATACTTTAACTTCCCCCCTCTTGTCCTCACCCCTTCCACCATGGGTCAAGTCGCCTTGTCCAATGTGCCCCTCCTTGCTCGACTTCGTGACCTTTCATTTGATGTGTGGCTTCCTCCCTCCATTCGCCTTAACTCCTAGTTCTTTCCCATGGTGCGAGCCAGCTCCTCTTGCACTTGTGAAATGGATCCTCATCTCCACTTGACCACCCTTCCCCTCTCGCATTTGCATTCGATATCCATTGTTGAAGGCTCTAAACCCTCTCCTGCAGACTCCATGACTGTTTTCTCAACGTCCATCGTTGGAAGGTCCGATGTTATCAGCATTTCGCTCATTGATGGAGGACCAGCTGCGGACTGCAACTTGTTTTTTGGTGAAGGTCCTGCTGTCGAACGCCTTGCATTTTCTCCTGACGCCCACTCCCTCGCTCTTCCGTCGTCGACCAGGAAACTTACTTCAGAGTCTTCGGCCTCGACCCTCTCTTCTCGGTTCATAGTCCTTTTAATGGCCACTAGGGGCTATGGCTCAGGGTAATCAACCCTCAAGGCAGGTCAGGAGGACCTCAAGCTCCACATTTGCAGGCTCTCAGAATTCGTTGCATTCAACGTCGAGGATAACAGGAAAACAACGTTTGATGTAAAATGCTTGGTTTCTGACCTAAGGTATTTGTCCTACCAGACCAGCTGCCATGACTCCCGCATAGATGACCACAACAGATACCACAAAGAGCCGATGGGAATGGTAGATTTCATCAAGGAAGACCTGTAGAAGCTCGTACAGATGAATCAATTCAACCATTGTCAAGACCACCTGGGCAGAGCAGCTCAGCCAATGGAATATTTCTCAGTCACCCAGCCTACAGGGTTTCCAGGCAAACCAATTTAGTCTCTTTAGCACTGTCTATGTTTTTTTGTATACTTTTGAATCAACAGTTCGTACACATATGCTCTTCTTCAGTAATAGTCCATAATGGAAATTCTCATGCTGGCTCTAGATGGATATCATCTCGGACAATAGTTTATGCTGATCTCCTCTCTCAGCTTAATTATATCAGTTTCTTTTTGCTATGTTATGGATGGTTGTGCACAACCCTTTTTAATATATAAATATTTTATTGTTTCAGTTTAAAAAAAATGATATTTTGGAAGCCAAACACTCCCCCCAACTAAACATGTTGCATGTGCTCATGCAACTTTGCATTGAGTTTCTTTTGACCTTTTGGATTCTTGAACTTGGCTTTGCATGATTATGTTTTAGCAAATCATGCCATGACTTGAGATACTCGAGGGACGGTTGATTTTTACGGTTGGTGATGCAGGAGCATACGACTAAGGCCATCAATGTGACCATGTTGTCACATGTTGTGATGATGGCAATGCCAAACATGCCTAAGAGTTTGGAGATAGTTTGTGTTTTGCTAGGTCTAATTATGTAACATAATAGTGTAGTTGTTGATCATTGAGTTAAAATAGGAATAAGTGGTTGTTTAAGAGCTCCCTGTGTAGAGATTGAGCCACCTAGCTAGTTTGTTAAAGACTGTTAGGAGTCAGTTAACTAAATTTAGTAAATTCCTAAATTTTTGCATTCTGGTAGATAGATTTGGATTTCTGTTAGGTTGTTATTTGGAAAATGGGAGAGAGGTAGTAGGGTTCGAGAGGAAAAGAAAAAGACAAATAAATATCTGTGTGAGAGAGACTATGTTTATTCTTTCTTGAATATTGAATAGATTCTTTTTAAAATTTATTAAAATTAAATAAATAAATAAATAACTCTGTTTGGGGATAAAGTTTGGGGAAAAATCCTACGAAAGGGACTCAGAGTGTGAGAGTGGAGGAGAGGAAGAACATGGCCATGCAAAGGAGTATCAGGTCATATGCAGAGGAGGTCAGGTTCTTTGAAGTGTATGTACAATTTACTCTTTTTAATGAAAAGCAGATTCATTAATGTTGTGTGCCTTGTTTTTTTACAGTCAGTGTGCGTGTTGTGATTGAGCAATGTCAATGAATGGTAGTTAGCTATGTGAATGGATAATTATGTATATGTAAGACCTAATACTACATTGAGTAACAATATTGGAAAGAACTTAATGAAAGAAGTTCCAGCTAATGAGACCTAGCTGGGTATTTGGTTATGACCTAAGTAGACAGTCCGAGAATAGAGTGACTGTGCATTTTATTGTTGTTGAGTTATGAATGAGTTTGAATATATGGGATTACAGAGTAATCTTGTTTTGTTGTGTCAATAAAGAAAGAATTTTGTGCAGAGACGAAGAAGGAAGTGATGTAAAACCTATTGAGGGTCATAGTCCAAGTTAGTGTTGTGGAAGTCTTGTAGTTGACCGAGCATTTGCAGAAGTTTGTTAAGCTTGGAGCGATCATGTATGATCAGATACACAGTGCATGACTCTACACGATTACGTAGAGAGTTTTTGTGTAATGATGTTGTTAATCCATGAATTATCCTGAGAATGGTTGAGATTTTTTATGCAGAGAAGAAATTAGGTCTTGATAGTTACATTACAGAAGTCACCAAGTTTTGATGGTTGGGTTCAGTCTAATAATAGAGTAGGAGCATTACTTATAGTGGAAAGTAATCACCTGGATGCGTGAAGAATGAATGGAAGTTTATATACAGTAAATAGACGATCCCTGAGTGTCTTGATGAATGATCAACGGTGGACAATGAGCAATAATGATTTGATAATGGTGAAGAGATAGAAATTAGCAAGGATACAGTTTATCGACGATAGCTGTGAACTATAGAAATAATCGAACGGTGAGAAATGAAGGAAGTCGGTAAAGTGTTGATGAGGTTGGTCAAGACATGATGTGGAGGCCAAGGAGTAGAGTTGAGTGAGATTCAATGGTGGAGAATTCATCGCAAAACGAAGGCTGGAGATGGATGAGCGAGAATGCATGTCACAGTCAGAAGAGATAGGTGTCAAGTGTTGTTAGTTAAACACATTTCTCCATTGTGATAAGACCCAAGTCATGGGACGAGGTATTATGTTAAGTGAAGAGGCACCAAAGGCTGTCAGGTTGGGTCCCTTGAGGTATTGCGATGGCTTTTGGTCATAAAGCATGGTTTCGTGTATATGAGAGAGCGCCAAGGAGGTAAAGGTGGAGTATCTTTTGTATTGTTTGCAAATAGTTTTGTGGAAGTGGCCAAATCTCATGAGTGGTCATATGAAGAGTAAAAGGGGCAGTGCATGAATGAGCGTCGTGCATGAAACGAGGCTTTCAAGCCTTGAAAAAATTACTTTTGGATGCATGAGGTTTTGAGTGCTAGTGCATCAATGAGGACTAAATAAACTAAAGTGTGTAGTGGAGATAAACTTAGTGTGAAGGCTAAGTTAGTGGAAATGGGAGCCTTGAATGGTGGAAAATACATAGAGTGCGTTGATGATCCTTGGGTTTAGGCAGGCTTAGTCATAGGCCTACTATCAGTTGGTTCTTGTGTAACAACCATGCATGTTACAAGTATTAGTTCTTGTATAATAACACTTGACTTTTCTTTTTTCTTCTTTTATTTGATTTTATCCTTCCTCATTTGCTTTCAAAATGATGAGCCACTAATATACATATCCATTGACTCTTTCTCATATTTTGAATTTAGAATCAAATACCAAAAAAATTAAATTGGGAGAAACATGTTGGTGAAAGGTAATGGAATGTAGAATATGGCAATGAATATCCCCCCAACTAAAGGTATTTTCTATTTATGAGGAAGGAAATGTAATGTGGTAAAAGGATTTTCCAAATTCATTATTTTTAGTATTCAATGAATTACATGATTAAAGATTAGAAAACATCATACCGTCACTTACTCAAAAATATAGATGGACTATGCAAGAGGAATGTAGCTGATGTTGTTGCTGGATCACGCATTGGAAGAGAAGGAATCTGAACTGCTTGGTTGTATAAGTCAAAAGCTGAAAGTGGAACTATGGTACTCTCATATGGCTAGAAGTATGCTGCTGTAAAACTATTGATGGAGTCATGAAAAGTATATAGTCTTCACCTGCTACAAAACTTGATGGTACAATTCTAGTCATGCGAATAAATGTGTTGACGTCGACCATGAAAATAAGTCATTATATTACCATCCATTGATGGATGTCATTAATAAATGTGAGGCAACTCACCATTGATGTCAATGAGTGCTAAGGTACCTAAGTACATCTTGAGAAGTGCGAATAAATGAGATGATGTTGAGCTACTTGCAAGATCTAATGATCAAGAGACATTGATGTATTCCCATGATTGTTAGCGAGAGAACTTGCCATTAAGGCATGCAAGCTTCAAGGTACTAAAAAGAACTCTAATCTCTATCCCAGATAGTGTGTTGAGGTCGATGGGGCGAGACTTATTGAAAGGTGGGCCTTAAGGAATCTCACATCAGTCAACGCAAGTTGTACAAAATGAGTGGTAGGACTATAGATGAAAGATATCATGGTCAAACATACAAGGATAACAAGGAAATCCAGTCTTGGAAAGGGAGTTGAATGGTTTTATTCATGAGGCAAAAGATGAATGAAAATAAGAAAAAAAATGTATGCGACTTAGAAAAGTAGACATGTAGGGAGTCATGATGTCTAAGGCAATGAAACAGTAGACTCCAACATGGATGACTGATGAGCTTTGAAGGAGGAAGGTAAATAAACAGATCATGACACAAATGGTTTTCTGAAAGGCTCTTTATAGCGGCAAATGACATGAGAAATGTGATACAAAGCTCAACTCCTTCAAGCTTTCAATAAAACATGTTTTTTTTGGAAAAGTTTTTTATTCTTGCAAATCACTTATGCATGAACAATGCTTCTTGATTGTCTCGGAACCTGTAAAAGCTTAGTATTTTCTTGCAACAAAATTGTGAGAGCATCAAAAAACATAAAATGTAGGAAAAATATGTGCTTTAGCAAATCAAATTCACAGCTAAATGAAATGTGTTTTTACTTGTTACCAGGACGCATCTTAGACTTGATTCGAAACATGTTTAGAGTGACTTCAGAAACTAACGTGAAATGCAAAAACATAATTTCAATAATGTTTCCAAGGAGTATAAGGTCCATTTGCAAAATTATTATTATTATTATTATTTTAATGATTTTATGTTTGACCAGAAAGTTATTTTTATTTGTTTTTGAATTATTATTATTATTTTTTTATTATAAATGTGTTGATTCAAAAATAAACTAGAAAAACAAAGGAATTAAGAAATTTAAGAAAATTAAACTAAAAAGTGTTTTGTTTGGTTTTTATCTTATCTTTTTTTTGTGTTTTATTTTTATTTTATTTTCTAAAGAAATAAATTAGAATAAAAAACATTTTACCATAAAAAATTTCTATTTATTATTATTATTATTATTGTTCTTTCATTAAAATTTAAATCTAAAAATTTAATATAAAATGTTTTTTTTAGGTTTACTTATTCCTAATAAAACATCAACAATAGAAAATTACCACAGATTAAAAAAAAAAAATTAGCAAATGGATATAGACAAGTTGAAGATTGAAATTAGATAATTAACAATTAAAATCACTATTGTAAACATAGTTTTTTAGCCATCTATTTAAAATATAGTTTATGATGTTTTATTTATTTAACCTACCTACTCTACCTAATTGGAAATTAAAATTGTTTACGTATAAGCAACTTTCTAATTTAACCATTTGTGAAACAGGAGTAAAAACAATTTTGAAAATTGAAACTCAAAATGTATAGAAGTGTGAGAAATCAATTGCAATAAATGCAGAGAAATAAGGAAGCAAACATTGTGCTCACCTAGTAACTGATTGGAACCATACTTCAATAGGACTTTGATATGCTTGGTTCCCTTCCTCATGTAAATTACATTGCCTCTCCTCCTCATCCTCCTCAATATCAAGTTCAAGTGATTTCTCCTCATCAGATATAGGTGTCTCGTGGACTGTCGGTTCTTCTTTTGACGCCATCAAAATGTATTATTTTTTAGAGGAAGATATCTCAGTTGTTGCTAGGATCTGAGAAAGTTGTTCCACACTTATCATCTTGTCATATAGATAAATAGAAAAGAAGGCAGGCTTACAACACCCAAACGAATTATTGTCACTTAAGATCATGATGGGTTTAGGAGAAGGCAACAATAACTTTGCTAAGCTTTTCAGTCTCAAACTGTTACTCATTTTTGCAATAGAGAAAGGGTGTCGTACTCTGGTTTGTTTTGGTGACTCAATGAATGTCATCAATTGGGTCAAGAAGACTCAGGTGAGCAAACACTTCAGATTGGAAAATATTCTCATTTCAATTGTTGATCTTATAGAGACTTTTGATTCATTCTCTTGTAGCCATGTCTACAGGGAGAATAACAGGGAGGCGGACTTGGCCTCAAAGGAGGGTCTTCTATTGACGGAGGGACAATGGAAGATTTTGGAGATGCTTGATGACTCTGAACATTCTTATTATCATCGTCATTTCATTGAGGGGGTGGCCCCTCCTTGATCCATCTGTGGTGTTGTTTTATCTGACTATTTTGGGGACTATTTTTCACATGACTATATGTTGCTGTTATATTCCGGCTTCTTACTCTCTGTCACACTATGACTCTGTTTTTTTGTACCTTCATGTTTGGAACTATATGCCTTTTATTGATCAGTACTTATATGTTGTTTTGGTACTATTTGATACTTGAGACTCTTATGTCTGCTCGGGATTTCTCTTTCATCCTGATATCCGTTGTATATGTATATTTTTTGACCCTAGCAGGGTACCTATATGAATACACAGTGATGTGTATCTGAAAAATGTAATTTTGTTACTCGAAAGATGAAATAAAATTATGCTTTTTTTTTCCAAGGAAAAAAAAAACACCAAAACGAATTGAAATCTGAAAAACAAATTAAGCTATG
Source organism: Pseudotsuga menziesii (assembly GCA_001517045.1). Classification (NCBI taxonomy): domain Eukaryota; kingdom Viridiplantae; phylum Streptophyta; class Pinopsida; order Pinales; family Pinaceae; genus Pseudotsuga; species Pseudotsuga menziesii. The sequence goes on from LPNX011219835.1 coordinate 178,385, forward strand.
TGCAAAAATAAAATCACTCATTGCAAAAAATTAAACACACTCTTGCAAAAATGTAAATAACACACTTCAAGAACAAAAAGAAACCAACTTAGAAATCAGGTGATTTGGGTGCAAATTGATACGGAATCAGTACAAGACTACTACGAAATCAAAACTAGTGCATAATGAAAGCAATCCAAACTTACAACTACAAAAATGTAAATGCAAAATAATGAACTGGATAAGGCACACTTGCATAAAAAAACAAACCCGCATAAAAGAAATACTCTTGCAGAAAATGAAAATAACTCTTTTGCGGAAATTAAACATTCTTGCAGGAAAAGTAAATCATACTTTGTGGGAAAAATGAACACGCTTACAAATAAGAAAATTATTTGCATGCAAAGGGAACAACAAGGCTTTGGGGTGATCCACCAAAGTGGATGCGTTAGGCTGTTACACCACAAAAATTTCGTAGTGAAGTCGTCATTGCGTCTTATCATTTCCCCTCCCCCTTGTTGTGTAATATAAAAGCAACCTATCTACCTATCTAAACTCCGATCCTCTTTTAGCACCTCCCTGACAACGAAGCAAAAATGTTGGTGAAAGATATTAAATGATTAATAAACTATCCAACGATTTAAATTGTCAATCCGAGGAAAGCGTAAACTTGTGATATACAGAAAAAATATATGCAGGGTTAGAGTAACACTAACTTAATCTAATATTCCATGCGACTGAAATTGAAAACACATACGATTGAAATCTAAGAAAACACATGCGACTGAAATTGAAAACACATGCGACTCAAATCTAAGAAAACATGCGCCTAACTTAATCTAGAAAAACACATGCAACTGAAATTGAATTTAGTTTACGAAAGCAGGAAATGGCATGAAAATAAATCTAATCTAGGAAAACATAAAATTGTATGAAATAAACTAATCCAAAACAATCAACATTTGACAAGTGAGGTCACGTAAAATCAACACTACTAACTCATAATAAACAAATCAAAATCAATATATAGAAATCAAAATGTTTATTCTAAAACATCATATCCATTACAAAATGATCAAATACATGACTAACTCTAAAAAAGATACACTATTTCTCTATTTCTAGAGAGGCCTCCACTACTCCCAAATGAAGAGAGAGCACTCGTATTTATACATGAGTTGCTTTGAAAAGAGAATAAATGTAGATCCATTTTTCTCTCAACTTATTTTCCATAATTACAAAATATTTATCTCTTCAACTTATTTTCCATAATTACAAAATATTTATCTCTTCAAATCTTGACAAATCCTCTCACAAAAGCTTAATATCATTGAAAATAAATTCCGTCCATATCTTCATGTTTTCCCTCCTTTGAATATGCTTGAATAATTATCTCCAAATCTCCACATGTTGGAGAAAATATTTGAGAGGCTTGAATAATTTTTTTGTAGAAAACTTCACATATTCCTACACATTACAAAACTCATCCAATTTTGAGATATAAATGAAAATATGTCAATTTTCTAATATTTAATCACAAATTCTCTCAAAATACTTAAAATAAATTATTTGAAAAATACTAGAGCTAAACCCATATTTAATTATGAAAATGATATTAATGAATGATTTATAGAGTAATGGAGTATTGATAATGTAAGAATGGTGAAAGAAACCAATAAAGATAAAAGTATGATACTTTGGAAACCAAACAATACAATCTGAGAAATCATGGGTGAGGTGGGCATGAGTGAGGAACAAATTGTCACGCCCCCTTAAACAAGATGATGGTGAATCAGGGTAACCTTATCGAGTTGGTCTTTCAACACTTCATAAGTCCTATTATCACTATAAGTTTCAATAAGAGCACATCATCTCGTTCTTGAGATGATAAAAAAAAAATTATTTCTTCTTTAGCTTAAAACTTTTAGACTTTTCAGTCCTCTTTCTTACCATATCACTTTGTCATTTTTCTTGGCATTAAAAAAAGAATAAAAGGAAGAGGAAGAAGAAGCATGACAAGTTTACACTATTTCCAAACTTGTCATTTTTCTTGGCATCAAAAGAAGAATAAAAAGGAGAGGAAGAAGAAGCATGACAAGTTTACACTATTTTCCTTGTTGTTGAAAAAGGAAGAAGAACGTTGTTGAGGTCATCCCTTATCGAAAAGTTTTTCTTCGATGAGTTGGCCTTAATTATATGTGGCATCAGTGGTGATGTTCATGTACTTCAACTCCCATTACAGCTGTTTTTGTAGATTGCTTTTGAATTTGAGCAGCAACTTTTCAAATGAATCAATAATACTAAGAATAATTTGCAACCTATTGAATTGGTGGATATAGTTTTGAACTAGCGTATTGAACCCTTACATAAACATAGCCATTTGACCTGCATGTCCTGTTTATAACTACAAGGGTAGAAGGCCAGACTAAGTGCTTCTACAAGCCTAATCCAAGTGGCAATGGGGTTCTGATTTGCCACACATAAGGAAGAGAGTTGAAGGCCCAAATAGGCTACATGAACTGATCATATTCCTCGAGTGAATGGTCGTGATCAGCCACCTGCAGTGGCCATCTAAATAGTCCCATGGGCAGTCTCAGCTGCAGATAAAGGCATAACTGACTCTAGGTAATTGGCTCCACAGGTATTGATGGAACTTTTAATGAGAAGAACAATGTATAGAAAATAAAATAAGTAAATAAGATGAGACTAAAAGGAATAGTCACTAGGTATGGATGAGTGTCTCGAAATGTGTTGATTGGATATGGAACTAACATAGATCTAATTTAAATCCGGATTTATCAAGTATCAAGAGGGATCCAATTTCTTAAGGTGTACATTTTTTTACCATTTGGATCTCTCTGGGTACTTGATAGATCTAGGCTTAAAATGGATTTATACTAGTTAAATTTTTTATTTTTTATTTAAGCCAATATGTAAATTATATTTTTATTTTTTTATTTTTAATATTTTTTATTACAGGATCTCCCCATACTGGGTTGGAGAACACCTCACTTCTTTCGATGCAATGTAGAGATAAGTTATCTACATATTTATTCATTTCCTTTACCTCAGGTAGGGTATGCATTTGAATATTTTATGGACATGTTCTACTGTGATTTCAAAGACTTCGATATAAAAATGAAAAAAAACAGTTTTAAATGAAGATTCAAAGTTAGACTGGAATCTGTACCAATATATTCAGGGGATGTCTGCTAGAAGAATATTTTTATCAAGCACTGATCTTGTTTTACTGCATTTCTGTGAAATCAGCAGGTATTAAACAAAGCTTACTTTAAAAAACAGAAATCTATATCACATCATGCTTTGCACTAGCTTTAGATAAAGTAGTTGGCTGCGATTGGCGTTCTCAAAAAATTGCACCACACACCATTTCTAAACTAGCACATAATGAAACTCCAGAAAAATCAATATAATGTAGAGATACAGTGGAAATTCTTATAATTCAGAGACATATTAGCCAATTATATAATGAACAATATTATATATAATATCAGGATTTCATGTCGTAAAACCTCAAAGGGAAAAGCCTATTAATGAAGAAGAAAAGATCAGAAGAAGAGATTACAACATGGTCTTAACCTCACAGACAACTCTCTACATTACTTATCCCAACCATGTACTATATATTATATACTTCATGAAATTAGTTACATGAGTAAACCGTTGCCATGCTCGTTATGAAAAACTTCCGATAAACATCCTTAATTAGAAACCTCCCATAAACACATTAGTTTAGTTGTCATTTAACAGAGAAATCCATGCTCAAATTCTGTTTCACTTGTAAAAAAAATGGAAAATGGGAAATGTGCAAAATAGCAGATGCCATGATTTCAATTTGATCTCGCCATCTTAGAAAGATCATATATAAAGCATGGCATAACATCCATCTGCTTGTCATCTTATACTATTCATAATATATGTTTCGTGCCACGGGCACATAGTCAAGTAAACTGAGAGCACTATAGGAATATTAAATTCATTTTTCATTTTTTATTGATCACAGAAAGTGACAGTAATAGTCATGATCACGTTCACTCTGAAACAATTGCCTCCTGTGAGAAGAACAACTCATTCTACTGATATAAAAAATAGAAAACAAGTTGAATACAAATGAATTTTTATTTTGCATATCCCTGAAACATTCCTGTAACATTTCAACTATTTCACCTGCCTTAAACATTACTGCTGTTGTTGGCATCCATTGGCATCTCTGCTTTAATTGATGATGCCTCCCCTAATGTTGCAAGTATCTGAATAATCTCATCCATGGTGGGCCTGACGGATGGATCTTGTTCAACACATGACTTAGCAAGTTTGGCCAAGGCCAGCGCCTGGTCTATGGCATATACTTCATGCAATGAAGGATCCATCCATCCCTTCAATTCTTCTGTTAGATTGCTAGCTTCCAACAGAGGGCCTATGGTTTCAGCCAAAAGAACTTCTGTTCCTTTCATCATAATAGGAGGCTTCCCTGATAGAACCTCAAGCAATACAACGCCAAATGCATAGATATCAATCTTTGTGGTCTCTTTCCCATGAGAAAAGTACTCAGGAGCCATATACCCTGGTGTGCCTGACATATTAAGCTTGGTACCTATGTTGAAATTTGCTATCTTGGCCTTCAATTCTGCATTCAACAGAATATTGCTGCTTGTGATGTTCCTGTGCACATAACTGAGCTGTTTGTGTTCAAGTATATAATGCAATCCCATGGCCACATCAAGACAGATATGCAACCTTTGATCCCATGTCAGGAAGCGTGAACATGAGGTTATAAATTTGTTTTTCATGACTAAACCACCATGAAGCCAGTCACTGAGAGACCCATTCTCTGCATATTCAAAAACCAGGTAAGAATGATCCTCGCCTTCATTGCAGATCCCCAGGAATCTAATAAGATTACTGTGCTGAACTTGGCACAGACTTCTCAGCTCATCAGAAATCCCTGCCTTAATCTGCTTGATAGCCAAAGGGGTGCCGCTCAAAATACCATAGTAGACAGAGCCTTCTATTCTACAATCAGGACTGAAATCCTCTGTTGCTTTATTCAACTGATCCAATGTGTAAGTAAGCATTAGCAGATCTGTTGTGCCTGTCATTCGCTCCTTGAAAACATTTTTCCCTGTGACACTCCCATCTTCTGACTTGGGTATGGTAGGCCTCTTGTATTGAACTATTGCAGGGCTTTTCAAGGACTTGTTTCTCCTTCTAGAGACCAGCAAAACTACCACAATTGCACCTGTTACTGCAAGTGTTCCTGCAACAATGCCAAAGTATAGGCCAGATTTAGGTTTCTTCTTCTTTCTTCTAGCCTTGATAGAATTACTGGAGATATTATGAACTCCATGATCAGGTGGTGATGGAGTTGCTGCTGCTGGGACTTGCACAGTGTGATAAATAACTGGCTTGTTCTTTAATGGGATCAGGAGAGAACCAGAAGACAATAAAGTGGTCTCGACACCATGCAATCTATTGGCAAATGATATATCAGACCCTAATGCATTGAAGGCCTCTGCAACATTATCCAATGTATCACCATTTTTAACAGCATATGTCATGAGATACTTAAATCCTTGCCCAATCTCCTCAGCAGTAGGACATGCACATCTCAAGGGAATGAGTATATCACTCCCCACTCTCAAAGACATAGCAGTATTTTGATTCTGAAGAGCCTTACATGAGGTCAGACCCTCCAATGCCTTTGCCAATGAGAAGTAGCTATCCCCATTTGAGATAGTATACCTGAGACTGGCTTGATAATGGTTTCCCATGCAACCACACTTCAAGGGAATGAGAACTCCCTGATCTTGAGCTAATATTGCATTACTGGTGGATAAATTGCTCGCAGAAGCCAATTCACTGATGCCCACATTGAATAGTTTGCTGATACTTGACAGAGATTGATAAGGAGGCTGTGCATGAAATAATGCAAAAGTATCACAACTTTTCTCAGCACCATTACACACAAATCCAGAGCTTTCATCCGAATTATCCTTGCAGTCGAATAACTTATTTCCTCCATAATCTTGATCTGCTGAAACACTTTGTAAACAGAAAGTTGTCAACCAGACAATGAACAGTAAGTCAACTATAGTAGCTGACATGGCCAACAATACATATGCAGGCAATAGATCTATCACCTTCTTTGCATTTCCAGCATATTAAACATTCTCTTTTCAAAACCTAGACTCTAGTTTTGACAAACTCCTGCAACATATTACTCGTGACAATGGTATTCCCATCCAAGAATCAAACTTATATTACTCTTGACAATGGTATTCCCATCCAAGAATCAAACTTTTTCCACATAGAAACATGCACAAAAAACCAATCAATCAAGAATCGAACTTGTTAAACTCTCAGGGCGAAGAATCGAACTTGTTAAACTCCCACAAGATATACTCCCCCAATCTATATTATAGATTGCAGTCATATAGATACTTAGGTGCAATCAGTTGGGTGAATTTTGCCAAGGAGATTCTCAGTTCCCAGTGCAGGAACAGGAACACTAACTTTCTGTTCAGACTAGCAGTTCAAATTAATTTGGACACCATGCACGACCGCAGCACATGAACATTCTAATTTCGGAGATCCTGTGACTCATACGGATCTGCAACTGGTGATGAAAACAGAAATGTAGCTTACCGAGGTTTCCTCTTCCCAATATTGGAGGACCTCGAAGAGTTAGATTCATTCCCAGCGACATTATAATAAAAATTGTTGGAAACAATATATATATAGGAAAGTGTGTTTGATATTGCATGATGAGTAGCCTATTTTTATGTTAATTTTATTTTTTCTTGTTTGTTAGTGATATAGAAAGTTTTGATATAATTTTTATAAGCCCAGTTGATGTAGAATTAAATTTTTTTTTTAATATTTGTTTATAATAGAGAATCGACAATGGAAGACTGGAATGGTGTTAGTGTGAATTTATTGGTATCCGGTAATTTGAATTGGTAATTTTTGTTTACAACATGTTTTTCATATCAAATCAATCTTTTATTAAATTAAATTAATTTAGAATTGTATGATATTGTTTGGTTATATTTATTTTTTGTCATGATACAATTTTATTTTATTTAAAATATTTATTAAATCTGTGATTACAAATAATCTGTGATTACAAAAATGATAAGACTACTTTATTTTTATTTTTTTAATTACTTCGATTTTTATTTGAGATTTGGGTGGATTGTTTATGTTTTTTTATCTATGAAGGAGGATGAGACAAGTGTACTGTCGAGATTGATTATATGGCAGTCGTTCAAAATTCAAAATAAACAATTATAAAAAGGAATATAAAAATAACTTGTAGCTGATGGTAGCAATACATGGATAACTCACAGTTGATGAATGGATAACCAACCGTTCATAGATAACTCAAAGAATGCGAGATAAAAAGAAAAATAATATAAAAATAATTGATAATTGATAAATGGATAACAAGAAGAATGCGGGTGATAACATGTAGCTAGGTATGGATAACTCGCAATTGAAACTGTTTAACTAGAAGAATATGAGGAATAAAATAATATTTCCAAACTGTCTTCCATTTCATAACTATCTCTCAACCATTTGATCCCTATTGGCGTGATCCAACCACAAACTATGTGGATGTTAAAAAAAATTAAGTTAAAAAACTATTTTTTTTAAATTATCAAATTAAAAAACTTAACATTAATTTAAATGTTACTTAATTTAAATAATTTTTTTTTGGTTATTTTGCCATTACTAAAATTAAAATATAAATATAAATATTTATAATTATATAATGAGTATAATAAAAATATTTGAGGAGTTAAAGTTATTTATATATTTAAAAGTAAAATCTAATTATAAATTAACTAAAAATTATTTAAATAGATTTTTGAAATAACAATTCAAGATTACTTATTTAAAACTTATTTTCAATTAACCATCATATATAGAATCAAATTTGATAGACAGGTCAAATAAGAATTACAAAGTTAGCTCAAATTTTTGATTTAAAATTTCTGCAACACATTAAGAATAGAGTTCTTCTATTAATGAAATTATTCATTAATATTATTTTAAAAGTAAATTGAAAAATGATTTTTTTTTTAATTAGTTATGAAATATTTTTATTGTGTTAATTAGAAATAGGAAAATGGGCATTAATCAGAAATATTTATTAGAGATAGAAACCATAAAGATAGTAATAAATAACGATTGGACACACTCTTCTCCTGGAAATGTCAAGGATTTCTATGAAGCAAAGGCCCTAGGTTAAATTAGATCTCGAACTAACTTGATATTATATTATTGGTTGAAACTTGGGAATACTAGGAGTCCAAGGTCACTGATATAGATGGATATGTCCTATGGTCAATATGGAATAAACGGTCATGTCGTAGAGGTATTTGGGGTATAGCATATTACATTAGGAAGAACATATCCCCACATGTTAGGATTTATAAGAAAGACCTTTACAACCAATTTATTTGGATAGAGATCATAAACATTAATGATGAAAAAACCTACATAGCCATCTCTTATTTTTCCCCTATTAATTCCAACTTCTATAAAAAACAATTTAGATAAAAAAATGACCTAATAATGGTTTAGAACATGATCTTTCTAGTTTAAGGAAGGAAGGAAATATCATTTTGATGGGTGACTTCAATGCTCGAACTTCCAGTAACCATGTTATTCTTTTAAGAAACTATTCCAACCCTAATCCTCTTTGGTTAGACGAAGACCTTGAACTAGCTAACAGGTACAAAAGAAAATTTGAAGATCTAAGTGAAAATTTATTCGGGTTTGAGCTGGTCAAATTTTGTAGTGCTCAAGATCTTATCATTTGCAACAGTCTGACAAAATGGCCAAACTCTAGCTAGATGACTTGTATCCATGGGCTTGGAAGCAGTGTGATAGATTATATTACAATTGATATCCCTGCATACAACAAATTAATAGATTTCAACATCTTTAATAACCATGAGCCCAACTCTGATCATATAAATGTAATTATAACTCTCAATATTGTCATGCATAGCGATCCCAAGGATGCAAACTATCATTGCCAAAAACACCTTATGTTCAATAAAAATAAAGATTTTTCTCCATGATCTAAAAAATGAATTGTTTCATCTATCTAGTGTGGAGAAAATAGAAAATCTCTACCATAATTTTGCTACAACCCTCTCATCATCCATTAACAATTAACAAGTTCTCTATTGAAGTCTCGACAAAAACAAGCAATAGTAGAACCAACCCTTGGTATGATCAAGAGTGTAAAGATGCGAGAAAAGAAATTAAGCAACTTACTTTAGATTCGATAAAAATGGACAAGATAAAACACTACAAAGCCTTAATTAAAAGAAAAAAAGGCATTATCTAAGTAAAATGCAGGAAAATATCCTACACTTCTCCAAGGTGGCTCCTAAGAAATTCTGGAGACAAATTCTAACTTGCAAAACAAAAGAAGACAATAAAATTGCTTTTAAAAGATTGAAATTCTTATCTTAAAAAGCTTTATGAAATCCCAAATATCAGAGATAACATTCAAGCCCTTCTTACAACGAAATAAGTTTTCTAGTTAGAAGACAAAGATTTTGGGGTTAAGCGCTTTGCAAATGAAAAAGCCAAAGACATTGAAGGATACCAAGCAGAAATCTTAAAAATTGGAGGGCTTGTCCTCATCCCGCACATCCACAAACTCTTTAATCTAGTGGTCAAGCAAAGGTTTCCTACACCTTGGACTCAAAGCCTCATTATTCATATTTTCAAAAGTGGTGATAAAAATGATCCCTCTAATTATCAAACTATTATGATTATCCCTCTCTTAGCTAAGTTATATGGTATTATCTTAGAAGATAAGATCAACGAATGGCTAGAAATGGAAGGTAAGCAGGCTAAAGGCCAAGCAGGTTTTAGAATGAATCATTCAACCACAGACCACCTCGTTACACATAGGATCATTGCAGATGAATGTCATAATAATAAGTCTGGCCTATTTCGTTGCTTTGTGGATTTTAGAATTTTTTTTGATACGGTGCCTAGAGATAACCCGTGGAATAGGTTATAGGAGCTTAAGGTTCCTTTTGAGTTGAGAGCTACTGCGATAAGGTTATACGAAAAGGTCATTGCTAAGTTTAAGAATAATAAGGGGTGGACAACATATATAAATTGTAATCATTGGAGTTAAATTAGGTTTCCCCCTCTCTCCTACCCTTTTTGGCATTTACATTGATAAACTAGAAAAGTGTTTAAAAGAAGTACATTCTTAATTGTGATAGTTATTATCCTCCTACTTTATGTTGATGATATTGTTCTTATGAAAATGTGTCCTTCTGATCTCGATAAGCAATTAAGAATTCTTAAATATTTTTGCTCTAACATGGATATGACTGTTAACACAGACAAGACAAAAATCATGATTATAAAAACTAAGAAAAACACGTGCAAATTTTATTTATGATAATAGAAATCTAGAGGAAGCGACTTCTTACAAGTATCTTATAATTGATATATATCACAAGCTCAATTGAAACTATAGCATTGAGAAAATGATTAAAGGAGGGTGGAAAGCTTATTTTGGTCTTGAAAATAATTGTAAATCATCCAATTTGGTCATGTGGGATAAAAAGAAGTTCCTCTATGAAACTCTTGTCATCCATGTTATCTTGTATGGTTGTGAAGTATGGGGGTGCAACATTTCTAGAGAATCTTGGAGGAAAATTGAGCAAATCTAGAAGTCGTTTCTAACTTATAACCTCAAAATTAAAAGCAATACGCCTTATCCTATTTTCCTCATAGAAGTGGGTGTTTCCCCTATCGAGAGCATGGCTATGACTAGGTCCCTGATGTACAAGTATAAGATAAATAACATGGGAAACAAGAGACTTCCTAAAATTTCTTTAAACTCAAGTCAAAACCAACTACACCTCAAGCGGTGTTGGTGTAAAGATACCATGGCTTGGTTAAACCATTGGGGCATTGATGAAAACGGCATTTTCCAGAACATTGATAATGTCAAAAATATTATTACTTCTAAGTTTAAAGAGAAAGTCTCGTGTGAGGAAAATTTAGTGGTTAAGAGAAAATTAAGATACTATAAGGAGGTCATTAATGCCATCTGTGTGAGTTTATGAGCATTGAAGATGAAAATCACTTTCTCTTAGAGTGTCCTGCTTACACCCACATTAGATCTTAGTTTCATAGTATTTGGTACAATACAAACCTTTATAACCTTCTAACTTGCCAAAACTATAATGAGCTTGGAAAGCTTCTTCTCAAGCTTTTTGAGCACAAGAACAATATTTTAAAGTAATCCAAGTATTATCCTTCTTAAGGTCCAATATTTTGAATATATTTAAAGGAATTTAATATTTTTATTGTACTTTGATTATATAGTTTTAATAATTTATATCTGTATTTTAAATAATTATTCTCAAATTTTTACTCCAATTTTAATTAAAAATAATTAAAAAAAAACTTAAGATATTTATACTATTAAAAACAAACAATAACCTAACCACTTAATTCTATGAAGATAATTTGTTGTTAAATAAAAGCTAAAATATATAATTTTATGTTCATTATTCATACCAAATTGTTAAAGTTAATATAAGTACAAAAAAAAATACTAATATGAAAAAACAAAACCAATTTGTTAACCGCTTGTTTAACCACCCTTTAAGTGAAGCTTATTTAAATCTTAATCAAAATGGATTTAAGCATAACAATATAGGACGATCATGAAATGAATTCCTGTTATACACTTGTTACACTTGGGTTAATCTTGTTGATCAGTCTAAATGCCTATGGCCTAATTAAAATACAACAAAACCTCCATTTTTCTTTCAGGTTGATTTCTGATTAAATCAAGTCAAAAGTGTGAGTAAAAATTGCATAAGCTATTATGCAATTTCAGGAATCAGAATTACCTGTACTAAACTAATTGCAACAGTATAAATGGAGTGAGCTAACTCTACACCATTTGCATTTTTGCTGACGAAATTTGCAGGAATTTGGGGAGGCAATTTTTGCTGAAATTCCTATTTTGGTTGCAAAAATGGATTCAGCATCCTCAATAACCCTTGAGCATAATGCAATTTCAACAAACTGAAACTACAATTTCAACAATTCTTGCTGGATTTTGGTCACACTCTTAGCTAATAAAATGGTGCAAATGGTGTAGACTTTAGTTCACTCCGTGTAAAATACTCAAACCCTAGAAATTGAACTTCCAAAAATTACTCCTCCACCAGCTAATCCCTGTAGGTAATACGACGATTTGGTTAGCCCATATACTTCTCTCATTCATATATATATATATATATATATATATAATTTTGATCCAATTTTTATATATATATAATTTTGATCCAACTTCCAAAAAAAAATTCCAACTTACATATGCAGTGATGTAACTTTCTATTTTCCCACCAGAACGGCGTCCAGGCAATTATTAAAAGCAACTTGACCTGTGTTTCAAATGTCCAGAGAAAACCCGCATCAGAGGGTGAAACATCTGGGCACGGGAATATGTGGTCTGGTCTGGGGAAAAGCCTCACATGCGGTTGCAGGCGCCAGAATCTGTGCATATAGATATATATACTTGAATGGTCCCAATCTCCACAGAGTCCAGCACGTGAAGTGCTACTCATTGCCATTCAAAGGCCACTGCTAACATCTTCTTGTTATACCTTGTTACTGTATCCAAAGTCATCTCCTTCTATATATTTTTATATTTAGATCTCTGGTAAGTTCTATGTCTGTTCAAACACACAGTGAAATTAATTCAAAGCAATGCAGCATTCATCCATTTCCATTGAGAACTGTGCTTGACTAGTACTAAACATAACATAACAGAGAATTCTCTCGTTCATCGAATGACGAAAAATGGAAAGAGCTCCATGAACGAAGTTAATTGTTCCTTCCACAAAGCACAATGCAAATTACAACTTTATAATAATGTAATTTGTTCATTCATAGGTTTTTCTGAGATGCCACAGCTGTAGAAAGCTGTCTTTTATAACCATAATTAAGTATAGTATGTTGATTAATATAAAATAAGGAAATTTCATTTAAAAAAAACAATGTTCTTGGACACCAGGAAAGCAGAAAGGATTTATACAGAAGTATCTCTCAGATTTTAGGAAAAGTGAAAAAGCAGAAGGGTTCAGTGAACTTTATTAGGAATATTACAAAATTTATATTAGAGTACATAAAAATTGAAAGTTAGAGTGTAATTCATTAAAGTATTTAATTTTATAATCTAAGATTGATACAAGTTTACAACATATATTAACTGAAATAAAATAAAATACAATCATACATAAGTTATAAGAATAAATTTGGAAATACAACCATATTGGATAGCGAAATAAAATTCAGCAGCCAAATGAAATCTACGTTACCCAGAAGGAAAATAGTGGACAGGATGGACCTCTATTATTTAATTTTTATTTTTTGGTAAAAATCTCTCAAAACAAAAATTTGAAGACTTCATTTTTACAAGAAAAACCTTACCCTTCTAAGTTTCCTTATGTTTCGTTAAAAAAAAGACATAGGTCCTGAGGGCTTGTCCTTTTGAGGGCAAGGGACTTTCCTGACAAAGGAAGGGAAGGACCCGGAGGGACTTTCCCGAGGCACAACCTCCGGGGAAGGACCCGGAGGTCCGGAGGGCTTGTCCTTTTGAGGGCAAGGGACTTTCCTAACAAAGGAAGGGAAGGACCCAAAGGGACTTTCCCAAGGCCCCTGTCGGGAAAGAGCTACGCACCTTTTATCCACTGAAAAAAAGTTGCTCTTCTTGGGTGGGTAGCTTTAGACTTTCCTCCTTCCCTTTCCCCGAAATTTTTTTCCATCAAAAGTAACTTTCCTACCCTTAGAAAAGCATACCCATATAATAATAACACTATAAAAAAATTATCTTGAATATAATGATATAATGCATTAACATAATAAATGCCTTGAAATCTCTTCTATATAAAAATTAAGGTATTTTCGGAACTTTAATATACTAAAAAAAACCTTTCCCTTCAATATAATGATATAATCCCTTGTTAGATCCCTTATCTAAAGTCTTTTTAATTACTCTAAAATAATGAACATTAATCTACCAAAGAACTTTATGCTTAATATAATAACACAAAGGTTTTAAGATCCCTTGAGTGAAGGATAAAGAATGGATACTGTCTATGAAATCCCATACATGTCACTCGATTTCAACTTTATGCTTAAAATAATGACATAAAGTCTTCAAGATCCCTTTAGTGAAGGATAAAGAATGGATACTGTCTATGAAATCCCATGCATATCACTCGATTTCAACTTCAGAATACCTATGTCCATTTTTGTAGATGCCCATGTGGGTATAATAGTTCTACCCATATCAGTCATGTAATTTATATCTATATGAAACCATTTTTGTACATAACCATGTGAGTATAATGGTTCTCTACATATCCTTTAAGATGTACTATATGATAGTCAGTCAAAAAGGTTATTTAATATGGATATATTTGTACAACATAAACCATAAACCTTGTGATAAAAAAATTGAAAGTTAACAACTACATTTAAATGAGGTAATATCTAAATCAATTAATACAATACAATTTATATGTGATGCTATATGTAGAAATGTGGTTCACATGTTTCTGTAAAGTGATTGTTGCTGCTTCTTGTAACTAAGATAAGATAAATTTTATTTAAGATAGTGTTGATAATTTCTATTAATGTGATTGTCATGTTGGTTGTTAATATTTTGGTGCTTGTTAGTTGATGAAAATATATAATTGAAAAGAACATTCAAATTCTTTCTCTCTATATATCGTCATTTTAATTCTGGTTGAATTTATAATTAGTGTATTTTTTAAAGATATAAATATTATTAAGGAGAATTTTAATGAAATAATTTTAATGGTTGAATATTTTGAATTTTGTATAGAATTTTTTATTAAAAAAATCAATTAAGAAAAATGATCAATATATCAGTATATTTAGGATTTGTATTTTTTTTATTGGAAAAATGTTTAAGAATATTAATGTTAAATTTAAATTTAAGATCAAAATGATTGTCCAACAAAAAGATTGTAATTTAGATCAGTTGTAAGAACAAACTTATCCACAAATAAACTTAAACTTAGAAACTTAACTATTGAAAGATTGTTGGAAACCCTCTGTATAAAGTTTTGATTTAAAAACTTTGTATATCGGGTTTGCAACAATCTTTCAAATGGCTACCTGTGAGAACACCAATAAAACTTAATTATTATCCAATAACTTGAAGAGAATATGCCACCAAAAATATGAGATACAAATATATTTTCAGTTGGAAAACAAACTAGGTAGTGAGAAAAACAAACTGATATATTCTACTAAAAACATATTATCAGTAACATGAACTATTCAATTATTAAAGTTCATATTTATCTTAGAATCATTGAAACCAATATGAATCTATCTTAAATCCAGATTTATTAAGAGTCTACATGAATAAAATCTATTGCAGTATATATTGGAGTTAAGATGAATCTATACTTATTTAATTCTTTACAATAATCTCATTTTTTAAGTTTTTTTTTTTATATTAAGTTCACTTATTTTTTAATTTTTTCATAAGTCATTTTTTTCTATTTAATTTATTTAGGCGGCTCTTGTTGTAATATGCTTGTGTTCTATCAAAGCCATAACAAATAACTAAGAAGAATATCAATGAGATTCATCTCAAATCTTTAAAAAAATATGATTATTATTATTATTATTTGTTTTGTAAAATATTATAATAGGGTAAGGGACTATTTTTTTAATTTGAGAAATTGTTTGTATTTTAAGGAATTTGATATTATTTATTAAGATGGATTTGTGCTAGTTTATTTATTATAATAATATATTTATTTATTTATTTTTAATTATTAGAATTACATGTTCTTTAATTTTTCATTTGAAGCTAATTTTTCAATTTAATTTATTGATGTTGCTCTTTTTATCATAATGCCTTTAATAATGAGTTCTTCAATAGTGAATTGTAAAATTTAATATGAATTTATTCCAAAGTGTACTGATATTTGATATATATATAATCATAAACTTATAATATATTTAATTTAATCAAGAAATATTATAAATATGACACTTTTTACCTAAGTTTTAAAAAGTGCATCTTTATTATTTTAAGATTTCTAAAATAATCCTAAAATACAATATAATATACTATCAAATATATTCATAAACAAAATATCAACATCACAATCTAATTCATTAAACTGAAATTAGCAAATAATACACAAATTTCATTTTCACAGCATACTATATTATAAATATAAAAAATTTAAAGAATAAATAATTAAAATTCCTCATATTTCTCCTAAAATAATTTATTTTTCTGAAAAAGACAATCCATAATAATATTTAATAATTCACTCCTATTCACAGAAATCAATCTCTAAATATACCATACATAATAACCAAAAAAATACTATTTGTATTTGATATTATTTATTAACAAAATATCAACATCACATTCCAATTTAGTGTAGCAAAGCTCTCAAAATATTCATCTTCATTCTATTACTTTTTAATTGGATGTATTTTAAGGTTGGTTATTAACGTCCACTAAGATTAATTTTGGTTTATCCAATGATATTATGTAGGGTAACTGATGCAGGAGCATCGAGGCATGCCAGCAATGTGATGAGTTGGTCACATGCTGTGGCATATTTTTGTTGTTTTGTTGAGTCATAGTTTGTTAGCACTAGTAGGAGGGATTGTGTATCATGATGCCCTGCGAGGAGATCAAGCCGCAGTTTGTTTATTGTGATATAGACATTTTCATCATGCTCTATTTTTGTTTGTTTTTTGGTTGCAGGACCTCTCAGGTTGTAGGAGGTTACAGTTTAAGTTAAATAGACAAGTTAGAGAAGAGAGAAGCGTTCTGCTCTTAAGCATTAGAATTTTGAGTTTGCAGAGAGACGGACAGACCTGCGTCCGATTCCGCTTGTAAATATTTTAATAAATTGAAGAAGAGAGTCAATTGTGTGTTTGCTTAATAGGAAGAGTAGCTGTGTGTTTGCAGTATTGTTAGGCTCTCTGCATTTACTATTTGAATTGTGAATCCGTGAAGGGCCGACTTTGGCGGTTCCCTGAACATCTGTGTATTTCTGTAAAATCGTTGATTCACGCATGAAATTGTTGTTGGAATAGTTCGTAAATGCATGCATAGAAGAGTTAGGCAAATTAATCTTAGAGATTGTAGGCTGGATTGATCAATTCCATGATCAATCAGCACAGCGAGCATATTTTATACCTTAACCAATTTTTGCAGAAAATGAACGGCGAAGATTGAGTCTACAGACAAAGCTCTGACGACCCAGGAGAGATCTGCAACGAAAGTTGCGAGGGCGATAACGGATCCACAACGATCTGTGAGATTCGCATCAAAGAGTAGATCGACGGTCGAGGGGAAGGCCGCAAAGATTTGATGTTTGGAAAGATTGCGGAAGGAAAGTTGCGGGGGAGCAACTTTGGAAAGTTGGCATCCCGCATCCTGTAACCTGCTTGCGGAAAGCCTGTTGCGGAAATAGATTTGTGGAGAGCCAGTTGGGGAACACTTGTTGTGGAGAAGCTGTTGCGGAAGCAGAATTGCAGGGAGGTAAGTTTAGCGTAGAATTTGGTCGAAGGCTAAATTTGGCAGTCCTGCTAAGTGTAGGAGCCACCAGATCCTGGAGGTTCTGGTTGGGTTGGTTGTGGTTTATTTGACCCTGCACCAATAACTATAGTCATCTAATGAGTATGCAAGAAATTCTTGAAATTTATGACTCTCAATTGTATCTTCCATGCATCATTATTAGAAACAATTTTGTTTGTTTGGATTAATTTGAGATGCACTGTATGTAGTGGTATGCAACAAGGACAATGTAGTCTAGTTATGTCCATAGGTGTTTCAATTTTGTTTGTTTGGATTAATTTGAGATGCACTATATGTAGTGGTATGTAACAAGGACAATGTAGTCTAGTTTTTTCCATAGGTGTTTAAATTTTACAATTTGGGGTGGACAAGGAAGTGTCATCTTCCTAGTTTTTTTAGGGGCATCCTTCCAAATTCAAACTAAACAATTATAATGTGTGTAAACTAAACTTGGAAAAACAACACTCTATTAACTTGGAGGGATGATTCCATATACTTATGCAATGAATTTGAGTATGGTGTAAAAAGATGAAATGTAGGAAAATGAAATAGATTTCCAAATATATAATTTTTATTTATATAAATTGTGTATAACTAGGTGAAATTTGTGTTTTCCTAACTTTGGTATGTTAAATTTCATGCAAAATATATTGTATCTATGTTTGTTAGTGAAACTTTGTAGTGCCTAAACAATCAAATTTTGCCATAAAAAAATGTAAAGATGTAGAGAACACATTGATGTAGTGTATGACTATTTTTTCAAAATTTGCATTCTTTAATTTTATTTTATTTTTAATTATGAAAATCATTCTATCTTTGAAATGACAAGGCCTTTTGTTAGTACAACCTAAAGGGGTCTTAACATTATCAAATAATTATTTATTTATTTTTAGATCGTACATCTCAGTGTGTTCTAATGCACCATATAATTTTTATAAAAATACTTAAGGCAAAAAAAATAATAGTAGAAACAAAGGAGGTATGCTTTTTAAAATTATGATACATGTCAAGCATAAAATATATTAACAATAGTAAATAATACTATATATATAATCTACACAGTCCAGTCTATATGGGTCTATAGTTTCATTGACTACAGATTTGTCTAGCCTATAGAATAATAATGTAAAAAATAGAGATATGGAGAGATATCTTGAAAATTAGATATTTTCATGAATTTGCAATTCAAAGCACCAAGTTTGTCATCCCAAACCTAAATCTGAACCAACCTAGTCAACAAATAAGTAATCCTCCCACCTATGAAATTCAAATTAAAAAAACCTTCCAGGCGCTCTAAAAGAGCACATGTGCTCTAAAAGCGCACACACGCTTGAAAAGCATGCATTCACACTTTTATATTAAAAAATATGCTTTGGTATTTTGGCCATAACGTCCTATCCAAACATCAGTTTTTGGACTTCTTTAGCTCGTTGGAAATATCTTAAAGAGATCTAGATGATTATATTACTATTATTATATGTTCATACAAAAATAATGTTTAAATAAATAAATTTTCAAGTCATCATCGATACCTCAAACCACTACATAGTCCCTCTAATAACAATATTTGGTGTTCAATAGTATTTGGGTGCTCTTAGAATTTTAGTCAAATTTGTGCACCTATCATAGACACCTTCAGGGGAAGTAGAAAACCTTTCAAGTGGACAAAAGCAGCTGACAGAAATTTCAAATTGTTGAAGAAGAAGATCATTGAGAAGCCCATTCTAGCTTTGCCAAGTTTTAATAAGGTTTTTCAAGTAGAGACAGATGCTAGTGGGACAACAATAGGGGTTTTTATGAGTCAAGAACAAAGACCAGTAGCATACTTCAACGAGAAGTTAAATGAGGAAAAACAAAAGTAGTCCTCATATGACAAGGAGGTATATGTTGGTGTACAAGCTCTCAAGAAATTGAGACATTACTTGATGCCCAAAGAGTTTGTGTTATATTCTGATAATCGTGCTTTGCAGTTTATAAATAGTCAACCTAAATTGAATCAAAAACATGCTAAGTGGGTGGAATATTTGCAGAACTTTACCTTTGTGATCAAGCATACAAGTGGAAAATCTAATAAAGTTGTTGATTCTTTAAGTAGAGTAAGTTTGATCTTGCAGGAAAGTAATGTCAGTTCTTTGGGATTTGAAAGTTTAATTAATATGTTTGAAGAACATGTGGATTTCAAAGATATATATGCAACCTGTGAGAATCCAGTTACCCATAATAGAAGCCAATGGTTGGACTACATGTTATAAGAAGGATTGTTACCTATGAGATAGTGTATGTAACAGTGGTTAATGAATTAAAGAACAAAGTATTAATACTCTGCATATATGTGACTATATGATGTCTTCTTTTCAATAACCAGACACATGCTTATTTCTTTGTGTGAATGAATCTTTGGTAATGTTTAAATGATTTTCGAAGGTGGAGATGTATAAAATTTCATACAAGATCGATCGCTCATGAATCAATTCGACTGTTACAGTCTGAATTAAAGTCTGTGAATTTCAGCAGATCGAGGGTTGTGGATGAATTCCGTAAGAGAAAAGTGAAGATATGCAACGTTAAGGTAAGATCCGAATCTGATCTCAAATTGACGTTCAAGAAGGATCCCACAAGAAATCAACAGCTCAAAAGAATTACGGAAAAGAAGTTGCATGAAGAAAATTGCAAAATCCCATTATGGAAAAGTGGGAAGGTGTATCCGCAATCTATAATTGTGGAAAGGATCTTGCAGAAGGATGGTTGCGGAAGAGCTCAATTGCAGAGATTGAGTTGCCAAAACTCAAGCTTGCAGTAAGACGGTTGTAGAAGAACTCAATTGCGGAGATTGAGTTGCAGAAACTCAAGCTTGCAGAAAGTTGGTTGCGGTAGAATCCAAGCTTGCGGAAATTTGATTGCGGGAGAAGAGTTGCAAAATCCTTCTTGCATAAGGAGATTTCAATCAGCATTTCAGTATGAAGAAGAGAACTGCAGGCCTGCTAGCATTCGCTCTATCACACTTCCACGCACCCATAATCATATCGAAAATCATGTAGGTTTACGTGGAAACATCCTTGGATAAATTGGTTGACCATCTTGTTTCTATAGTACACCAATAACAACACTCAGGGAGATCACTCTCTAGTATCTATGTAGTTGAGCAGTATGTCTAAGGGCACAATAAATTCATCTTAGCTAGCTCCTTGAGATATTGGGTTGATTACTTTTGTTAGGTGCCACACTTGTATCAGATATCTATAGCACCCAAAAAACCCTATTTTTTAAGACCTTATCAGCCTTACTCTCCCCCAACCACCATATGGTGGACGACCCTCCTCCTTATACACCACCTGGAAATACCTCAAACAACATGAACACTCATTCTAATGCAACAAATATTTACGCACTATATGAACAATATAAGACTCTTGAACCAAAATCTAGGAAAATTATGATTGAGATACAAGAGAGATTAGAAAACTTAAGAAGGAAATAAGCAACCTAGACTAGAAGTTGGATCATTAGTTGGGAGGTATATATGAAGTATTGGGTCGACAACCACCTCATGACTAAATATCTTGGAATACATAGAAAACTGAGCCATTCTAGGAAGAAACATCTCACTCAACAATATTTATCCCTCATCAAACCCCTCTGGATCCTCATAGCCACAAATCACCATCCATGATAATAACACATGGACCCATTTTCCTAAAGTGGACTTGAGCAAATTTAATGGTTCTAACCCATCAATATGGGTCACCCAAATGGAACATTACATCTCCCTTCGTGGAATTACTCATGATATCATGAAACTTAGGGTAGGGGTCTTGTATATATATCTAGAATGGTGACAATGGTGGTAGTGGCATAAAAAAATCCTATGGGAAATGTATTTCCTAGAGTCAATTTCTTAAATATATCCATGCTTGTTATGAGATAGAAACTCACTTTTAGGGAGGCTTATCGAGTTACCCCAATAAGGATTATTTGTATACTTTATATCAACTTTTGATCTATTAACGATTTGTATAAAGAATGTTTCATTAGTGGCCTCAAGGAGGTAGTTAAACAACAAGTCAAAATGCAACATCTTTCTACCTGGTTGGAGGCATCTTAGAGGTATCTAGAAATAGAGACAATGATCAATGCACAAACCAAAAATCCATCTTTCATTTACGACTCATGCACTACACAAGTTAATTCCTCAAGCACAATTCCTTTTTCTCCCTTCAAAGTATAGAGGGTGTCTCCATTAGAAATGGCATACCAAAAAAGACAGGGATTGATATAACGGTGATGAAATGTATGCTCCTGATAAATGTAAATAATAAAAGTTATTTCAAATTGATGTGACCACTCCTACCTATTTTGAATACATCATTATGGAAGATACCCTTAAGTTTGAGGATGCTTACCAAACTCCTCCCATAAAAGAAGAATTGGATCCCAAAGTTCATAAGAAATAACCATTCATCTCTCTTCATGATTTATTGAAATTTCAGCCACCCAAACCTTGAAACTTCTAAGTTAAATCAAGCATCGCAAAGTGGTTGTCTTGGTTGACAGTGGCAACACCCACAACTTTATTCATTGATGATTGGCTAAAGAACTCCATTGTTATGCTACTTGGTGCCCAACTTTGAAATTTTGGAAGCCAATGGTGGGATGATGAAATGTGGGGGTGTTGTGAAAATGTGAGACTCCAATTGGGTGGTAATAACCTCAAAACACATATCTTGGCCATAGATATGGGTGCTTGTGATACAGTTTTAAGGGAAAGGAAAATTTTAGAGGCGAAATTTATCCCATGGGCTAATTTTCGAGGTTTTCTCTCAATGATATATATATATATATATTCCATTCTCAATTATTTTCCAATATGATTATCACAAACTCCATCAGATTAAAAAAATTTACTCTAAAAATCACCAAAATTGCCTTAAACTGTATAAAACCCTTTAAAAAAGTCATGATCCCTAAAATTTTCCCTATTTAGGGGAATAATGGCTATGTACATGGGGCCAGTTACCATGGATTCAAGGAACTATACTTGATCTTTACTTAGTACCCTAATTCTAATATAATTGAACCCATAATTTCAGAGAGAACATAGAAAAACATAAGAGATAATATATAAAACCAAAAAGATCTCTTGTATGAAACATATTCAAAATAGAGAGTTATGTTTAGTTTCCTCTTCAAAGGGTCAAGCTCCAAGATAAAAGATCCAAATGGCAATTCCTAACAAAACATTGCATAGATTACTACTCTATATATAACTTCAATAAATAAATCCCTAAATACTTGTGGTCCCACTATTAATGAGGGTCAACAACCTAGGGGCCTTTATTCAATAAAGAGGGACCTTTTTCATTAAGTCGCTACCCAATAACTATCTAATGGGCCTTATGGCTTTGTACATTGATAAAACAGGAGGGTTAGGGTAGGACCCTAACATGCCCCTTGCCCTTTAAAAGGCGTAGCATTGTCCTCAATGTCGGAGATGGGGAATCTGCTACAAAATTGTTGATGGTTACCAAGTAGCATCTTCTAGTGAGGTATCCTTACATTGAATTAAAACTTCACAGATAGTACGGTAATGTAGTTGATGCTCCCTGGTTTCCATAATTGCTTCCGTTTGGATCCAAATGGATCCTTCTTCATCAAGTTCCGACAATCTAGTTTGAACTCAACAATTATGATCCATGGCCTTCTTCAAATAAGAGACATGGAATAATCGGTGAATAATGGAGTGTGTTGGGAGCACTAATTTGTAGGCCACATGACCAATGCATTGAACAATATGATATGGAGTGTAAAACTTTGGTGTGAGCTTTCGATGGCCTTTAAAATTGAGAGAGGTCTTATTATAAGGTTCGAGATGAAGGAAAACTTAGTTTCCTTCTACAAATGAATGATCTGAGTAGTGTTAGGCTGCTTGTTGCTTCATGAGATTTTGAACCATTGTAAAACTTTATGAAGTGTGCAAGGAGTGACATCATAATTATGAAGCAGATACAAGGAAAACATCATGTATCGGAGGGTTTTGCGGAGGTTTTAGTGTTACAATATTGGGAAAAAATTTCAAAAGAACTCCACTACAATCTCCTCCATTCGTAGCGGAGGTTTCAACAATGTCTTTTACAAAAAAATTATAACTGTAAAATTATGGACAGGTGGAGGTTTTAGTGAAGATTTTTTAAAGTAATTGTTTAATTAAGAAACATACTATTTTAACTTGACTGGTGCGTCTTTACAATGCATAACAATGCTTTGTGTTTGTTATAAAACACCAGTACACCTTTTAATTTTTTAAATTAAAGAACAATGATTTAGTATTTTATAATCATAAATGTTTTCAATGCGCCTTATATTCTATGCACCGGTGCATTATGTATTTAAGCACACTAAAGTGTTTTATTTATTTTAAATGCATTTTTTTTAAAACATCTGCAAAAACCTATAGTCTCCTGCCTCTGATAAACGGAGAAGGATTAACGTTTTGGGGAAAGTTCCACAAAAAACTTCAATACAAGGTGTTCTCCTTATAGTTAGCAGACTATCGATTTCATGTACTTTGGAGTACCTAGTAGATAAGAAACCATCGATGGTGGTTGTTGGCCATAGCCAATTCATATGGTGTCATTTTTGTAGTGTTGTGATGAGTGGTACTTTAACTTTCCAAAGGTAACCACTATGCCCTCTTATGTTTATTTTTGGATGCAAAATATTGCAAATAGGTTTCAAGACATTTGGTGATTGTTTCTGTCTGACCATTTGTTTAGGGATGATAAGATGTGCTCATTTGCAACTAGGTTCCATATAGTTTAAATGGTTGTTTCCTATGGGTGATCACGATTTGACACAATGGAGGTAGGCATGCCACGATGTTTGAAAATCTAGTCTAGAAAAATTGGGCAACCATTGCCAATGTAAATGGGTACTAGATAGCACAAAAATGAGCATATTTGGAAATTCCATTGTTTACCACCATGACTATTGATTTGTTACATTCTTTCAAAAGAGAAATAGTAAAATACATGGAAATGTCATTCCAAATAGTGATCGATATTGGTAGTGCTTACAATGCCCCATGAGTCTTCATTGTTTAACCCTTGATCCTTTGGAAAGTGACACATTCTACTAAAAAAGTAAGAATGTCCTTTTCAATACCATTGCAGAAGGAGCACCTAGCATGCACATAAGTTTTATAAAATCCCAATTGACCAGTAAGAGGAGATGAATCTAATTATATTAATATTTTCGTTTTAAAGTAGAGTTAGATGTTGGAAAAAGGAGACCTTTATACCACAATGTATCTTGTTTCCAAGTGTAATATTGTGGGTGTTGGGATCCTCCTAGAGTCACTTGATGAGATAAGATGTAGTAGCCTTGGTTATCCATTCTTGTCTTTCTTCTTTTAACCATTCAAGTAACGAAGAGGACAAGGGGAAGATAGATCTTTCTTCCTCGTGTTTCCTTGACAATGCATTTGCCACAACATCGTCTTTTCACTTTTTGTATATTATCTTTTAATCATATATCCAAGCATCTAGATGGACCATTTATGTTTCCCCAGGGATGAAAACCTATTTTCCAAAAATTACTTTAGGTTGTGATGATCCATATTTATCTAGAAGCATTTTCCTATGCGATATGGTTGTTATGTGTCAATTGCATGTAGGGAGACCATCTTTTATTTCTCATAGGTAGGATTTCCCAAATTCCTATCTCACAACTGCTTACTGGTGAATTATAATTAAGGGTGTTCTATATTGCATTAATATTTACCCTAAACCTTTTCTAGAATCATCACATTCCAATACAAAAGTCTTAGTGAAACCAGGCATGACTAAGAATAGTGTGGTGCACACGGCTTGAATTAAAATCGAGAATGTTTGTTTTATTGCTTCATTCAATGTAAAGGTATTTTTCTTGATTAGGGTTGTCAATGAGGACGCAATTGTTGTTCACAAACTTCCTAGAATATCCCGCGAGGCCTAAAAATCCATGTAATCTCTTCAATCTTTTAGGGTAGGTCCATTCTTCCATTGTCGCAATATTCTTAGGGTCCACTCTCACGCCATCTTGTCCCATAATGTGACCCAAGTATTCAACCTCTAAGATGCCAAAAGCATAATTAGAGCGTTTAATGAACAAGTGATGGACCTAAAGGAGTTGTAAGAATTTATCAACATGTTGTACATGGACATCCAAACTTTTACTGTAAATAATGACGTTATCCAAAAAAACTAGCACAATATCATGAAGATATGCCCTCAAAATTTTGTTCATTAAGCTCTGAAAGGAAAAAAGGGGCATTATAAAGTTCAAAGGGAATTACTAAAAGCTCATAGTGACTTCATGTGTGCAGAAAGTTGTCTTCAAAATATCATCCTCTTTCATCTGAATTTGGTGGTACATTGAACGAAGTTCAAGTTTGGTGAAAAAATTGGCACCGTGGAGTTCATCTAGAATATCATCAATGATAGGGATGGGAAATTGATCTTTGATGGTCAACTTATTGAAGGCATGAAAATTACGACACATATGCCAAGTTCCTTTGTTTTTAAACCATGACCACTAGGGATGAATACATGTTAGTGTTGGGATGAATGACTCCCGCCTCTAGTAGCTCCTAAATGACATTTTCAATTTCATTCTTTTATGTAAATGGGTTCCTATACGATTGCACATTCATTTGTTGACTATCCAAAATCAAGGGAATACCATGGTCATGCTTACCTCTAGATTGAGGTAAGCCCTTCAGTGTCACAAAAACTTGTTGATGTTTGTCCAAAACCCTCTACACGTCAAGTTCAATTTATGGTGCAATGCTATCTAAAGTCTGGATTTCATGGAAGTGAGAAATAATTCCAGAGTTGCCTTTCTTCAATAATTGTTCAATCTAATGAGAACTTATTATTTTAGGGGATCTTGCTTGAATCCCTTCGTGGGTGTGAGTATAAGAGTCTTGAGTAAAAATCAAGTAGAAATCCATGAATTCCATGGTAATTGTCTATAGTGTGCATATCCATTCTTTCGCTAAACTATATCACAACTTACTATATCCATGGACAACATATGAGTCTTGAGATAATAGTCACATAATTAGAGTCTCACATTTTCATAGTGCCCTTCACATTTCATCATCTTTCCATTGGATATCATAATTTCAAAGTTAGGCACCGAATGGACATAGTAGTGGAGTTCTGGTAAGAATATTCACCAGTGAATTACGATAAAGCATCATAATAATATTAACCTGTGAATTATGGTAAACTATTATGAGAATCTCACATTTTTTGCTTTAAAACTTAGTTGAAGCCTTAATGTGAAGGTGAAGTTTTGTCAAAGTATTGTGAAAAAAAAACATAATTGTTCCTTATTTGAAATTTAAAATGATACATGGGAGCCTCCTTGTGCGACTATGATTGTATTCTCAATCATTTTTCCTCTAAAACTTAGTTTAAGCCTTGTGAAGATGAAGTTTTGTCAAAGTATTGTGAAAGAGAAAGCATGAGGGTGGTAGTCACTTATCAATCAATTTGTCTCCAGAACTTAGTTGAAATCTTGTTAAAGTATTGTGAAATAGAAAGCATGTTGAAGGATTAAAATTGTATTTGTCCAAACTACCTTCATTATGGGTATTTATAATAAAATCAATTTCATTTTGGCTCCTTGTCCTAGACCACCTCGAAATGGAATAAGGGAGCCTAAACACGTACTTGTATGTGTGTAATGGTGGAGAATCTTCTTTGATGCCTTTCATGTTTTATGTCTAGTTTTGACATGCAAAGATCACACTTGTAATTTGTTTTTTTCATGGGAACAACACATAGGGGGGCTACCTGAAGGGGCCTCACCCATTCGCTCTTCTTATGAAGCTAACCCGATGGGGACATCAAGTGAGGCCCTTATATAGCGATGTATAGCCACCGAGGGATTTGACCCCGAGACCTACTGCTCACAACACACTTGTAGTTTGTTATTCATTCACATTGAGTAACAATGGTTAAAAATTTTGATCATTCAAAACATGTACTATCATGAAACAAGGAGACCAAAATGTGCTTGTTCTTATACAGTTAATTGAGCATTGTCAAAAAATTCAAAAATCATAATAAAAAATGGTCCATTTTAGTTGAGTTCAAAGCATTAAAAATGAGTAGTTGAAATGTGAAAAAAGGTGAAGTTATCATATTTTGATTACCACACTTCTACTCTTTCAGTTATTCAACCCTTCAAGCCTCTCACAACCAACACTAATTTTATTACAACAGCAACTCTTCACTCTCTTCGTTCTCTAGCATGTTTGGTACGCATAGATACTACAATCATCTAATAGTTTGGGGACTATAGCAACATGACCAAGCCACTTCACACTATCTTGCTATCACCCAAACATTGACCAAGCCACTTGCACTTTAGTGAACATTTATTCACAAACACAACACAACGCCCATGTTCATCATCACAGTCTAACTCTTCTACATAGATCGACATGAGATACACATTGGGTATCATAAATGATTTCTACTCAGCAAGCCACTATGATTGTTCCTCTAGTAAGTTTATGGGTGATACAATCTAATATTTGAAATGACACATTGTTGTATTCAACACTATCACTTGTCTTGACAAGGATGCTTCTTTCTTGTACACATGGAACACATAATATTTTAATTCCGGCCAGTGGTTGAGAATGATCACTTGGAGGCACCACACTCTTCACATCTACAACTCGTGTGACCTAGGGTTCCATATTCCCACAACCTTGGCATACATAGGAAATGACAAATGGGCAATTTATTTCTTAACGCATCAAAGTGTTCCTTCCAACATGTTGCCCAACAAATTTCATGAGCTGGGAGGTAATCGATACACATCAACATCTTCTTTAGTAATGCAATTTATCCACCACCAGTCATCATCTTAAATACTCTTATTTTTCATGTTATCACCAAGTCACCACAATGCCTTGTGGGTCTTCTTGCACCACCTTGGTAGTCCATAGGTATAGTACTCTAGTGTTTCCAACAATGGGATTTTTTCTATAGTGATTATCTACTACAATCTCATTAGAAACCACTACAAGATCAACACTATGCATCTCCACTTAAGCATTTCTATGACTCCCTAACACATTATTTCCCTATGAACAATTTTCTAGTTCCAACGCAATTATCCATTGTTGGTTAGATTTTTTACCTGGAAAGATCCACATCTCTATAGAACTACACACTTTGCATGGTGGTGTATGTATTATTGTCCTTTTTAGCATCCTGAAATGTTTAGAGTTTCAAAGGAAAGCGAGGATGCTTTCAATCTAAACTAGTAGGAACTATTTTGAAGCAATGACATCTTCACTTGGCACAAAGTACAAGGAGGAAAAATATCTAACAGCAATCAACCAACTCAACCATCACTTCAAAGGGAAAGGATCACTCCTCCGTTGAGGATCTAGTCTTCTAGTAGATAGTTACACATTTAATATTAATATAGCTATGTGAGGTAATTAGTTAGAGGCATCTCTTTTCATCCTAAAGTTGTGTGCATGCACATATAATTATATATTTTTCCATTTTTTTGAGTGGCATTCATCTATAGAATGTTGTTGTAAATGTAATTTTGGAAGATATTTTGTCGTATATTATTATTGTATTTTGTTATACCCCTATCGGAGATGTTTTTCCTTCATTCAGGATGTCAATATTTTGGTCTTTGAGGTAAAACCTTCGTTGTAAGTAGGGGAAATAGTCCCCATAATAAATAAAGGAAAATGTATTTTTGAGCCTTCGTAGGAGAATTCGGCCCTGTTAGGTTAGGAGGCTGACCTAGTTAGATAATTAAATCACACAACTGAAGAATATAAATAGGGAGGCTCCCTCCCTCATTTGATACACCACTCACCCTCAAGTTCGCATAAGGAGAGAGAGAGAGGACAATATTTCTAGAGGAGAAAGAGAGAGAGTTGAAGAAGACTTCTTATTCTTGGGTTTTTCCATATTATGATATTGTATTAGTAACATAACTATTCTGAGGAAGTTTGCAGGGTTTTCTCCTTTATGGTTTCCCTGAGGAAAATGTTTGTGTCTTGTGTATCTTGTGTATCTTGGTGTGCTTGTTATTATTTCAGATAAAGATCCTAATAAAATTGAATTTAAGTGCAAACTCTAACATGTTATCGGAGCCACCCTAAAATAAGGCATTGTGCAGCCAAAACACTACTACAATTGTAGCTACTAGAGATTGGGGTTTCATGCTTGAAAACCATAGAAGACAAAATCTAGTCATCTTGGAATTTTCGTTATAACATATATTTTGGAGAAGGATTAGGAGTTGAAACTCGGATAGGGTGAAGATGAAATGCTTTTGTACCTTTTGTATGATTTTCAGGCTCAGATTCGCTATAATTTAGGAGACGTGATTCCTCCAAATCAGGGTTCCAACCTCTTCCAGAATTTAGTCTTAAACATGTGACCTAGGTAGAATTGATATATATATGGATATGAAGTTCCAAATCAAATTTCTCAAGATGTTTTAGATAGGAAATGGACTTTAGTTTTTTTGGTATGAGTTTCAGACCCTAAATTTGAAACAGTGACACATGGAAGTTCATACAAGTTCACTACACTGAACCAGTCCTTAAACAAGTCACCTTGGGAAACTTAGCATAAGTTCCACTTGGGGAATCCAATTCTGCTCTAAAATGTGGGTTTGAAAAGAAGACGGATTAGGATATATTAGGAGGAGTTTCGGACCTTGAGGATCAAGAATTTGGAGATACAGTAGAATCAAAATTAGACAATTCTACAGATGAAAATTGAGAAACTAGGGCTTCCTATTTCAGGCACTTCCCTCCACTAATCAGTTGAAAAAGGAGGACCATCAAACTCACCCTAGGAGGGAACATATTTCTATGGAATAATTTTCTCATTCCATGCATTTTCAATTTTTGACCTAACACTACAGCCGAGGAAAACTAGGGCATCATATATTTTGCAACTCTGTTTACAATTTTGGGAAAATGAGTATGTTGCTCAGCTCACCTTGAGGATGCGCATCTTTCTATCCAATCAAATATGAAAGTTACCTAAGTTGAAAAATTAGTGTTTCTATATCAAACCCTATGTACACCATAAACATTATTCCAGAAAATCTTTCAAGCAAGCATTAAGTTGAAGCAATCTCATTGGTATGTTATATCCTCTCTATTTCCATTTGAGGTTCTCATTTTTTATCATGATGAAAAACAATACCAAGATTGAGGACAAGCTTGAAGGAGCCGAGAACTTCCGAGAATGGAAGTATAGAGAGCTTCTAATACTTGAAGAATCATGACTTGGAGAACTATGTCAAAGAAGAAGCTGTAGATCCAGAGGGAGATGAAGACAAAACAAAGCACAAGAAGGACCTAGTCAAAGCCAAGAGGATTATTTTCATCTCCATTGGATCTCACATGTATCATCCTTGAATAATACCAAGGGGATGCTCAATGCAATCACCATCTTGTAAAAAGGAAAGAACATCAACAAGAAGATGACCTTAAGAACTCAACTCAAGGATGTGAAGATTGAAATGTTAGAAAGAGAACTCCAGCATGTTGTAGAAAGCATGCTAGTGTTTATCTTAATGCAACCAAGGAGAATATATTGCAGCTGAAAAGATGCAAGGAAAGGTTCCTCAAGTGATGAGGAATATTACTTTGATCCAGAAGAATTCTACTGATGAAGACAAATATCATACTCTTATCCATTTCAGCATTGGATAAGAAGGGATGCATTTGTAGGACACACGGATTCAACCCCAATACACAGTTCTATGTGATTTGTGGTGTAAGAAGACTTGCTCATAATTTCTGATCATGAGAAAGATAGGCATAGGTCCTCAAAATCAGATGATGAGATAAAGAACGTTGTCAAAGACTCCAACAATTCTTGCAAGGAGACAAGGACTAAGAGGGAGTCTACCAAACAAACAAAGATAAGCATTTAATTGTCATTTCCTATACATTTATCCACTTAAATGATATAGTTCAATTGTGTTCCTAGATTAGGAAATGTATCATGCATATTTGAGTGTTTGTGTTTATGAACAGTATACTACTAACTTTCATGTGATGGGTAAGTAACTTATGGTGTTGGACAATATTCCATTGCTACTTCTCTAAGAATGAAACCTCTTTGTTGACATATTGGGAGTAGTGCACACACTTATTAATGTTCTGGTAGAGATGGAAGGATTCTAGAAAGTTACCATATATGATGAATGTTGTAGAATTGGCTAAGATAGTTGAATGACTGTGTGACACATATCTTTATGCTTAAGAATTTGTTGTTATTAAAAATCTGAAATGTTTCTAATCATGCAACTGAATTTGACTTGTAGGAAGGATTGTGTGCAATCGCCTACAAATAAGAATGATGAGGCTTGTTCCCAAGAACAAGTGATGATGGATCATTCATAACATTCAAATAATATTCACTCCTACAAAATGAAGAGGAACCTGAAGCTCCTAGGGACAAAGACACCATGACGAAAGAAAGAACCTTAGAAGAATCATGATATGATCGAATCATAGAGAGTGGTAGATCCACCTCAAAAGGTGAACACCCACAAGAGAAGACAAACTTGGACATGAGAGATCTTCCAATCTAAAGAAAAGGAATGGTGATCCAAATAGGAATTATAGAGAAAGAAAGATTCCTCGTACACACTCCACTTATGTGGCACTGTTGTGTGACATCACATATGCAGATCCTTCCAAATATGAAGAAGCAATTGATAAGAAGAATGAAAGGAGGCTGTGATCAAAGAGTACCTGTAGATCATGGAGAATGATGTCCAATATGTGGTTTCGAGACCTGAAGGGAAGTCCATTGTATTTTCCATGTGGATATACAAGATCAAGCATGTAGCAGATGGAAGCATCAAGAAATACAAAGCAAGGTTTGTGGTTTCTCTCAGAAAGAGGGAATAGATTATGGTGAGATGTGATCCACTGACCAGACACACTTCTCCAGTAAAGTAGAAGTATCGAGCAGAGAAACACATGTGCATAGAAGGATTTGTACAAGCTCAGAAGACATCCATGGGACAACACATACAATTGCTTGAAGATCACCTAGAGTGATGGAGATATCAACCTTTGCTACAAGGTTGAAGATAGAAGTCTACAGAGGACAAGAAACTCATAGATGGTTGCAAGAGGAACTTTAAACAAAGTTTGAGATGGATGAGCTTGGTATCTAGTGACCTTGAGAGAGGACACAGATGGATACATAGAAGATCAGTAGCATAGGAGGCTACTTGTCACTCCAATACAAAATGTTCCAATACATAGAGTACAAAATGCAAAGGGAGGATAGTGCTCCGCTTTAGAGGGAGTGAATACATAAGATCTTAGATTTCGAGAATCTTGGCATGGTATGAAAAGATGGAAATCTTTCTGAAGAGCTTAGGATTACCAAGAATAAAGCAGACTCCAACCTTTACTTCAAGGTTGAAGGCGGAAGACCAATGATACTCCTGCTATATGTAGATGACCTATTTCTAACAAGTGAGGATAAGCTCATTGCAAATGCAAAGAGGAGGCTTTTTGCTAATGAAAGACCTAGGGATGATACATTACATCTTAGGCATGAAGGTTTGGTAGAGTGTAAATGGGATCTTCCTTGGTCAAGAAAAGTATGTCATGGATATTCTGAAGAGATTTAGAATGTTGGACTGCAAGACAATGGCCATAACAATGGCATCGAACTTGAAGCTACTATGTGATGCTTCATCAGAGTCAGTTGATGCCACGATGTATCAGAAGATGATTGGTTCGTTGATGCACCTGATGAACACAAGGTTGGACATATGCTTTGATGTGAACACCCTGATCCAGTTCCTGGCAAATCCGATGTTCACATGACTACTGCAAATCATGTCTTAAGGTACTTGAAGGGTACAATTGAGTATGGGCTCAAGTATGATGTGAATCCGAAGATTAACCTACACGGTTATGTTGATTCATATTGGAAAAAAAACGCCATTGATAGGAAGAGCGCTTCAGGATGCTGCTTCAGTTAAGACCCGGTATGATCTCCTGGTTTAGCAAGAAGTAGTCATGTGTGGTGCTGAGTACAACCAAAGCAGATTATGTTGCATCATGTTCAGCCATTTATGAGGCAGTATGGTTTCATAAGCTACTTGTGGGATCGTTCGATGTCGAGTTAGACACGACTTGTTGTCAAAGCACATTGAGATCAAGTATCACTATATCTCGTATATGGTGCAAGGAGGAGTAATGAAGCTCCAATATGTGGCGATCGGCAAATAGATAGTTGATGTATTGACCAAGCCATTAGGAAGAGTGAATTCCGAGTACTTCATAGAGAGACTTGGTGTCATCCAGATAGAGGTCCCTAGAAAGAGGGAGTGACGAGTTCTTGCATGGTGGTAGACGTAGGTGGTCCTCAGGACTAAATGCACTTGGTGTGCTCCTGGCGTGCTCCCATGCTGAGATGAAAAGAGAACGAAAGATGTAGATGCATTAGAGCAAGATCTCACATGGTGGTATACATAGGTGGTCATCGGGATGTAATGCACTTGGTGCGCTCCTGGTATGCTCCCATGTTGGAGATGGTTCTCACATGGTGGTAGACACAGGTGGTCCTTGTGACGTAATGCACTTGGTGTGCTCCTGTCGTGCTCCCATGCTGGAGATGATGAGAATTCCACCGGTCAAAAGGAAACTTGGTGTGCACCTAGGTTGTTCTCGCATGGTGGTAGACACAGGTGGTCCTTGGGAAGTAATGCACCTAGGATGGTTTTGGAGCGCTCCCATGCTGGTAGAAAGCAGGTTGATCGTGGAGAGATGTAATGCACTTGGTGTGCTCTTAGGCGATTCTCGCATGGTGGAAGATGCAAGTAATGCACCTAGGTTTCTCCTGGCGATGCTCCCATGCTGGTAAAATGCAGGTGATCTATTGGACATGAGGTGTCCATCTGGGATGCTCTCCATGTGAGATGATGAGATGATCTGGATGCGACGAGATGACGGTAGTAGACACATGTGATCACATTGGTAATGTAATGTATGGTCCTAGGTTGTACCTACACGATGGCTTGCTCGTGGATATGATGAAGGCCTAGATTAAGGTTATGCCTACATCTAGAATGAAACAGGGTTGGATTTGTAGAAACTTCCCATTAAGGATAGATCCGATAGATGACACTAATCAATTATTGACAAGATGAGAACTACATCAACAACGACAATGATGATCCAACAATGATGACTTGACCAGAAGTGTTGATGACTATGGCGAGAGAATACTTTCCTCGTTAAGAGGGAGTGTTGTTGTAAATGTAACTTTGGAAGATATTTGTTATATATTATTATTGTATTTTTCTACACCCCTGTTGGAGATGTTTTTCCTCCATTTAGGATGTCATTATTAAATTTGGTCATTGAGGTAAAATCTTCATTGTAAGTGAGGGCAATAGTCCCCAGAAGAAATAAAGGAAAATGTATTTTTGAGTCTCCCTAGGAGAAGTTGGCCCTATTAGGTTAGGAGGTCGACCTAGGTAGGTAAGTAAGTCACACAACTGAAGAATATAAATAGGGAGGCACCCTCCCTCATTTGATACACACTCACTCACTCTCAAGTTCGCATAAGGAGAGAGAGAGGACAAGTTCGCTAGAGGAGAAAGAGAGAAAGCTACAAAAGACTTCTTATTCTTGGGGTTTTCCATCTTGTGATATTGTATTAATGACGGAACTATTTTGAGGAAGTTTGCGGGGTTTTCTCCTTTATGGCTTCCCCGAGGAAAATATTTGTATCTTGTGTATCTTGTTGTGCTTGTTATTCTTTTAGATAAAGATCCTAATCAAATTGAATTAAAGTGCAAACTCTAACCTAGAATGTGATTTGACTTTATCTAGCAATAAAGATAGTTGGATCGACTATGTAAAACTATAAAAAAGACACGTGTCTCATCAATGAAACTAGGTCATTTGATCTAGACTTCTCTAGTTTCTAAGGTTTACTGTCATATCCTAGTGTTATTCTTCAAATTAGATAGTGTGTTTTACTGTTGTGTTTCTTTTACTAGTTATTTCTACCATTTTTAACTCTTTTTTCATATCATTTAATTTTATATAATTTTTATATTTTTTCCAAAATCTATATCAACTTTTCAAAACCTCAAAAATCTGTATAAATAACCAAACTTAAATATATTTAAATCTAATAACCATTACATTATACTTTATTTTGTCAATAACATTTCACAATAAAATAATGAATATAAACCTATTTCAATAACATTTTTTTTATTAAAAATAAAATAATAAAAATAGCATTAATTCTGTAAACATATTCCTTAATTATCAACCCACCAAATTTCCTTTTCATAGTATCAAAGTGTGAAAAAAAAATCAACCAAAAATCTATCTATATGAACTTTAGATTTGTCTTTCTCCATACTCCAACTTTACTATTAGACCTCCTCTTTTGCTCTTTTGTTCATCAATAATAATGGAAGTACGATCTTACATACTTTATGGATATCTATATATTTATATCCGGAAGGTTTGGAAAGGAAGTGGAGGTCTGAAATTGAATACTTTATTGTGTATCTAATAGATATATCTCCATAAGGTTAGAAAATAAAGTTGAAGGTATGAACAAAAGTTTATAACATAAAGCTAAATTATGAAAAGTTTGGAAAAGTTTGGAGTTGAATTATCATTTTTAATTATCTTTTTCATCATATATATATAGTTTTGTTGGTTTAAAAACAACTTTTTCATACAAATTTGTCTTTCTATTTCTCAATAAAATATAATATTTAAATTCTTTAATCAGCCTTTCTCCAAAAATAAACCTCAATCCAATGTTCTTTTGAAAACAAAAGTTACCAAAGGCCTATTTACTTTTATGAATGTAATTTATACAATTTAAACAATTTATAGCCACTTTAGATTTCCAAAAATAAACCTCAATCCAATGTTCTTTTGAAAACAAAAGTTACCAAAGGCCTATTTACTTTTATGAATGTAATTTATACAATTTAAACAATTTATAGTCACTTTAGATTCCCCTTACTGGTAATGTTGTTACTATTTTTCTAAAATATTTAAAGTATAGGTAAGTTGTCAACATTTGCCCCAAATTGAAACGGAATATTTCATGTTTTTTATTGGATTGAATACGAATATAATAGGCCAATGATTTTTACGCCGTAAGGCGTTTTTCTCTAAAGTTCTTTTTGAAACCACTGTTTATATCGTCGTATATTCAGCAAACCATATTTCTCCACGTGTCTTCTTCGTGATCCGTTGGTTCTCCGCGTGTCTTCTTCGTGATCCGCTGGTTTTGCTGGTTCTCCGCGTGTCTTCTTTGTGATCCGTTGGTTTTGCTGGTGTCGCTCAGATATCCGCTGGTTTCAGTGTTCCTTTTTGC
Organism: Pseudotsuga menziesii; assembly: GCA_001517045.1. Taxonomy (NCBI): domain Eukaryota; kingdom Viridiplantae; phylum Streptophyta; class Pinopsida; order Pinales; family Pinaceae; genus Pseudotsuga; species Pseudotsuga menziesii. Next base: position 215,486 of record LPNX011219835.1, read on the forward strand.
GTGTTTTCCACCTCTTTGCGTGGTGTCTTCCCCTGGGCTAAGCATTGTTCATAGGTTTTGCATGTCTTCTCCTGGGCTGCACATTGTTCATAGGTTTTCTGTAATGTACACCGGTTTATGCAGCTTCACGTTTTTCTTTCTTCTACAGTCCGACGATTTTTGGAGAGCCGTGACTCTTGAGTTGGTTAGAACCGCACTTGTCCGGTGATTCTGGAGTGCTGTGAGGCGATTTCTAGAGAGCCCGTCCTGTGAAAGAGCCCGTCCGAAACGTGAAGCGACTATAGGGTTGGTCAAATGATCAGAGGATGGCGTTTGTTTTTTTCTCAGATTTCTTAGTTTGGCATTTATTCTGAATTTATTAAACCCCATAGATAGCTTGTTATTCATGGAGGAGGTGGTTGAACATCTTGTCATGGAGACCGCCCCTCCCTCCTGCATAAATGGTGTTTACTGGTCACATTTAGTTTGCGGTTTTAAAGGATTTGCACTATTTGGGTTTGCACAAAGAAGTTGCATTGTTTCTAGGAATACCTTTGCAGGAATTCTGATTCAAAGAGCCAAAGAAGAAAAAAGCACAGGTACTTTGTTTTTCCACTGCTCCTGGATTTCATTCTATGCAATTTCATTTCTATTGCAAATTTGTTGTGCAATTTCATTTTTCCATTCTCTTGCAGTGTTATGTGGTTTTGTAAATTATATATGTTGTTATGATTTTGAATTCCCAGTGATGCTTGCATGGTAATTTATTAGTTGTGCTGATTTTGAATGTTGAATACTGTTCAGGGTTTTATTTTTATCATTTTTTTAGATTTCTTCTACTTATTGGTGAACAACACTAAGAATTCTACTCAAAACAACTTCAACACTAAGTGAATGATCATTTAGAAAAGAAAAAAACGACTTCAAAACATAATTTTTTTTCGTTCAAACAATTTTAACTGCTATGCCTCGTACTTTGATTTGGCATAGGCAAAACATATGAAATGGCATGTTGGTTGGATGTGAAGCAACAATGTTTATCGAATTGAACATTGTAAATTAAATGTGTATTCAATAAAGGTATTTTTTTAGGGTGTAGCATTGGCATTCACTGTGTTTTTTTTGTTATATCTTCATATAGTTCAAACATGTAGGTTTCTTTTTGGTATCTAGTTTCTTCTCAAATTAGTGACTCTATTGTCGACTTCCATTTTTTTTAAATTGTTTGTTTTCCAGATTTTCTATCAAAATTAGTTGATACCAAGGCAACTGTTAGACGACTTCAGCTAAATTCTAATCTACAAGTACTGGTATCTCTTACAAATCAAATAATAGGGCAGTGTCTCAAAACTACAAGATAGGTTTGTTTTTACATGGAACCGCTTTCATAATTCCCAATATTGTTGATTCTCAGAAAACAACTTTTGCAACAATTACCCCCAGCTATTTACCCAAGGGAGGCTTTTACATAGAATCACTCTTTCAAAATTCTCAATGTAGTTGTTTCTCAAAAAACAACTTTTGCAACAATTACCTCAGCTTTTTACCCAATCCCTTATAGGTAGAAGGGCTTGATAAAATTAAGAATTAAAATCCAGAATATACTTGGTTCTTAAGGTGGAATTTACAATTAACAGTAAAAATCCAGAATATTCTAGAGATTACAAGCAGCTAAGAAATGGAAAATATAGCATTCTGCAATCAAGAAACAATTGTATTTAAGGAAACCAAAATGGATAAAGGATTAAAAATTGTTTGAAAGAAAGGGGTGAGAAGCAATTTTCTGAAATGAATCCCGACTTTTGCTACGAGAAGAAACTGTATCAATGTCACTTTGGTTACCAGGCATTAAAATCGAGAATTGTTCATTATGAAAAACTAAACTTAAAAATCACTGGTGGTATAAAAAGTAGAGCAAAGAGAGAAAAGATGTTAGAGTTGCTTACCTTTATATAATTCAAGCTCTATTGTATCCAACTCCATCTCAAGCCTAGTTACTATATCCTGCAGATGATCAACATGGGTGTCCACAATGTGCACAAGGAGATTAGAGACCCTAGTGGGCACAGGGTTACCAGCTTCCTCGGAATGGTTCATAGTCAACAAAAACTCGAGCACATGCTCTCTGATGACAATTACATTGGGATATGTGCTATGTTTTGAGTTGTTCTCCTCCTTTCCCCCATAGTGGGCCTGGGATGAAGGACTCTCCACACTAGGGATCTCAGAAAGCAGAGACTGGCCCATCGGAGAAAATCCCATCCTTGGCACCTTACCTAGAGACATTGTAATCACAGTATTCTCGTTGATCCTGGAAGCAAGCCTTTGGGTGAATTTGCTGACAGTGGGGCCGGGGGAATGTACCCTAAACACAAGAGCACCATCTAAATTCCCACAGAAGGGCCCACTACTCACGAGAGACAGGATATCTTGAAGCTTCAGAGGTGGGAAAAGAACATCAATCAAGTATTGTGCAGCCACTGCCAGTCTCTGATTAGATCTCGACAACTCAACATGTTACCAACAGAATTCCCCGCCCTCCCCTTCGCTCAGATCCCAATCCTTGTTAAAGAAATTGCCCTGCCCATCAAATCTGTAAGCAGATGAATGTCTATGTTCAATGCATGGAATACATCTTTTAGATTTAGTGAACCTTCTATAATGCACGTACGCACCAGAGCAATGGAGTGCCCCTGTATTCTCTGGGTGCATAGTTATTTGAAGGCGCGAGGGAAATTGCATATGTAATAAGCTTTTGAAGATTTTCTTAAAAGGAATAAAATAAAATAATAAGCTACGGAAAAAAAAATGAAAAGGTGAAAGTATTTCATGGAGTTTTTGTAGATTCCTTAAGTCAACCAACATTTTGACACACGACGAAAACTTTTTATCTGGAAATGCTTGTAACACAAGTTGTGATAAGTCTTTATAGATTTCCTGAGGGAACCGAAATTTTACACAGGCGGAGGAAGCCTTTTTTTATTTGGGGACTTTAGAATCCATTAAGTGCAGAGTGCACTCTACAAGTCATTTTCCCTTTTTAATTAATGGATTCTAAAGTCATTGCAGTACAGAGACCTTAAAGTTATGTTATCACTTTCATATGAATCAAATCAATGTCCATAGAGTTCTGGCATGTTGAGGATAAATGATAAATGAGTAAGGCAGGTTGCCTATCCAAGAGGGTGCAAAAATAAGTTTTAAGTAGAAATTCTGCAAAAATTTGATGTTTGGCATAGTTTTATAAGTTAAAGTTTCAAAGATAGTTTTTCATGTCCTAGAGGTTTTGAGGGTCTCTAAAACTTTCAAAAATCCTAAAACAATCTAAAAGAAAAAATAAAACTGTGTCCCCTTTGGATTTTTCGCTTCACCAAACTCCAGTAAAAATGAAATTTTCTAAACAGTTTTGGATAAAGCATTAAGTCATAAGTAATGAAATGTAATAGGAGAGATGGATGATTCCACATGAAAAGTAAAGAATAAGCTGAAATATAGACAATTGTACTAAAACTTAGAATTGAACATATTTTAGAATTTGCACTTGCATCTTCAATCAAATCAAATCACGAACTTCAATGGAACGTCGTTAGGCATTTTTCTCTGAAATTTTGTTCTAAACCACTGTAGATGTCATCGTCCCTCTTGCCAGTGGTACTTTTACGCATGTCTTCTCCTGGGATGAGAATTGTTCGTAGGTTTTTACGCGTGTATTCTACTGGGCTGCGCATTGTTCGTAGGTTTTCTATATTGTCCACTAGTTTATGTAGCTTCACGTTTTTCTTTCTTCTACAGTTCGACGATTTTTGGAGAGCCGTGACTCTTGAGTTGGTCAGAACCGCAGTTGTCTGACGATTCTGGAGAGCCCGTCCTGTAGAAAGAGCCCGCCCGACGATTTTTGGTGAGGTCAGAGCAACAGCTGTAGAAAGTGCCTTGGTTCTAGTTTAATGGTTGATGTTGCGAGATAACTGAACTCAGAAGGTAACCCTAACTCCTTTAGGGTTCTGAACAGCTTAGTCATGTGTTGCAGCACATTAGTACCGAAGAATAGACCACATTATGAAGACATTTAGGGTTTCTCACTCATAACAGTTTCTGCTTACAGTATTCATTTTTCCCTTCAGTTTACAATCCTCATTGAGCTTTAAGGAAATGTGAAGTGACTCTAGGGTTGGTCAGATTCAATATGCACTCTATAGTTCACTTCAAGTCATGAAGAAAAAGTGTTTTTTCAACATTTCCAATCCAAATACCAGTATGAACTAGAAAGTACTTTACATAAGACCAGAATGAACTAAAAAGTACTTTACATAAGAGCAACTTGCTTTGGTTCTTGTGAAGGCCCCTCCTATGTTATGGGCTGCTATAGTTGCTTGGTGAGCTTAAGGTATAAGAGATGATGAAAAACTAGGCCTTTACGTTGAAGTTAAAGTTGGCTTTTAAAATCATTAATAAGCAAACAAGAGGGGTGGCTTGCTTTTGTGAGAAAATGAGCTTCTAAGATAAGAATACGAAAGATCAAACGAGACTCAAAGTAGGGTAACAATGGCCCTTTGAATAGAAGTAGTTTACAAGTTAATTTTGTTCAAATGGACACTATGCCTCGACACAATCATGTACCAAAAGTTTGGTACCATTAATGGCTAAAAAAAATAGGAAGGGTTAGAGTTTATATCATTGCCCTGTGTATAAATTGTGAGATTGAAGTATGGCACAAACTTACAGTTATATAAAAAAATATGGAGTTCAAACGTCCATGAAAAGAGAATTCTTACCAAAAAAAAATTATGATAATTTTAAAGTTTGTTGGTTGAAACTATGTAATACGTGTACCAGTCCAACGAAATTTGCAGTCATTGTGAAATGGAAATTAATGTAAACAAAATAAAGATAAGGTAAATTATACTCTGAAAAGGACAGCATCATCCAATTTTAATCGTAACAAATTGGAGGTGTCTCATGCTTCATCAAACTATTGCTTCACTCATTTTCTTTTCTAGGCTGATGTTGGATCTAGGATGCCACTTGCTTGGTATTAGAAACTGGCAGATTTTTGTTGGTTTCATCTGTCTTCCATATATTATGGGGAGAGATATGCTCAACCTTTGTTTTCTTTATGAAGCTTCCTGACTTTGCTCTTTCTCCATATAATTCTTGCCTTGCGATGACAAACTCACAGTAGACTCACATTAAGGGCCAACTGCATCAATCGCACCAACAGACCTCAAAGTGCAATCCATAAATTTGATGACTCCGTTCATTGAATAATTATATTGTTCAGACTTCCAGCCTTCAGTGAAAATAACAGCCCAAGCTGGATAGTGTTGAGCAGGCCAATGTTGATGTCATCTAAATAGTGTTCTCAATGAAAGGCATTTAAGTTATCGATATTCCTGACTTTTATTTTTCTTTATAGAATTTCTTCCTTGCGTTGACAATCTTACAGTAGGTCCAGATGCATCAAGGGTAGTAGCATACCTCTTAGTGCAATCTGAAAAGTTGGTAGCTTTGTTCAATGAATAATTACATCGTTCTAATTTTAAGCTTAGGTGAAAAATGGTGCAAGTTGGGCAGTCCTGATCACGTCAATGTTTATGACCATCTAAAGGGAGTTCTCATTAAAAGGCATTGACAGGTTCTTGCCATTCATGATTATGCTACATGGGCTTGAGTACCGAAAAATATTTCTGTTGTTGAACATTGCGGTTTTTTGCATTTGCCTCCTGCACATAAACATCTATTGGCATGGCTTTATAAGGGCAATCTTCGATAGATTTGGGTTTCCCTTCTTTAGTAACACCACTCGGTTGTCCATATGCTTCAACATCTCTGTTTGTTTCCCTGTCTGTATTTTCAATTTTTATGTTTTCATTAAGTTCTTTAATAATGATGCATCTCCCATGTCTCTTGGATAAGTTTTTCTAGTGGATGTTATATCGTGTTATTAGTCGTTGCTTAACTTGAACTAAGACTCTTGGTAATAAATTTGTATTAGTTTGTGAGTTTTTTTACTATTACTACTTTATTCTTTATTCAAAGTGTTCAAATTTATTCACTTTTCCATAGTTCAACTTAGGAATGATATTCATTTTTGCAATGTGTACCGATTTCCTCGTTTGCGATAATATTGTCAAGGCTTTCCTATTTATTATGGTTTTGCTGTAGATTTCAATTTATTCTAGCTTTTGAAGTAGTAGAGGCTAGGAATTAAAGGCACATTTTTCTCTAACAAATTTTTATAAAAGGAAGCATTTACTTAAAATGAATGCATGCATAACTTGTTCTGACATTTTGACCGCTGCCACTTCTTGTTGGCACTACTTTCATGTAAACTATTTGGAGCTTGGAGCTTTATGTAACAATTAATAATGTTGGTTTTCATGGAAAACTATTATGTCTGTTATTATTCTTAAAATATAATATATTCAAAGTTTCTTTTTAACAATGTTAAATACTTTGACTTCTATGGACGGTGGTAAATGGAATATGTTGAACCTTTCATTTAATATTTGTTACCTAGTATGTTGGATCCTTTTATTTATAGTTTGTTTTGGTTATTCCTACATACACAGTAAACATTACTAAGTGACCCTACCAACTCCTATTAACCTCTATTCTATATTCCTAACCTTATCCCATTGCTATCAACTCTTATTTATTCTTCATCCATTGCATCATCGCTTCTCCCTCGTTACCTATCTACTACAATGAATAAGAATTCCATTATCCTCTCCCACTCTTTTCAGCACATAAAGGTTGTATATAATGTACATATATTGTGATAGGAATTTGATGTAAACTTACAAGGTAATTTGGCTAAATAATTGAAACATTTTGTATATATTTTTAGTATACATTTTGTATATATTGTTAACCATAGTGCTATTAAACTTTTAGAAGAATATGATCAACTCAAGTGGTCCAAGAATAGTGGAACAAGGGTATACACTATCAAGTTGGGTTATGCTGCAAGCATTGAAGAATGCCTTCTTTCATATAGAGTCTATTTGGGGAGAGCGGTCTATAAATCAACATTTCCTTTAAAAATAAAGATTATTTTATGGTTATAAATAGCCAAGAAGCTGTTAACCTAGGATAATAGACATAAAAGAAACTAGACATGCTAAGAGATGCATACTTTGCAAGCACGATTTAGATATTGTAGATCACTTGTTCATAGCCTTTTATTTTGAGTTATATGTTTGGAAGGAGGTACCTCTTGTCTAAGTAGGATGAGATAAGAGTAACTTGGTGAACAGTCTCTTCGCACACAAGGGCTCAAAATTTATGCAAAAAACTTACATATCTGACATAAAACACTTTCTTGTGAATTCTCAAGGTGCTCTTAGAGAGGAATGTAAGGAAAAAATGTGGCACTTTTTTGCAAAGAAGAGCCTTGTCTTCAGTAGACATATTTGAAAGTTTGTTGAAGGGTAGATTTGGTATGAAGTTATTATGCAAATCTGAAGTAGTTATTGATGATTGTTTTGGCACATTTCACAAAGAAAATAACTTTGCTTATGCATGGAATTAAAAATTTATTCCCATGAAGCAATGAATATATGAAAACCTGAAATGTTTAAGTGTACAAAGTTATCTTAATTAAAGGGCCATGTAGAGGCCTTGAAGTTTTTAAGCTTGGATGTGGGAGTAGTACTAATACTAGAGCAAAACTTTTAGCACTCTGGGCATCATTACGGGTCGCCAAAGATATTGGGTTGCCTTACCTACATATCTTTGGTGACTCCTCGATGATTATAAATTGGGCAAAGGGGGAATCCACCCTTCACATGGTGAACCTTGAGGCTTGGTGCTACAACACCAGATTACTCATATCCTCATTCACCTGGGTGGATTTTAGTCATGTCTATAGGGAACATAACAAGAGGGCAGGCATCTTATCCATGGAGGGTTTGTGTATGGCTCCTGGTCATATCTTACTTATTGAATCTTATGATGATGAGTTTATTGGGGAAGTCTCAATCCATATTTTTTAGAATTTGCTCATTCTATTTTAGATATTTATCTCATGGATTTTTTTGAGTTATTTTTGGTTATGTTGAGCAGTAGTTACAGGAATTTTGAGAGTCACTTGCCTGCTTTGGATAAGGTGTCTAGGCTCTTGTTATGTTCTTTATGGACATTTCTCTGACTGATGTATATACTGCTCACTTATGAGAGGACCTTTTCATGTATTGATACCCAAGTGCTGATAGTATTTTTTCACATCTTGGGTATAGTTATATTTCTGTTTTGGACTGCATTGTAATGTAATATTTATTGTTCTGTCTAACCCATTGGGGTATGGACAGTTGTTTGATGATGTACAAGGTTACCTTTGTTTCATTACAATATCAAGGAACTGTTTTTTTCGGCTGAAAAAAAACTTGAAACCTCAAGTGAACTTAGGACCAAGAATATTAACTTATGTTTTAGATACTCTAAGGTCAGGAAGACAATGTGATATTAACTTTTTCCTTTAACTTTTTCATTGACAATGTGATATTACCTTTTTCCTTCATTTTATCTTAGTTTAGGGTTGGGAAGAGAGAAATCTCTGTATCTTTACCGAATGTAATATTCTCATCATTCTTCACCTCCATGGGATGAAGTCTTCACCTCCTTTACTTTCCCATACAGAGCTAGCTTCCCTTCCCGCCCTGTTCAGACTTGATGCTCGTACTTGTTGAGCTTGGTCATGCCACGCCCTAGCCCCCAGCCCTAAAAGGAATACACAACCACTCTCCACTCTAGGGAGTTTATAACATTAAGCATAGGCTTCACGAACTTCAACTAACCAACAAGGTTATTACAATTTCATCGTTTGTGCCTTGCCTTATTAGACAATGAGATAGGTAACTGAAGTGAATCTGACATGTTACTTGGCAGCAATTGCATAGCTTCCATTGCCATTATTGAAATAATTAGGAAGTCATTAATAGAGCTCCTTCCTGCCTGGTGCTCCTTAGTCCTATCTCTTATTTACTCAGTTATTTTCTTTTGCTAACTTCTTGTAAAATATGAAAACATAAGTATGCATTAATGCATAAGTTTAAACATCTTGGAAATAGTTTTTTACTTCTGCAGGTATGCGCATATGACATCTTCAGTTTGGAATTTATTGTTATATAGTGATGACACACAAGAAAAAAAATACCTACATTGAGAGAGAGAAGATAGTCAAGCCCTTTGTTGACCTGTGCATCACATCGTTAGTTTGAATCTCCTCCCTATACAGTGATGGAAAAAAATGCAAAGCTAGCTATGGAAGATTAGAGGACGAATAGAGTGTGTTGCGGGAGAAAAGTAGAAGGATGGGTGTATTGAAGCGAGGAGAATGAGACTCAATAAAACACATAATGAGGGTCGTAATGAGGCAGTGGGTTGAGAAGAAGGGATATGTCAAGAAGGGCCAAAGTATCCAATAAATTCCGTGTTGGATCGTACCTCTAATAAACTTTAAGCATTTACTACCTAACTTTGCATGCTTCCATTGTATGCTTTTCTTCTCACATTATATTAAAAAAAAGTCAAAAACTACCGTCTTTCTGTCACTCTTTTACATTCTACTCTTCTGCCTGCTACAGTTTCATTGTACGTATGGAATGGTTGTATGTAACTCCTGTAATAGTATATATATATATACACAAAAAAATGTCATATACTTACACATTTGTTTCCTCTTACTCTCAATGTTTCCCTCGCATAATGGAGGCACCCTTGACAGAAAATGCGATATCTTCTTTGTTGTCTGGTTTTGTACATCTTCAGCCACTTTTGCAGGTTTTTTCGCTCCAGCCATTCGGACCAACAAATGCAACTACTCCACGTTTTCGAATTACTATCTCTGATGGTAACAACACGCATCAAACTTTGCTCCCAACTACCTTCAACTCCCTCATATCAAATGGAGAACTCCAGAACTCCAAGAAGGCTCTGTCATCAAGCTCTCCAAGTGCACTTGCACCATCGTCCATAATAACACGTACTGTCTTCTGCCCATTATTTTAAGCCCTCTCTTATGTAGCTTAGCCTATACATTTTTACCTACCACCAACATCATCAATTTTATAACACCTTTACTAATTCTTTCCTTTTCTTCTCCTACAGGACTATTACAATACTCGATCTTGAACTGGTCCGCTGCAAGCTTGCCCTTCTTGGGAGCCCTGTTCCTCTTTTACTACTGACTAGCTTTGGCATTCCAATTGGTTCATCAACTAGCCAATCCATCCGCCTCACAGAAGAAAGTGATGTTCACTCATCCCAAGCATCAGATACACCAATATCCATGCCAACTACTGTAATTCCATTCAAAGCACTCAATCCCAACTATAAAAAATGGTCCATCCAAGGTCGTGTGCTTACCAAGACACCCATCCATGAATACACCAACCAAAGCGGCCTAGGGAAACTATTTGGCTTTGACCTTCTTGATTTTTCTAGAGAAGAGATCCATGTCTCTGCCTTTAACAACTTTGTTGACACCTTCTATTCCCTTGTTGAAATAGGGACAGTGTACACTATCTCGAATGGCACAATCAAAACAAGCAACCCTTCATATAACCATTTGAACAACCATCTTGAGATTGTCCTTTCATTTACGTCGGCCATCCACCCTTGCCTCAATGCATTTCCCTCCATTCCTTTACATTCTTTCCACTTTAAAACAATCAATGACCTCCAAAGTTTACCTTCAAATTCCATGCTTGACCTGATTGGCCTGGTTAGCTCTGTCTTGCCTGCATCTACAATTCGAAAAAAAGATGGTTCTGAAACAAGTAGGAGAACCGTCTACCTCAGAGACACATCCTGTTTTAGCATCGATGTCACACTTTGGGGTCATCATTGCCACACTGAGGGTTCACATCTTGCTTCACTATACTCCTCCAACCCACCACCTGTCCTTGCAATAAAGGGTGGCCATCTTACGGATTACAATGGTAAAACAATTGGAAGTGTTCCTAGTAGTACCATCCTTATCAATCCAGATATTGAGGCAACCCCTCACCTTCAAAAATGGTACACTGATCATGGATTTCACGCTACGTCGCCATCCTTGAGCCACAAATACATAGGCTCTATGTCTCGAACACACCCATCTAAAACAGTATTCGACTCGCAAAGCATGCAACCCTCTGATAAGAACCTGTGGCTCTCTATGCGCGCTTCCATTGTTGACTGTAACATGGATGACTTCCACTTCCTTGCATTCCCTCTCTTTGTTGATGGAGTTCAATGCATGAAGAAAGTTGCACATAGAGCTTTCAACACTTGGCATTGCAGCAAATGTGATGGTGAATTCACATAATGTGACTACATATACATTTTAAAGCTTTCCTTGCAAGACCACACCGGCCCGATCAACGGGGCCACAACTTTTGATGATGCAGCCAACAAACTACTTGGTGTCTCTGCAAAGGATTTATGCCTACTCACCACTGAGCCCTCAGCCATAAAAGATATCTCTCTGCATGTAACTTCACGCCTATACATGTTCACCTTGTCCATTAAGACAGAGACTTTCAACTCCAGTACACGCTTGAAGACAACCATTGTCAATTCTGAAGAGCTTCCTTATGCTGCTGCATCAACCAAGCTCCTTAAAAAAATATCTGCACTCACTACTCAAATCCATCCTGTTGCACGCCGTCTCTAACCTCCCATTCATACACTTCGCCCTCGGCTATTCCAACCACCACTTTTACTCACCCTCCCACATCTTACTCTTCCCTCACTCCTTTCTTCGACACATTGTACCCTACAATACACCATCCCATCTCTCCAAATGCATTCCATCTCATCTGGACCCAATTATGTTTCTTCCACTTCATCATGATCACTATATTCCCCCTCGCTTTCCTTCCTTCATTGCTTGTATATAGAATTTTCCCTTACTTTCCTGTATTTTTACAAAGATCTGCAATGTAATTAGCTACTATAAATTTTGTGCTCACATGACATATGTGTTATTGTATACATTACGTGTTTTTTTTAAAGCACGCCATACATATGTGTCCATACAACATTTCACGTTTTCTTACATGTATACAATGTTTATTATGTCATATATGTGGATTTCTTTTTTCTACTATGTTGCTCCTTGGTTTCTTTTCACATACATACATGCTCCACATACATCACAAAAAATGCTTTATACCTTCTTTCTTGCAAAAACTTTTGCAATGCGTTATTTTCTATATGTAAACATACCTTCTTATTTGTACTTTGCATATCTTGCTTTTAATGTACATGCCTCGAATTTTTCTTACAATAACACATTTATAACATTTGAAATTCCCATCAATGTCTCCTCCATGTTCAAGGAAAACTCCTCTTCAACAACCTATGTTTCCCAATAGTGCACGTGACCAAATAAATGCACGTAGAATGCTTCTTTATAGCCAAACAAAAAAACGCCAAAAAGCGCAGAGACGTCTTATTTATCAATCTAGGCGTGGAAACATCAATGCTTCAATCAACCCTACCCCAATGCACACATCCACTACACCCCCACCTCCAACCACCCCCTTGCCAGATGGTCACACTTGCTTTCTTAACTGACTTTCTCACCTCCACCCACTTCAGTTTTGCTCCATATGCAAGGAATCATATCCAAATATGAAAACAAAGTTTTCAAATGGAATCTATACATGCTCTCGATGTAATAATGAGCGACATGGCCATCGCTTCTCTACAAATAACAACATGGATCCTGGAAACCAACCAATTGAACTTGCATGCCTGACTCAAATAGAAGAAATGCTAATTTCCCAAGTCAATCCAATACTTCAAGTTACGCATGCACATGGTGGCCAATACAAATACTACGGCCATACTATTAGCTTCCCATAAGACATCTCCACAATAGCCACCTCTCTTCCACTTCTCTTAGCATACTTGGACATCCTTGTTGTTCACAAATTCAATGCTGCAAACAAGCCTTGTGAATTCATTGTTAGTCGTTCAAATGTTCTAGCTGCATTGGAATTCAAAATTTCCAATGACCCGTATTACAAGGATGCCCACCTTGACCTCCAAGCATTACATGCTTTGCCACTTGAACCCACAGATGTGTCCCCCCTTCTTCACCATGCCACAACCCCTGTGCCTGACCTCCAACTACCCTCACCCACTATTGATGATTACACCTTCAATGCCAATTCCAACAAGCATTGAAATCTCGTCCTTTGTTTTTTCACTCCCAGATTCTCGCACTGAGACTGAAGAAATTAGGCGGTTTGCATCTACAACCCCTACCACCCCTTTAACATCAATTAATTGGCCCCCCATTGGTCTTTATCCAATGAATGAATACAATACGGAAGGGCTCCTCTCAATGGCATTCCCAACGCTATTTCCCATAGGGGTTCCCATGCTAAAACAACCTCATCTTTACGAAGTCACCATGCAGGAATATGCTTTGCACCTTATCTGATTCCATAATAATAGGTTTGCCAACACCCTTGGTTCCGCTACTACTTGTACAACCTTATGATGCACCATCGTAGCCAAGCCACCGCAGCTGTTTTTGTTAAACGCAACCTAGCAGACACCCTCCTCACAACTATCTTGGCTTTGCGCACACAACTCAGCCAGATGCCAAATTCTCGTGTTGCTGATCATGCCATGCATTTTGGCTCTGCTCTACGTGGCACCTGCTCTTTTTGGAACAAAATTCGAGGTGAGCTGTGTGATATGATCACCCAGCTTGGTAGCCCAACCTTTTTTTTACCCTCAGTGCAGCTGACACCAAATGGCATGACCTTCACATGCTCATGCCTTCCCATCCTCCCACTTCATTACCTTCACAATTCCAATGGAGAATTCATAACATTATAACCAATCCACATACTACGTCTCTATATATGCACCATAGATTCACCATCTTCCTTGAAGAGGTCCTGCTACACACATTCCAAACAAAAGACTATTGGTGCAGGTTTGTTCATCTCACTCTTTGCATTTTATTTGCTTTTACTGCTTGGCATTTCGAATTTTTTCCTAACTTTGTGTTTTGTTTTTCCTTCCCTTCTTAATATAGGTATGAATGGAAAAACCGAGGTTCTTCTCATATACATGGATTCCTTTGGTTGGAGGACGCACCCAATATGGACAGCCTTGATTGGAATGATCCCCTCGCTGTTGATACTGCAAAAACATACTTTGACAACTTCTTAACATCATGGAACCCTTGTCCCGTGCACCTTCGTGTCTTTGCCTTCCATCAAGCATCTCACCAAGACCCTTGCACACTTGCGGCATCCTCCATACTTGAAGGAAACCAAAATGACGACTATGAAACCCTTGTCTTCACAAAAAGGGCACAACCCTCATTTGTCGCTATGGTTTCCCCTTTGAACTGCAGGAAACATATTCTATGTTCATTAACAACTATGGCCAAAAAATATATATCCCCGCTAGAAATGATGAGCTTTTAAACGTACACAACCCTCTTATGCTCTCAGTATGGAGAGCTAATGTTGATTTCCAGCCTGTGCTCTCGCGTCATGATGTCCTCTCATACATTTCAAAGTATGCTTCGAAAGCAGAGAACAAATCTGAGAGCTACCATGACATTCTAACACGTATTGCACATGCCGCCCCTGTAGAAGAGGGAATCTTATTACCTCTCCAGAAACTATTGTCTGAAATCGTGGCTGATCGAGACATTGGAGCACAAGAAACCTGCCATATGCTACAAAAAATTCCCTTAACTCTTTGCAGTCATACATTTCTTTCCCTGAACACTTCCTAAACCGTTTTCAAAATTGTCTCGCCATACCTCCCCAACACCCCCCCACCAACCAACTTCGTTTCCGCATACATGCAAAGACCCCCTTCGCTTGAACACCTGCCCCTTCTCGAAGCTTCCCGCTCTTGGTCCTTTTCTGCACGTAGAAAAAAATGTCTATGGAAGCCCCACAAACAGACCAATATTGTGCATGTCCTTCCTCATTTCCATGACATCCCTCCTTCCACCTCTCCTCTTTATATCAATTTCTGTTGGAGTGAACTCCTCCTATACAAACCTTTCCGCGATGTGCCAAAAGATATTGGCTCCTCAGACTTGGAAGTTGTCTTTGCATGGGAATCCTTTCGTGGGAGCTACAATGCTTGGCATCTTGACCGACACCCTTTTCCCCTCCAACTATTTCTATTGATACACCTCCCCCTCATGAAGTTCATCCTCCCTCCTCTATCGACATGTCAGAATGGGAACTCCTCTCTCAACTCCACCCTGGAAACAACCTACAACTTGATGATCTTGACATGCTTGGTCATTGCGACTTTGACACCAATTACAATTGGGGCCACACGCATATACCTTTACACTTTCAAAACTTAGCCATCTCATTTCTTGACTTGAAACGCTCATCGAACCAAGTAGAACTACAACCTTTTTCAACTCCTGCTTCTCCTAATTGCTTTTCTCCAACACAACGCACAACCTTTGAAATTAATATGTCCCACTACACACAACACACTATCACAAAACCATTACATATGATCATCCAAGGAACTGCAGGCACAGGGAAATCTTACTTAATTGGATGCTTGCAAGTTGCCTTCTCTTCATCATCTACAAATAACTCATCCCCTCTTCTCCTGCTTGCTCCAACTGGCGTCGCGGCATTTAACATAAATGCCCTTGCAATACATTCTGCCCTTCGGATACCAATAAATACTATTCTTTATCTTGAGGGCCAAGCCCTTGCAAACCTCCAAGAATGACTCCTCCATATACACTATGTGCTAATTGATGAGATGAGTTTCATTGGACCAAAGCTCTTATCCAACATTGACTCTCATCTTCGGGAAGCGTTCGCTTCCGATCGAACTTTCCCTTTTAGAGGCCGCTCTATCATCCTCGTAGGTGACCTTGGTCAACTTCTACCTGTCAAAGATATCCCCATGTATGTAGGAGCATCACGTGGAAACACACTTTGGCGCACCTTTGACACATTCATAACCCTCTCAATGGTTTTTCGTCAACAAGGAGATAACCCTTCTCAGATTCAGTTCCGCCAACTTCTCCTCAATCTTAGGAATGCAACACCAACTATTGCCGATTGGATCCTTCTTATGTCAAGGACATCCTCTTCCCTCTCTCAAACCGAGAACCACGTATTTGATCAATCCACCCATTTCTTCTCAACTAGCAATTATGTTGCCTTACACAACAAACAAATGATTAGACAACTAAATGTCCTGATTTAATTATGTTCCACGGAAGTTCGGAAAAAAACACTACTACTTGCACCAGAAGATGAACAATTAGACATGGTAGTACTCCTTGCCCTTGGTCAACAAGTTATGCTTACAACAAACTTTTGGGTTGAGGCAGGTCTTGTTAATGGTGCTCTTGGTCAAGTTGTTTCAATCTTGTACAACACCGCCACTAATCCACCTATGCTTCTTTTGTTTGTTGTTGTTGACTTTGTCAAATACAAAGGCCCACCATGGGATGCTTCTAACCCTACCTACATCCCGATCCTCCCTTTAACAAGAGGTTCTCATAGACAGCTTCCATTTCGCATGGACTGGGGTTTAACAATCCACAAATCACAAGGAATGACCTTACAAAAGGCAACAATCGACATAGGAAACATCAATCGAAAAGGGCTAACATTTACTGCAGTTTCAAGGGTTAGACAACTCATTGACCTATGCATAATGCCATCTTTTTCTTTTGTTCGCTATGCACGTATGAAGGATAGCCCTTCTGTCCAATGAAGAAAACAAGAATAAACTTTAATTGCCTCCACATCAATTCCACCACACGTTGCTTAACATAGTTGCACACATATGTTTACACCCATGCATTGCTTCCCACACCTCTTCTCAGTTACATAGAAAATAATAAACAAACAACACCATAAAAACAAATACTATCAGTTTTCGCTTGCTAAATACCAAAAAAAAACAACCTCGCCTTCTTCCCTCCCCCCATCCACCCCCCAAAAAACACTCTTACACTCATGCATATATTTCTGTTGATTTGCTTCCAACATCTTAACTTCGTTTTGTTTCATCTACTTGAATCTACCATAACATTACACTTACAACATTCTTTTCTCTCTGCAATAGAAAAAACAAAAAAAAGAACAGCAAAATGTCCATTACACAAGTTTTCAACTTTTTTTCCTTTCATCTATGATATGAATATGTTATTGCTTTTGTTATTCGCTACTATGAAAAAAAAACTGTCAGTATAGAAATTCAATTACAAAAAAAAAATATGCCTTCCTTTACTCTATATTATTTGAACATGTTAAGCTTTTAATGGCTCTGTTTTCTCTCTTCCTAGCTCTTCGACAACAAACATGGACATGCAATACCTAAACACCCTTGCCGACTTCTGCAAACAGATCAAGGAACAACAAGCATCGCTACAACAAATCGAAGCACGCTTCCAATCGACTTCAAACATCCCACTGAATCTGATTCACCCTACTATTAAGCTTCTCTCAGAAATAAGAGCCTTCCTTCAATGCATGATCCATATGCATGAAAGGGACACCATGCACAAGATCCGCAAAGACTTAGTATCCCGCGACCCTTGTCTTGCTCACTACATAAACATTACATGGTGTTGTCATTGCCATAATCCATCTTGCATTTATGACTAAAGCCTCTTCCTTGCTTGCAGTTCCCTTTTCCCTCTCCTTACAACCCAGCAACCCTTCTTCTTTGATTCCCACATGTTCTTCAGTTGTCATTACCACCCTTCACTTGTATGTCTTACCTTGTCCATAACCTATGCTTTAATTGAATAAATGTATTAGCCCTTTTCACACATGGAATGCACAAACATTGTACATATTACATGCTTCCACTACTACCACAGTACATGTACATTTATTACATTTCCCTTCTACTTGCATGTAATGCACCTCTCTAAAGTATATAATCTATCAAACAAACGGTTCTTTTACAAATACAATGCAACAAACTCTATGTAAATAGAAACAGTTCACATTATACTAAGTTCTTGACTTCTATTGTATATTTAATCAATGTATATATTTAGCTTCTACTTCTTGTCATTACACATATGTATATTCTTTTTCCCATGGAGTCCCTATACTTGGTTTCAAAGTAAATATGTTGTCCATTTGTTACTTCTACTCAATTTAGACTGTTAGTACATTAATTGGTTTCAAATATTCGCAATCATCATTTCGTTTCAAATACTCTCTTATGATCAGAGAAACAATTCACACTATACTGTATGTACATAGAAACAATTCACAATATATACTAAATTCTTAAGTTATGTTGTACATTTATCCCATGTGTATATTTAGCTTGTACTTATTGACTTCATACATATGTCTATTTTTTTTCTCATGGTGTCCCTATACTTGGTTTGAAAGTAAATTTGTTGCTCATTTTTTAACTTCTACTACAAGTATACTATTTGTACATTCAGTTGGTTTCAAATATTCTCGATACTCAAATCGTTTCAAAATACTATCCATAAGAGAGTATATGGTCTGTAAGTAAATAATTGTTGCAACAGTTTGTTAGTTGATTTTTTAATTTACTAGTATAGCTGCTTCATCTGTACTTGTTCTCTCATGTTCTCGCCAATGCAAGCTTCCTTTCTGGCATGCAAAGCATCCAACTCCAAACTAAAAAGTACTGTCCTATCTACTTTTCTTTTCCATGCTATTTGTCCATTTTATACAAGAAGAAACAAAAAAATTACTTTATTTTGCCTGCCCTCCCCTTAATGGCAACAACAAAATACTATATTTATATTATAGTTCATTGTTCTTGTGTTGTGTGCTACTCTGACAGGTTATCATATCATGGTGGGGAGAAGGAATCCATTGTTGCCTGGAGCAATAGCTTCTCTCGGTTAGCAAACAGAACTAGGAATGATGACAAGGTACTTTCTCTCTTATTCATTGATTCAAACTAAGGTTTAGACTCCATCCAACAGAATGCGATCCATCCTTGTTTAACTCAATAACTGATGTTGTTGTTTTTTTCCTGAAGGGTATTCAGAGACAAGAATTTCAAAGACCCACAGCAGGGAATGCTCGCTCTCAAACGTCTTCATGCCGGGAAAGAATATTAAGCCTCGAGCAAGATGTATGATATATGTTACTATTGTTTCTCTCTCTCTCTCTCTCTCTCTCTCTCTCTCTCTCTCTCTTGTTGCTTGCTAGAGTTGCTCACTACAACTAAATTCCAATCAGGGTTTTCCTATGATAGTTAGTAATTCAACTCTAATGTATAAAGCTCTATGATTTGATGATTTTGAATTTTAATTTTGAGCTAGAAAAGCTCATCTTTCATACATCCGTGAGCATATTAGGCACACATTTCTCACCATGGCTTGGGAGGTCTACACCCTCTTATAAACTTCAACCATTGCAGTTCAAGTACTGAAATTTGTTCTCATAGTGGCTCAAGTTGGGGTACTCCGCAGTTCATATCCCTCTATAGATTGGTAAATGGTAAAAATCCAATAGTTCACCTATGTGTGAGCTAATTGTTTTATATGAGCAATGTTCATTGTTGATTGATCCTGATTGTTCCCAATTTGTCCATATTTTGGGTTGTTTTCGTCTCTGCAATGTGATTTAAATTTTGGGTTGTTTTCGTCTCTGCAATGTGATTGAAATTCTCCTTGGTATATATCTAAATGGAATAATTATCTATACCCAAAGTCTAATGTCTATATTATTGACTATGTGTTCTCTTCAAATTGTAGGTTGATAGGCTACGCAGAACACTTAGGCATCAGGAGGATGTGCACAGAGCATTGGAAAGAGCCTTCACAAGACCTTTAGGAGTTCTCCCTCATCTTCCATCATTTCTTCCTCAAAAGGTAAACTTAAAATCTGATGAACACAACAAGCTTTTGTAGGTGATTAAAATCATTGAATGAATTCCTTGAAGATCTAGTTTGCAAGCATAATGTTTTAGTGAAAAGTTAGCATTTATAATTCTGGATGAAACAAGATGGGCATATCTTTCACTTCACTTATTCCTGTATGAGAGTTTTATAATCCTATTCAGAATTCTTAAATCATAACCATATTCTTGTCTTCAAATGATGGATTGCTTTCCCTCTCGTAAGGGAATCACAGATAAAAAAAGTTTTTATAGAAAAACCAAAATGAATTGATAGGTGGAACTATTTGTAAGGGATGACTTTCTGCTCTGATTATAAGCCTTCACAAATATAAAGTGTGAGCTATTAAATTTCTCAAAATGGTTTTGTCTGAGTGTAGGTGTCTAGAATCTATTATACTGAAATATATTTGATAGATATGCTTTCTTGCTGGCCTCTTCAGACAAAGCAGCTTCTTGCAGAAGTAGCTCTACTTGAGGAAGAATTTGTTCACCTAGAGGAACAAATTGTACACATGAGACAAGGTATGTATCAGAATGAAGAGCATGCCTCATCATCCACAAAGCAGAAGGAACCTCTTGGAAATGCTGAACAATTGAAGGCAAAGAGAGTATTGCGTAGGTCTCCCTCATCGGGAGATTTATCTGATCATGTTAGGAAACAAGGAAAACAAGATTCTTTTGTAGGAAGTCTGCCTCATTCCATGAAAGGGATTTCACCGGATAGGAATCTTAGAACACTGAACAAAGTCCCCAGAACACATGATAGGGTTTTGGAAACTAGAGGTTTTCATAGAAGACAACTGTCTCTGGGCTCTATACCAGACACCCAGATCCTCTTCTTTCTATCCCAGGCTATGAATGGTAGCCTTCATTTTCACAGGGGGCTTGAAGAAACAAAGGAATTAGAACTCTCAACAGAGCAAAGGAAATCAAGGATACCAGTTGTTAGCCATGAGAAAGAGAACCAGTTGCATTTGAAAGCTAAGAACCTACATGCTTTGCCTCCAGTCCCAAAGGAAAGATCGGAGCTCAAAAACAAAGCTCACTCATTCGTACAGCTCTTATGGAGACACAACCCCTAACACCAAAGAAAAAGGTACCAAATTTGGAATCATGTATGATATCAAAAGACTTGCTTAAAGAACATACATTTTTTTATGTGCACCTACACTTTAAGAATATTATATGAGTATTCATTTCAAGTTGTAAAGAACATACTTTTTTTTATGTGCACCTGCACTTTAAGAATATTATATGAGTATATATTGATTCAATTATGTATGATATTATGACATCTGCCAGACACAGCATACTCCAGTGATTACTCATTTTGGACCAACGAAACTACCATCTCTGAATATTTTTGAAGATGGGAAAAGTACACAACAAAATAACCTTTCTGAAGATATTCTAAAGTGCTTGATGAGTGTTTTTTTGAAGCTAACAAGGCCATCGTTGGAAACCAATAAGGAGACACCATCAATAGCTTCACGGTCAACTTTTTCAAGTGTAATCCCAAAAAGTTATGGTTCGAGAAGCACTTTAAACTATAAAATACCTATGGAATATTTAGAAGAAATACATTTCAAAGATCCTTATGGTGTTTGTTCTGAATCAATTCTGAGAGATATTGGTCCATACAAACATTTCCATGATATCTCTGCAGTCTCATTTGAATTGGATCGGCTCCCAAGCTATGCTTCTTTATTCAGAAGATTGAGATGTGTTTGTCACTTTATTGGAATATCAATAAACATCTCTTAAATGTTATTTGGCCAAATCGTTCACCTGTACTGATTCCTTTACTGTAAAAAATCTAGATTATTTGTGTTGATCATTGAAAGGTCAATTAGAAGCCCTTACAAGGTTTCCATTCTCATTTATTCATTTTTAGGTTTGGCCTAATTTATAAGTCTCTTCTTTTCAGATTTCTTGTGAGCAAACTATGTTCTGCAGATGTAAAGGGCTTGACATATCAACATAAGCTAGCCTTTTGGATCAACATTTACAATGCCTGCATGATGCATGTATGATGGTAACATAACCCCTGATTTACATCTATATCTTCTTTTTATTGCTATCACAACAAACTCATTAATGGGCTCTCCCAGTTTTTGTCTATTGCTTTCTAAACAACTGATCTTCACTTTAGGATGCATCTTCTTGTGACTAATACAAATTTAACTTTTACACTTGGCAAACTTTAGGCCTTCCTTGAACATGGAATACCAAGCACCCCTCAGAAGGTTGTTTCACTCATGTGCGAGGTATGACAACCAAAAATGAAGAATGCAATCAATTGACTTTATTGCTCGTTTCCCATAGTAGTAGCTACCTATATCAGAGGGTGAACATTGAAGGCACTTTTTATAACTTATATAATGACAGGTTACCCTGCTTCTGCAATGGAAATAAGATTATGAAATAATTTGTAGAATTTCATATTGCCATTTTTTTGCAGTCATTTAATTTCTGTGAATACTGTGATGGGAGGGTTACAGGAAGTCCTTAATGTTGGAGGGAAGTCGATGAATGCATTGGCTATTGAACATTTCATACTTCGACCACCCTTTCACTCAAAAGATGTAAGTTTGTTTATGTAATAATTTTCCATTTTAGAAAAGACATTTTAAATTCTTCCAGTTATGTATCTAACTGACCTTCCCAAGTTGATTGAATGCTAGGCCTATTGGAAAAATGAAAAATCTGAAGAGGAGGCTATGATGCGGAGTGTTTATGGTTTAGAGTGGTATGAACCATTGATTACCTTTGCATTGTGTTGTGGAAGTTAGTCTTCTCTTGCTGTAAGTAGTAGCTCTGCACCTGGACTTATGTGTTGCGAATAAATCTACCTATTAGTTCTGGAAATGAGTGTAAAAGAAAATGCATGGTGTTCTGCTTGAGCCATAAGCTTTGCAGCTCAAAATTAAAAGGCAACATATAAAGAAAAATAGCTGTCTAACTTGCATGGAAATGGATATGGGTTTGCTAGACTCTTTGAAAAGTCAATATCTAAATGTGCGAAAATGGCATATTTATAGACATAGAAATTTCAGATCTCTACATTTTTATGCTCGAAATTGTTCTCATAAACTCAGAAATGCAGACTGTTATGAAGAACTTAAATTTTATGTGTTTTTGGATTGGGGGGAGGGGCTATTTTATAGGGTAAAAGGGCCATGCACATAGCAAATTTTAATTTTAATTTTATGTTTTTTTTAAATATGTATTTTTGGGGTAGCTGCTGGCTGGACATGTTTGACAAGCCAGAAACAAATCTCGAGTGGGTCCTTCTGGAAATGTATCTGGGTCAGATCTAGATCCAGATCCATAGAAACACTATTCTTCGATCTAATCTAGTAACATGGATGGTGGTACCCCACACACACTGCATGCGGATAAAGTTAAATTGTTGTTGGGCTTGGAGGTATGGGTTATATATTAGAAAATACAGGCCTCCAAAGTCCAGTCTACCTTTTAGTTTTAATTCAATCCGTTTAAATTGTATAACAATTCTTGAGTAAATCCATCTATTGTGGCATCTCTCAGACTTTGCATTTGAATGAATCCCTTGCCTTGTGGTGGAAGTTGTCTTCTCCCATTGTAAGTAGTTACTAGTAGTTCTGCACCTGTGCTTATCTACATGTGTTCAGACTAAATCTTCCTCTTAGCTCTGTAAATGATTTATTGAAATCAAAATAACAAACATGAAGTTATGTTTAATCCTAAGCTTTTCCAGATCAAATCAAAGTCAAATTGAAAGCTAATGTATAAAGAAAAATGTCAGTATAGCACAAATGCATATAAAGTTATACTGCTGTTGATGGAGCATTTACTAGAAAATAATAAATGTATGCCTCTGGTTGAATTTTTTTTTCAATTAGTTCACAACAATTCTTGAATAAATGTGTCTATTTAGTCATCTCTTAGACCCTGCATTTGAAGCATACGATGCAAAGTGCTCCCAGATTCTGCATTTGAAGCACACAATGCAAAGTGTCCTCAGTAACACAGAACCTACCTGCCAAGCCACCAACTCTCTAATTATATATCCCAGAAGATGCTCATGCAAATCCTAATATGAAATCCTCCCTGTTCATGATTGAAATATGGGCACACATTTTCTAACACTTGGAAATTCATTCATATGAAAATTCTCAGAAGAGAAACATTGCTTCTATGTTCATGTTTGTATGCTTTTGAGAGGGAATTTCAAAAGTAGGTGTTTGCATATCTGAATCTTTGGTTTTGTCAATGGACAGGTGCGGGTATATACATCTACTGAGGTGGAAACAGATTGAAAGCAGCTAAAAGGGAGTATCTGCAGGCTGCTATTGGTGTCACTACTGAGAGGAAGGTCCTTATTCCAAAACTGTTAGATTGGTATATGTGGGATTTTGCAAAGGATAAAAAATCCTTATTAGAGTGGATATGTGAGCAATTGCCAATTTCTTTAAGAGCTGTTGTGGAGGAATGCTTGAAAGGAAAAATGGATGAATGCATTTCACAGGTGATAGAAGTATTGCCATATGAGTTTGCTTTCTGATATCTTCTACCCTTGTAATTACATACATACACAAAGCCATACAGTACAACGTGGGGCCAAAATTTAATTTGAATTTGTAAATGTCATTACTATAACTAGTCAGGATAATGAAATATGGTCGATTTTGAAATTGTATTATGCTAAAATAATCGCTCTTTGTTCTGTACGGCAAGAATCATAAAGAGTATCATAAAAGTCTGCAAGGGTGCAGAGTCTATATGGTAGGATGTAAAATCTCCACAAAGATTGTTGTAAGGGAGATTCAAGATATTCTTCTGATCATGTTCTACAAGCAGCCTGAAGAATTCTTTGGTTTGAGGTTACTTATTCTCCAGTTAAGGCTGATATTTATGGTAGAAAGTTGAGAGATGTGTTATGGGCTTGCAATCGAGGATTGCTATTATGTATAGTGTGATGAAGAAAATCAAAGGTGTAATTTCAAATCTGTTGTGACTAAAATGGAATGAAGTTGTTTATGCTCTTGATTTCAGGCTTGAGCAAAGTCAAAGCAATACTATATTCTTCAAGTTTTCATTCTCGAAAATGTACATTTTTTCTGCCTAGTTGGAGGAAAATTTGTCTTAAGATATTAAGTATTTGGGAGAATGTCTCTATATGATTAAGATGTAACTATATCGAGTGGGTTCTTGGAACCTTCTTCATTTAAAATGGTGGATGGTTGTACTGGTTCATGCTTTCATTTATATGTAACAGATTCTTGTAAGAGTGCTCCTGATTTTTATTTTAGGCACCAACAAGTCAGCATTTCTATTCTATATAATTTGGGGTCCTGTATAAATTTACACCTTTCAATAGCTATTAAGGACTAGAAATTCCAAGAACACTTTTGAGGTTAGTTTATCTATTTTATTGCTTATGGTTAGTCAATAAAGCAAGTCAGCATGAAGGCCGACTGTTGTTATTTCCACAGTGATTTCTTATGACAGAAGTGTAATGATCTCACATAAATGAAATCTCAGATGGATGCATAAATGATGCTTTTATTTTTGTGTTTCTGTTTTATATTAGTAGCTGAAGAATAGAAGGTATATTCAAGTTTTCAAACTGTGGACAATCTAAGTTATTAGTACCAATAATATGGATAATCTAGATTGCCTCTTAAAATTAGTTAGGCCATGGTCTAGCAGTAAGGTAATGATGACCTAGGTTCAAATATGGTTGAACTTGCTTTCCCTTGTTAATAAAGGAATCTATTTGTATAGGGCAAGCAAACAAAGACTTCTGGATGTGGTTGCCTGGTAAAAGGGATCTTTGGGCTTGACTCCGAGAATTCCCTTTTTAATAGGGATGGAGTTTTTACTACGCTTTTATTCCAAAAAATGTTTTAAGTGGTACCATATGAAGCATTGTGCACTCTTGAAGTTCAAAGGCGTGGCCCATGAAGATGAACTAAATGGATTTTGCATGTAAATAACAAAAACTTTAGCGATTAGCATTTGAGTAAAATTTAGTGTAGCCAAAATACCAAAACCTACACCATGGGTGTATAACTGGTAATTGTGGTTTAAGAAAACTATGGATAATCTATTGGGTAGTTGCAGAGTGCTAGAATTATATTGTGGAAGTGCCCTTAACAAGAGGATGTTTGATTCGCATAGGGAGTTTTAACATGCAAGAGTTCACCTCTCATCTTGTGCTAATGTAAATTTTGATGTACTTCAGTGAAGCTTCTATATCAGTCATTTTTTCTGCAAATCAAGACTGCAATTGTTGTCCATGCTGAGCCACCAATGAAGAAGACCAATTTATTAACAATGAACATTATACATATTTAAAAATTTCACATGCTTGTTATAAACACGTTTAAAAGGTATGATTAAGAAGGCTCATATTCGTGGAGTTGTTGAAGTTTATACCATAAGAAAATGCATGTCTTCTTGAGGGTGATCTTTGCATAGACAATCATATCATATAATGAAATCTGAAAGCTGATAGTTGTTTTTGTCCTATACCCGGGTAAAATAAGTTAAGGTGAAAAGTGTAGACATATATATGGTTTTGTAAGCACATATGAGTATAGCCATAGTTTGTAGCATATCCACTATATGGTTAGAAATTAGTAGTTTTAAGAACATTGTATTGGACATGATTTGGGTAGGAACTAAGAAAACAAGTTGATTAATATGGAGTAAAGAAAAATTCCGCTTGACACTATCAGGCGACAGATGCAAATGAAGGGATCACCATACAAGACTGTTTTTTATGCTTTCCTAGGTAAAGGGATTCTATTCCAAACTTTCTAAAGACAAGGGAAAATAATATCATTTCTCAAAATTTTCCTCTCCGATAATTATAATTATACTCTTTGTTTTCTCTACTTCTGGAAAAGTAGCCATGGATAAAATATATTTCTTTGAGGAATGGGCTAGGTGGAGTCATTAGTTACTTTGATTCTCATGCCATTTTATACTGCATGTTCACTTATTTGAAACTCATGACTTACTGACGTTTGTGAATATGGAGTTGGATAACTGATAAGTTTGTTATTTTATGATAACTCATAGCATTAGTATTCATTCTACAGGTCTAAGTTAAACAAACCATAGTCATTTTGCCTGCATTTTGGAGAAGCATGTCTTTTATGCCATGCATATCACAGAAAATTCATCCAAGTTTCAATGGATCTTTACTGGTGTCCATATTCAATACAACCAATGCACTATTTAGATTTAAGGCACCATTACATATAGTCATGCATAAACATGAGTTGATGGATCATCACACCCTCAATTTGAACATGTCCATTGGGTATGGTGCATATCACAGTTTAGATGGTTTGCTAGGTATATTCCTGGATAATCTGCTTTAGCTGTGTGAACTGATCCTCTATTTTCCTTTTCTTGCTCCTGAAAACCCTGATTTTCATTCTGTTTCAAAATTCCGATCTTCAAGTACTAATTTTCCGCCACGATCTCCACCTGCTCTATGTGCACTTCAAGAAAAACCGTGATTGGAAACGCCTTTGTCTCATTATAGTCTGTCATCATTATTGCATCGCTTCTCCAAGAAACCGCCATGATTTTCCTTCTTGATTATATTTACACTTGTCAGAGTGATTAACATTGAATTTTCCCGCGGTATCGGCATCTCCCATCACTAACTACTAACCCTTCTCAGCATCGGCAATCGGAGGTTCAAAATTAAACGAATCAGCACTTCCCCTTATTAACTTGCCTATGATCAAAAGCATTAATTTCTACTGCATCGGAACCACAAGCCACTATGCCGCCGCAGTGTCGGTGCTTTAAAGAACTAAATATCTGCAATGTTGAAAAATGACTTTAGACCATTAGCTTCGAGATCGGCGATCGAAAGCTTTATCAACTACTTCGTCGGAGCTTTAAACCTTTGTGTTTCCGCAGTGTCGGCACTTTAGAGAACTAGCTTTCCGCAACGTTGAAAGATGATGTTAAACTTGTGTGGCACTTTAGACCATTGACTTCGCGATCGACGATCAGAAGTTCTATCAACTACTTTGTCGACACTTTAGACCACTAAGCTGCCATAGTTGGAAACCTTATCAACTATCGCGTCGCCACTTTAAACCACTGTGCTGCCGCAGTGTCGGCACTTTAGAGAACTAGCTTCGTGATCAGCGATCGGAATCTCTATCAACTATCTCGTCGGCGCTTTAGAACACTATGTCGCCGTAGTGTCGGCGCTTTATAGAACTAAATATCCACAATGTTGAAAAATGACTTTAGACCATTAGCTTCGCGATCGACGATCGGAAGCTTTATCAACTACTTTGTCGGAGCTTTAAACCTTTGTGTTGCCACAGTGTCAACACTTTAGAGAACTAGCTTCGCGATCAGCGATCGGAAGCTCTATCAACTATCTTGTCGGTGCTTTAGACCACTATGTCTCCGTAGTGTCGGCGCTTTAGAGAACTAAATCTCCGTAATGTTGAAACGTATATTCCTGGATAATCTGCTTTAGCTGTGTGAACTGATCCTCTATTTTCCTTTCCCTGCTCCTAAAAACCCTGATTTTCATTCTGTTTCATAATTCCGATCTTCAAGTACTAATTTTCCGCCATGATCTCCACCTTCTCTACATGCACTTCAAGAAAAACCGTGATTGGAAACGCCTTTGTCTCATTATAGTCTGTCATCATTATTGCATCGCTTCTGCAAGAAACCGCCATGATTTTCCTTCTTGATTATATTTACACTTGTCAAAGTGATTAACATTGAATTTTACCGCGGTATTGGCGTCTCCCATCACTAACTACTAACCCTTCTCAGCATCGAAAATCGGAGGTTCAAAATTAAACGAATCAGCACATCCCCTTATTAACTTGTCTACAATTGGAAGCATTAATTTCTACTGCATCAGAACCACAAGCCACTATGCCGCCGTAGTGTCGACGCTTTAAAGAACTAAATATCCGCAACGTTGAAAAATGACTTTAGACCATTAGCTTCACGATCGGCGATCGAAAGCTTTATCAACTACTTCATCGAAGCTTTAAACCTTTGTGTTGCTGCAGTGTCGGCACTTTAGAGAACTAGCTTTCTGCAACATTGAAAGATGATGTTAAACCTGCGCGGCACTTTAGACCATTGACTTCACGATCGACGATCGGAAGTTCTATCAACTGCTTTGTCGGCACTTTAGACCACTAAGCTTCCGCAGTCGGAAACCTTATCAACTATCGTGTCGGCACTTTAAACCACTGTGCTGCTGCAATGTCGGCACTTTAGAGAACTAGCTTCACGATCGATGATCAGAAGCTCTATCAAATATCTCGTCGGCGCTTTAGACGACCACTATGCTGCCACACTGTCGGTGCTTTAAAGAACTAAATATCTGCAACGTTGAAAAATGACTTTAGACCATTAGCTTCGCGACCGGCGATCGAAAGCTTTATCAACTACTTCGTCGGAGCTTTAAACCTTTGTGTTTCTGCAGTGTCGGCACTTTAGAGAACTAGCTTCGCGATCAGCGATCGAAAGCTCTATCAACTATCTCGTCGGCGCTTTAGACCACTATGTCGCCGCAGTGTCGACGCTTTAGAGAACTAAATCTCCGCAACATTGAAAGATGATTTTTAACTTTGCACGACTTTCTTGTAGCGCCTGTGTGCATTTGTTTTTTAGCTTGCGCTACAAGAAAATTCAAGTTAATGATTTTCAAAAAATTAATTTCATGATATAAGTATAAACTCGGTTTAGGAGTCTCAATTAAACTTTTATGCTATTTTTTAGACTTTATTAATCCATATAAACCTTATAATGTAATGTTAAACTGTTAATTTTCTGATTTTTCAATACATTGAAGTGCTCCATTTTTTTTTGGCTCACTTCAATGTTACACTTTTTTTTCTCGCTTACCCACTAACAACTACCTTAACAACATATTATTGCACCTTCCTTGGGGCAATTGCTAGTTATAATGCTTAAAATAAGGTTCAATTCTTAAGAAATTGTAGTACACTGGTTAAAGTGAAGCATTACACTATAATCAATTGTAAGAGAAAATATTGATAAAGTGAAGTTATCATTCATTATTAAGATACTGACTAAAAATGATGTAAAAAAATAAAAATAAAATTAAAAAAATGAAAATAATGAACTATATTAATTTATGCTTACTTATTATATAAAGGAGGGAAAATGAATAATTTTGTGTGGGCTTGATAATAACTAAATTATCTCTTGAAGAGCTTGAGCCTCTTGCAATATGTTAAATAAAAAAAATCACTTGAACATTGTCTTCTAAAATATATATACAATATAATATATATCTTAAAATAAGATAACAAAATCTTAGTGATTATATAAAATAAGTGTAACTTAAGTTTATGAGATGTTCTTCATGTTGTTAGTGTGTTATTAAATTACCTTGAGGTGTGGTTGAAGAGGATTCAAGGAAATGTTGGGGATAAAACAAAGAAACCTTATACCAAAGCAATTGGTTCAAAAAGAGCGAAGAGCAAACCAATGGAGATAGTATACCTATGAAGGGCAACATTTGAGTGGAAGAGAGTTGGAGGAGATGATTGGTCCAAGCATCCCTAGAGCTTGCAAATGAATTTGGAGAGTTTTGAGTCACAAATCTAATAGTGTCTCGACGGTTTAGAGAAAGAGAGAAGATTTCTCTAACATAATGAAAGGAATAATACTCATAAAAAGGATATAGACACGAGCATAAAAGGAAATGAAAGCTAATAATTGAGAAGAATCCTCAGATAATGAGTACTTATCCAAGAGTTTAGATAGTTAAATGCTAATATCAAGAGAAACGTTTTATTTTATTTTTATTTTGAGGAATATACTCTCGGGAAATCCTCCAAGTACTTCCCTATGATTCATGGATGGTAAACATGGTAAATTGTTGGCCCTGATTATAAATCCTAACCCCAAGAGGATTAAGAGTCGAACCTATGACCTCCCCAACTTTGGGGGAGAGCTCTCATGTCTAGATCATGACTGTTTGAGATCACACTCGGAGCTTCAATTTTTGAAGGTCACGGGAGTGGGATTTGATCCATTTATGTTTGCACGGGTCATGAGATCATTTAATACAATATTTCTAGGTGCAAACACATACTTGACCATTACCTCAAGGTGACCCCATGGATTCAAGTTAGGGCCTCAAGAAAATTGAACCTTTCCCACTGGTGAAAAACTCCTTTCTCTTCACCAATCGATCCAACCCCTTTGGGCTTAAATTTTGAAGGACATGGGGTTGGGATTTGATACACTTATGTGTGCATAAGTCATAAGACCATTTAATACAATCTCTCTAGGTGCAATCACATGTTCGACCACTACCTCAAGGTGACCCCATGGCTTTAGGCTAGGACCTCTCGGGAATTGAGACTTGCCCACTAGTAAAAATTTCATCGCTCTTCACCAATGGATCCGACCCCTTTGGGCAAGAGAAATATTTTTTTAACCAAAAAAACTGTTTCTTTAATTTACCAACAAAGGCATTGTGGGGATTTTTTAGTTATATATATATATGTATATATGTATATATGTATGTATGTATGTATGCATGTATGTATATATA